>PYAF01004995.1:1167818-1276374 GCA_007407185.1 Glycine tomentella | reverse complement strand
ATACAAAGAAAACATATTTTCATCCCTTTTACACAATAGCTAGTATAATATAGATTATCTGTTTTAATTAAAATTGAACTTATTAGATAAAAGTTACTATTTATAATGGTAATCGAATTAATTTTTATATTAATTATCTTTATTAATAGTAATAAAACTAATTATGATACTGATTTGTATCAAAATTAATTTAATTGCAATTAAAATCATAACTTGTGTTATCATTAATTCTAATTTAAATAAAAAAGTAATTTATATCACAATTAATTTTGTTACTATTGAAAAAAGTAATGTATGTCACCCTTAAGATAATTTGTATCATATTTAATCAAAGAATAAAGGTAATTGTAAAAAAAGTAACTTTTATCTAGCGTTATTACAATGTTTTTTAGTAAAAATTTCACAAAACAGAAATATATGTCTATTGTGTAAAAGGGATGAAAATATGTTTTCTTTGTATAAAGTATACAACAAAAATGTATTTTTCGTTATGTATTTTTTACACTCCTATTACAAAACAAAACAAAAAAAAAAAACATTTTTATTGTGTGTTTTGTGAACGGAATTGTGCTCTGGTGAAAGGATATTTTTGAAAAAAAACAAAATTTAAAGCACACATGGAGGTATAAATAGAAAACTTGGGGTTGATAATAACAACTACCTTAAGTCAATTTAGAAATTTTATTGCCCAGTCTTATTTTTAATTTTTTAATAAAATAATCAATTTATTTTTGTTTTTTTAAATATGCTTGTCTAAATGGTTAATTATTAAAAAGCATAATTCTACCTTTTTTCAGAAGTAAATCATATTTTTTAGAAGCATAATTCTACACTTTGTTTGTAATTGCTTTTCTTTCTTTTTTTTTTTTTATGTTTAAACTTTAAACAAAGAGACCCATATGACACGGTAAAACAAGTGAATAAGAGTCGTGGGATGATGATGATATTAATAATATTAAATTTTAATATTAACCTATAGTTGAATAATAGTCATTGCATACTTATCCTATTTCCACCTAAGACTAAAAGAGTGTTTTCAACTAGAATTTGGGACGCATACTAAAACATTATGTTTGTCGTTATTACTTTTACTTGAAGATAAGCAAGGCTCTTAAGTTTTCCATGAAGATTAGAATTAGAAATAGTAAGTTAGAGAATTGTGAATAAGAAAAAAAATGATTGTAAAGATTGAAAAAAAGAAAGGAAAGATAAGAAAATGAGAAAAGAGAAAAAGTTGAGTATACAAAATAAAATAAAAATAAGTTTTCTTTTCTTTTTTTGCAAAAATTGTTTACATAAATGCAAAGTTAAAAATGTGTATCAATTAGGGAAAAGGGAAGGCTTTTAATTCCCTATATATGCTGAGTTATGCTATCTTAATTTCTAATTGATTAGCCTAAATTCCTATTCTCATCTACCTAATTAACCTTATCTTCATTACAACCAATAAAAGAGGCTTTAAAACAACGACATATATTTGATGATAGTGTTTTTTATAACCTTAGCAAACATAAGGTAGGATGTTGCATGATTTGATGATTAAAGTAAACACTTAAAGAGTAATGATACATGTATTAGAGAGAAATTGGAGAACTAGTCATTCATTGAATTTGTAACTGTTCTTGTTGGTTATAAGTGGTTTAAGTTGGGATAAAAAAATTGAGAAAAAATGGGTTATTATTTGTGAAAGTGTTTCTTTGTAAATACTTGGAAAAAAAAAATACGTGGTTGAATGAACTTAACATGTGAGAAATAATTCAACCCTCTACAAAATTTAGTTTTTTTTTTTGTTGCTTTAGGATAAACAAAAGTATTAGTTTGAGATTATTAAATTCTTTCCAAAAACTTATATCGAAATGAGAAAACTATTTTAAATACTTAATGCAAATTACTTAAATAATAATGCCATTCCTCAAGTATCCCATATACAGCAAGACAAGCTTTACTCGTAATTAATGTCTATAATTAAGTTATGGTTGGTTAGCAGTGCTCTAGAACAAAATCATAAGAATCTAAGGTTTGTATATTTTAATTTGTTCTCTAAATATTTTTTTATTTTAAAAATTGATTCTTACTCTAATATAAAATGAAATCTCAAATAATTAGTCCTTTGGTTTACAATCATTAAGACTTCATAACCTATTTATCCCACGTGGTTAATGATTTTTATTCTGTATAACGGTGGTACTGAGAAACGAGAATTGAACCAAACATGTCACATACTACTCAAATCTCTTATATCATTAGGTCTAGTGGATTTACGTAATTAATGAATTATAACGTTACTTTGATTAGTTGTTGTAATTAAATTGATTTATGCCATTTTTTTTAGAAAATCACTTTGTTTTTTCCTATTTTCCGATGGTACATATTTCTCATAACATGGATGAAATCAAACCTATATTTGAATTGAATTTGAAATATTGATGCAAATTCTTTCCTTCTAAATCAAGTATATTTATAGCTGAAAGAGATTGATAATAAGTTTTTTCAAAATAGATTATTTATCCCTCTCTTAACGGTGTTTCAGAATGTAAATAAATAGCTTCAGGATCAAATAGATCATATGAAACTGGAAAATTAAAAAAATTATACAAATTATACCCTTAGCCACTTTGTGAAAAATCATTTTTATGTCTCTATATATTAATCTATACATAAAATTATATAGATTATGTTTGGATAACTTATAGTAAAAAAGAGATAAAATAAAATAAATTTCTATTATAAATTAAAATAATAAATTATATATTTTATCTTTTATATAAGTTTTCTCATTTATTTTGTCCAAATTAAAAAAGTGAAGTGCATTTATAAAAAAAGGTTTGATTTATTATTATTATTTCTCTTTTGTTATAGTAAAAACTTATTCTCAACTTTCTCTCCATTTGTTTTTTGTTTTTTTTTTTAAACCACTTTAATATGACTACAAGAGGTGGTTTTATAAGTTATAATTTTGTCCGAAAAAACAAAAAAAAAAAAAAGGTTTCACGCATGTTCTATGGTCAAATATTCAAGTCATCGAACACAATTGACTTTTCCAGGTTTTGAAATTAATTTAATACTCTAGTTTAGAATATGATTTGCATATAATCTAGCTAGACCTTATTATTCTTTTTCCTTTTTTGTATCTCCCATTGACACTGCTATTTGAAATATTGATACGACAAGGAAGCTCTCACAATAATTTTCTTCTCAAAAATTTGAATTTGGATATTACTTTCCCAATAAGGCAATAATGTTTTAACCTCAACAAGAGACGTGATTAATTAATTAACAAATTGGGTTTAAAATGAATGTATTTTACTTGTATTTAAAAACTCACTAGAAAAACCTTATAGTAAGGGGGAAAATACAGAGTCAGAGTGTATGTATAAAGTGGTGGATGGGCGGGGAGTTAAAATATTTGTGATAGAATTAAAGTAATCATATATTAAAAAGGTGAGAAAATAATAATGTAAATTAAGATCCTGCTTTGTTATAATTATTAAAATATTAAGATTTTATTTAATTGGTGTAAAAATATTAAGATTTTATTTAATTGGTGTAAAAATATTAAGATAGTATTTAATTGGTTTATTTTATTCTTTTTGTTATGTAATGAGTTGAGGGTCCATGGAAACAAAGAAAAAGAATTGAGGGTGATTGACTAAGTGATATTCGTTGAGTAGTGGATCTTCAAGGTGAGTTGGTCTTCGTGTATTCATGGTTTTTCCACGCTCCATGTTCATAAGAGGTTGCATATCTGTAACGGGTTAACGTCTAAGTTGGATTTTAGCTGAGTAAGAACACTTATAGGGGAAAATGTATCTTGTTGTAAAAAGGATCTTACGACAACAAGAATCATTTAGTGCGTGTTTATAAGTTTGGAAGTTTTATTGCAACATATATAAAGTACAGTATAACTTCAACATAGAAGCAACAAAGATGGTACTTCTTGAAAACAGAAGTTGGATGCAAACGGAAGATGAAATCAACAATCCAAACACACTTAATTATATGATTGACAATAAAAAATAACCAGTGACAATAACTTCTATGTCGAGGATGGTGAGACGGTTGTTGGATTATCTGTTAAAATTGAGCTTGAGCTAGGTGTTCAGCTTTGTAATTTGTCTAGAACACTTTTAATTTTCTTTTTTTCTTTTATAGTTTTTTGTGATTTTTTATACAATTTAAATTTGAAATTAATTTTCGTTCCAAATACGAAACATAATAGTCTACGCAAATACTTAATACGGATTTAATCATTTTACAATGAACTTACTCAAATATACCAATAATTTAAATGATCCCAAAAAGAATATATTCTAAGCCTGTACAAAAATGAAAATCTTTCTTTCAGCTTATTTTAAAAAAATTACATTTTTTTAACTTTAGAATCAAACTTTGAAAAAAGGAACTATTTTTCAAAAAATAATGACATATCCTATATGAATTTTGGGGAGTGTTTTTAGTTCTCATGGTATATATGAAAGAGATGCTCGGTATTTGATCTTATACAAAAAGGTTCTAAATCTGATGTAAAGAACAAAGATAATGATGTAATTTTTTTTTGTTTAAATTAAGAAAAAAAAGTTAACTTATAAAAATAAAATTGTTAATTTTTTTTCCAATTTTCTTTTAATTCAAATTTATTTATTTTTCTTTCTATTTTCTTTACCTCAAATATAGTGTTAATGTTATGGTTAAGGAGGGTCGGGGTTGCGGGCCCCACAGTCTCCTATCTTAAAAGTATAAACGATAACGCCACCACCCACTCCCTTCTCTTATCAATTTTCTCTCCCCTTTTTCCTTTTTTTTTTTTCTAAAATAAAAAATAAATTAATTAGTGTAATTTTGTAATGTAACGCTTTCTTCCACCCTCGTCGTACTCTGTCCCTTTCTATTGCTTTCTCTTCCACGGGCTACCGACCCGTCCGGTGCCCGTTCTCACACGTGCCTCCTCCTCCCAGAACTCAGTCGCACGTGCCGTCCCTCACCCATACAACTCCCTTTCTGTGGTGCAACAAATAAAAGTTAGAGAGAGAATAATAACTCATGGAAGCAATATATATGGAGCGCTGTAGAGATAGAGAAAGAGATAGATAGAGAGAGAGTGAATGGATGCGTTTGTGTGTGAGAGATAGAAAGAGAGAGAGAGAGAAAGAGTTGTTGATAAAAGCATTTTTTTTCTTGGTCTTTGGAGGGTCATGTAGATGTAGTAGCTCCAATAGATTGGTTTATTTGATACCCTTTCTTCTTCTCTATCTTATTTTTGTTTTGAAATCTGAAACCTTTAAAATCGGTTTTGGGTGTGAGTGAATCTCGTGAGTTGAGTTTTTTTTTTCTTCTTTTTTTTTTTCTCTATCTTTGCACCGATGAGGATCCGGAAAAGGCCGATGCTTTTCCCTTCTTCGCTCTCGCCGTTGCGGCTCTCAGATCCCCACCTGATCAACCGGTCACCGGTGGTAGTGCAACTAAGCGACGCTACTTCTACCGCACCGAAAATTTCTTCTTCTGCTGCTGCAGTGCTCCCTCACCATGTTGCTTCCGCGCCTCCGTCGAGCTTGGATCGTTGCCAGCCGTTTGATCAGCCTCTCCCTTCGATCGGGAATCGAAGCAACGGCTCTGATGATCCCTCCGGCATCGGTGAAAGTGGGGCACACGGACTGCACAACAAGCAAGACCCTTTGGTAAGTAAAAACACACACAAACACTAATTGTTTAATTTTTATTTCCTTTTTTTTTTTTATAAAAAAATCTTTGGTTTCACTATTTCCGTTTTGTTTTTTCGAAATTTCATGATGTGGGCTTTTACAAGTGCACTTTTGTCCAATCTCTGGCGAGTGGTTGCCCGTTGGTGTAAAATTCCTTGTTTATTCTTTTTTTTTAAAAAAATATATTTTTTCGCGCACCCAAAAAAGGGCACGCTTGGGACAAGAAGATCCTATGTATATTTTGGTGTGGTTGATTTTGCAGGACGAGGTGGTTAGAAGGGAAGGTGAGAGTGGAGAAGACTCGGGAGAGAAGGGTAATTATACCAGGTAAGAACGAAAAAGATAAATTTTAAGTTTTTTTCTTCATGAAATCTCGTAATAAAAAAGGTGAAAAACATGGAGACCCATATCTTGATTTTAAGTTTTTAACAAAAAAAGAAAATATTATTATCATTATCATTATTTATATATAAAAAAGAATCAATAATATGAGTGGAAAATACTGTTGAAGTTGTTTTAAATAAGAGGTTTTTGTAGCCACCATACTCTCCCAGATCTAACAAAAGTCCTTGTTTCTTTTATCAAAATTGGACAACTACCGTTTGCACTAGAGGTGCACAAGTAGCCAGCACTCAAATGCTGGTCCCCAACTACACTGCGTTTTGTTCTTTCGAAATATTACACTCCTACTTTCACTTCAATTCGCACCCTTTGGCCGTAAAAATTTCACATATTCACGTAAATGTATGTGCAAATGTATGTTATGGTTGTGGGTCTTTCTGGGTCTGGTTTGTTTGTAGAAAAGGACGCTCCTTTGGTTCGGAAAAAATACAAGCTGAGTTGTTGCCACCGTTAAGCCCTTCTTCTACTCAAGGTAATGGCAAAAGATTCAATGCATGTAACTAAGTCTCGCTAGCTGGTGTTTTTTTTTAACTGTGTTGGTGTTGCATACGTTGTAGATGGGAGATGGTACGAGGGAGAGAAAGCGATTCCGCTGAAGAAAAGGAGAGGGAACTTCGAGGAGAATAATAACAATAATGCTGCTACTCATAGCAAGAAGATGAAGGCGAAGATGAAGACGAAGATGAACAAGAAGTGTTCGATGCGCAACAAGGAGGATAGCATGGGAGAGGAATTAGACGAGGAAGATGAAGAAGAGAAGAAGGTAGAAGAAACAAAAGTAGAAGTGACTATTGTGAGTAAAAAGAGAGCAAGGGGTAGTGCACTCATGGAAGGTTCTAGGTGTAGTCGTGTGAATGGGAGAGGGTGGAGGTGCTGCCAACAAACGCTGGTTGGTTACTCGCTGTGTGAGCATCACTTGGGGAAGGGAAGGCTCAGAAGCATGACAAGTGTTAGAAGCCGTTCCATCGCTTCAACTGCACCAAAGGAGGTGCACGTGCACCACGTGCCTCACCCTTCTTCTTCCGCTTCTTCTTCTTCTTCTCCTTCTTCTTGTTCTCTTGAGAAGCAAATTGAGTGTGTTGATAATACCGAGCCCTTTGGGGAGGAGAAGAAGCCAGAGATAATAATGACGAAGAAGAGGATGAAGCTTGGCATGGTGAAAGCCCGTTCCATAAGCAGCTTGCTGGGGCAAACAAACACCCAGATTGCTGCTGTAGCTCATGAGAATAGGAAGTAAGGCCATAATAAGTACAAGTGCAGAAAACGGTTATTATTTCATGTACTAGAGGGTTGAAACTTGAAAGATATTTTTAATACTAGAGTTTAATTGTCTTAATACTTGGTGCCACTGCATCTTGTTCAACTTGGTGGTGCTTTATCTTATATCGTAATTGTGTTTATATATTTTGCTACGTATTAATTTTGCAATGCTTTCGTTATGGTTTGTGGGATTATTTTAGAGCCATTGCACTAGAATGATCATATGTTATCCAACGGATATTTTGGCCTAGCAGTGGATTCGATCATGATATCTGTGTGCCCTTTGACCAAGGAAACAACTTGGACTCTATCGTACGTACGAAAGTTTGTTATTAACAAAAAAGGAATTTAATTGGATAATAGATTAAGATGCATGTAATTAAAGATTAGTATGTTATTGGTGGTGATATCACCCGTGCATGCATGGTGCGTGTCAACAATTGCACCCTTTAGTTAACATGGAGAATTTCTGATGTTAAGTAAAGCAAAATGTTTGCCTTTATATTGTGGACTGTGGAGGTTGTAACTTGTAAGACACTATTTTGTAGTTTCAGTCTTCAATCGTGTACGGTGAGTACTTTGTTTGTGTTAATCCGCAGTTATGGGAAATCATTTGCGGCTGAGGTTGATATAATCGCAGCCGAACACATATATACGTGGGCGATAGCATATTTTTAATAAAATAAATTGAAAACAAATGGCATGATTTTGTCCATAAAGAGATTGAGGTAGAAAGAGTTTTGGTTGCTTCGCTTTTTGCAATCAAATAGCAACAGAAAATTTGAGAAAGTTGTATACATCGGAAACAATTTTGCAAAGAGTTTAATCATTTGCAAATTGCAATATTCTCATCAATGAATCTGGCTTGTCTTTTTGTTTCTGTACCTTGTGATATTATAATTTGTTTTCATTGGCTATGAAAAGCATTTTATTTTGGGTTTGAGAGCTACATATAGGAAACAGCAGCTTTTGATTCAGATGAATGGACCCTCAATTCTCTTTTTCTTCGAAGACATGGCCTACATGTGGCAGTTCAAGTACGTACCCGAAAAATTATTTGCTTCAAGATTATAAAAGGGAATTCCTCGCAGACCAAAAGAAAATAAAACATCAGAACCGTTCCTCAAATCATCTCCAATATGTTCTGAAAACCCGACTTAAGTTAAAACTTATAAACACGGGCAAAAATAATGCTGCAGTCAACAGAAAAGAACAAAATACCATATATCATAATTGTTATATTTATTTTTATTGTAGGACTATAGTTATATAATTTATATTTGCCTCATGATTTCGGGCTATTCTACACAATCATTTGATGTTGTTTTGTCTAGTTTGCGTCGAAAACAAAAAATGATGAATTTGTCGCATAAAACTATTACTTTCTTATTTATAGAAAAATATTTTAGAGATGAAAACAATGGACAATAGAATGTACAAGGAAGGAGATTCAGTCTATAAAGGTAAAGTTTTCCTTGCCTTAAGCTATTACTGAAAAGCATGAGAATGTAGACCCCATGATATATATGTATATATAGACGATGTCACATAACATGCCCAGTCACATATAACTACATTGAGGATAAGTTAGTTCATGAGTATGTACTTTTTATTACGAATTACTCAGTATTATGCGTTTTTTTACTGTAATTTCTAAGAAAAAATGGCTTAATGGTTTGACATATATATGAGTATTCCCGCATAATAACTTTTTGTGTGCATGGTCAATGCTTTTTATGGCCTAATTGTAGTAGTATGGTAGTGTCCACTTTGTTAATATTATAATATATTGTTCATTCTAAGGCAGTGCTTTCTTTTTTCCTTTATCTGGTATTTAATTTCCATGCCAATTCCTTGGAAAAGTTTCTATCACAACCACGTCTCACTTATGTCACGAGAAAAGTCTATGATTTTGCATAATATAGTAGAGACGTGAAGGGGAGGGATTTAAGACGACGGCTACTGAAAAATTTTGCTACCTTTTCGAGTGGCTATAGGTTAGTATATATGTGTACTCATGTATTTCGTTGACTTGTTGCACCAAGGTAGGGCTAAAAAGGCGTAATTATATATTTGGTTTATTTTGGTTTCCTTTATAGGCCAACTAGCATTAGTTAAGCTGTTCTTACTTCGGTTTTATTTATAAGATCAACTAATTTTAAGCTATTCGATTGAGAAGCTCCTATTCTGTGTGTGTTATCTCTGTTTCAGAGCAAGAGAAGTACGCGTGCATTACATGTTGTATTGTTTTTTACTGTCCTTGCTAAAGGAAACTCGTATATATTATTAAGTGCATGGAAAACTTTGTAACAAGAAGCTTTCAGGGCAAGGAAGGGTTATAGATGAACATATATATAGGAATAGATACAGACATGCGAAATGCATGCACGCTATGGACATGAGCGTGACACAGTTTTTATGCATTATGTGTGTCTTGAAGTGTTGCATCGCATTAGATAAACGTCTTTAAAGCTAAGTCATATATGTAGGATACCAACATATATATTACTCCTTACTTAATTTGATGATAAATGGCTTGATAGTATTTCATATTTCTGTTGACTAAAATGACTTGCACGCCTCCACTGTGCTTCTCAATTACTCATTTTTTTACTCTATCTGGCCATTTTTTTATATTTAGTTTTATTAACACGCATTTAATCTATCTGATGACTTACACACATTTAAAATAAAATAAAATAAAATAAAATAAAAATATTACACTTTTATGTTTCTAATAAAATAAGATATATTTTTGAATTAAAACCTTTTATTTTTAATAACTTAAGTTGGAGTGATGTTAACAAAACTGTTTTTAATTTTGTAAGAAGATGAGAGTATATTCTTTGTAGAAATTAAACATTAGGTAAATTACCACCCAATTGTTTTTTTTTTTTTTTTGAGAAAAGTACAATATCAATATTTGTTTTCATTTTTGTGCCTTAGTCAATAAATTATGATAGAGAGATTCTTTTGGATGGAGACGGTTGAGATGGAGACCCTATACCAGCACTTCTCCACAAAACCACAAGAGTCATGCCCTCCACCCAATTGACCGGGGAGTCTTAGCTAGAATAAATAATGAAATCATGAGGAAAACTTAAGAGCAATTAATATATAAGGTTCTGTTCTGGTTGCTGGTGTCACAGTTCCTAGACAAACTAGTTGAGTCATGTTCCTCAACAAAAGTCCTTAAAGTTCTTGACTAATATACATGCATTAAAAATGTAACTAGAGACACGTACGATATGAGTGAGGTTCATACTAGTATATATATCATGAACTAAAAGTGTTTAATTTGGAAAGTAAAAAAAGAGTTACCATTGAGTGTGTATGCATTTGTTACATGGAAAATAAAGCGAGAGAGAGAAACATAGGATTGGCGCTATAACAAATTTGTAAGACTTCCAATTTGTTAAAAATACGGCTTCTTTGGATATCATGTATATTGCGTGTTGCTTTAGGTCTTAAATTATGGCATTGATGGATCATGGCAATTCACATGCATTAACATGTTTGTTATTGGTCGAAATGGTTAAAGGTAAGTGGATGCTTTTGGGTATATATGTGGATGCCACTTGTCAGTAGAGAAAGGGGCAAATATGCCCTTAAGCTTGGTGAGATGAGATGAGAGGAGGGGGGCCCAAACAGCAAAGCAACTCTTGTAATAGGTAATGGCATCCTTTCACTTACCCCAGTGGGATAATGTATTCAATGGCATGTGGCTAGAAGGCCCACTAATGCCACACCAAACCAAACTACGGAGTTAAGGTAAATTAATTAACCAGATAATTAGATTTTTTGTTATCGACAAACGTTCTTATCTAAAATTTATTTTCATGTTTAATGAAAGACACAAAGATCTAACTTTTTAAATAAACTTTTGAACAAATTAATACTTGATATTTATGTCTAGTGATGGATCTAGAGGAGGCTAGCCTAAGTTTCGGTGGTTTTGGTCTTTCATTTTTTAATAATGAAAATTATGTGTAAGTTCCAATTTATATATAAAATTAAATTTTCAAGTCTTGTAGTTTTTAGCATAATTATGTATGCTTAAATTTATTTGCTACTCAGCAAAAAAAAAAAGTCTAAATTTATTTGCTAGCTTTTGACTTGTTCCTTAAATATTTTCCGGATCTATTCTTTATTATGTTTCTTAAATTTATTTTCTCAATTAATGTCTTACATATTATTATTTTTCTCTAAAGTTGAGATCCATGATAATTAAATAAACTTGAAGTCTTCAACTGGCAAATTTTAAAGTTGAGTTTTTTAATTAGTTATCACATGCAAGATAAAATATAAGTCCTTTTACGACATTTTATTCCGTTATATGTACGTTGACAGCTGGCAAGGTGAATTTGGGATGTTTTATGCTAAAGCATAAGCATCTTTAGTTCCTCACATTCGTCATATACATAGTATAAAAATCATGTCATTCCATTAAAGGAAAAGACAATCGACCACCACAAGCAGTTACAACTTACAAATAAATACTTTATTTGTCTCATTATTTCTTTTAAAGTAAAATATAAATTACACAAATTAATTATAATAATATATGATTTTTTAACAAAAAATATCTTTATGAAAAAAATTAAAATATTATTTTCAAATATCAAGGATATTATAAAAAGAATATTTTTAATCTCTACGTATATTTTTAGTCAAACATGATTAAGGTCTGTGAAGGTACTCTTGTATAAAAAGAATAATAATAAATGCACAGCCCATTTGGGGGTGGATTAGTGTGGATGAAAAAGAAAAAAAAAGAAAGAGAAAATAATAAATATGATATGTGACTATAATGTAATGAAAAAGATAAATAAAGAGATTTATAAAATGAAAATGTTATAAAAAGGTGAGTAAAATGAACATCATCATTACTCTTTTATAAACATATAAATTTAATTCTTAACTGATTGTTTATATATAAAAAATAAAGATTGAATCTACATGTCTTTTTTCTAGTTTGAGAACTAATTAAATTCTTCAATTAATGTGAAAGTATAAGGATCTTAATTATGTTTAACCAAACGTATAAAGATTAAAAACACAATTTTCTCTATTAAAATTAATATTTTTATTATTTAGAATAATATATATTTTGAGAACAAATAAAACACTGAAATAAATATGCTGTGTTTACCCTAATAGATAATATTTGTTTACCAGCACCTCGTGACTAAGCTAGTAGGTGTAGCAGAAAGACAAAGGCATTAGGGTGAGGATTGAATTCTAGCAAGTTAATGATGGAAATCACAATCATTTGATAATTGATTCAACCGTAGCCACGGTTCAGTCCCTTAAAAGGGTAGTACTATACATAGAAGAATTAATCGATGGATCCCTTTACGACTTCCATTTTTCGTTAGGCAGTGAGATCTGGTTGTCCGAGCACTTTGTGCTTCAAATGGGGGAATGTGAATTCAGAATTAATGGTGGGACTAGTTCTCCCCTAGCTAGGGCTGGCATGGGTATCTCTCTGATTCTGCAATGATGGCATATGTAATGTAATGCTTGTGATCATCATCATATCACATATACTACTAGCTTAGGTCGCAGAAAGTACGCTAGTTTCTTGTGATTACTGTTTCTTCCTAGTTTCTTGTGTACTTAACTAACATATTGCGAAGATCAGAATAATCCGATCACTATGGTATGATACCATCCAGCGTCCCTGCATTCTGGTGGTGAAAAATTTCTTACTGGATTATTCTAATTTCTATCAATGCCATATTGTGTGTTAAATTTTGTCTCTAAAAATGGCAAGATAAGTAATGAATAATAGTAATCATAGTTCTTGAAATATAAATGTGATATGAAGTTACACCTTATATAAAAATAAGAAAATTAAGTAACATATAAATGAAGAGATTTTGGATTAAAATATAATATTAATCTCGCTTATATGATTTATTCTATGATCCATTGGTGATAAGTTAAGTTGCAAGTTGAGTTGAATTGGTCGACTATTAACACTTTTAAGGTTCACTTATATGCTCTCTTACGTTTACCATCCACAAGAAGGAGGACCCAGGCCAATGATGATCTGCACGCAACAACTTCTTAAACCATGTTTACTCAATGATCAATAAATAACTAACACAAAAGCGGGTCTCTCCATTTTGTTACAACATAAATAACACAGTCATTTATAGTTCTTATATTAATTTGTTTCCCGAAGTAAACATGACGTGAAGTTGTAAGACTTGTGTGTCTAGCCATATTTATAGCTTTCTGTTCTCGTGAAATTTGCAAACCAACTTATTCACAGTTTTCATATTCTGTGCTCCAAAAATCGTGTGTCTTCCACGTGCTTGTGCTAATTAAAGGCAGCAAGTTAGGAACTTCCTCCAACAAGAACAGCTGTATCTTTCCTGAAAGGATGATTAAAATATAGCATTGTTATGTATAAAATTAATTATAATTATTTAGTGTCATGATAATGAAAATGACCCCTTAGCTTGCTGTTTTTACCTGTCGGATATTCGCACGAGGCAGATAAAGACTAAAGAGACAGCATTTGTTAATCGATATTCTGAAATATTGGTTAAAAACTTAAAACTAGAAAGCATTTATAAAAGATGTTGTTAATACATTTTTATCATGTATTCTTAATATGATTTTTTTATAAGAACTTTTCGTATAATAATGTTTTAGAGAAACACTAATAATATATTATTTAACACACTATTTTTAATTATCTGCTATTTGTTAAATTTTGTTAGAAATTACAAAATTTTATAGTCCCACTCCTTATTTATAACGAACATCAGTCATAATTTATAATTTATTAATAAACTTAACAAAAAAAGAGTCGATCTTACGTTCATACCTTATTTCTATGATTATTTCTAAACCTTAAATGCTAAAACAAATGACCAATCTGTTAAAAAGTGTATTATTAGTACTCTCAAGTAATTTTTTTTTTATCAACTTTTCTATTATGTTTCTTTCTCTTCACCTTCTTTTTAAACCAAAAAATGAAGATAGAAATAAACGCATACACCCACCCTTCTTCTTTTTTAATCATGATCCAAATTTGATTTTTCTTCTTCTTATTTTTAACACTAATAATATATTTCTTCCTATATCTTTTTTTTAATTATTAAATTCAAAAAAATTTCATTTCTCTCGTTTCTTATCTTTCTCTTTACTTTAGATTCTATTTTATAATCATTGTTTTCATGTAATTATTTCATTATAATTTTTCATATTTGTTTTTTTTCTATTATTTTAAATTCCTATTTTTTTTACTTTACAAATTCTAAAAAGAGTAGGAAATATATTATTGATAAAGTACCAAGTTAATTTTAATTTATGTCTTTATTTTTTTTAAAAATTCGTGATATATATAGAAGAAAAATTGCTACATAAAAAGGATAGATTATTATATATGGATTGAATATGTGGAATGATTTTTGTCTTTTAACTGAACAAATAAAAAAAAAAATCGAGTAAAGCTATTCTAGCTAGATCTACCCTAAAGCTTGGCTGAAGAAAATAAAAGGCATTAGTTTAATTGAACTTACTGACTCTGATTTGGCAATTGTTTGATCTTGATCAACAGACCTTTTGGCAATGCTTTCGTTAATATTTTTCTTGACGACTCTCTGGCTTGAAATTGATTTTCCAAAATCACTAGTTGGTCCTTCTTTGATGTAAAACGCTGCGTTGTTCACCTTATTATGTTGCCCCACATCGTATGAATCGTTGAATGGCCAATTAACTAGACCGAATGGTTTTTCACGTTGTCCAGAATTGCTTACAGTTACTCTCTCTGGCATAGTAACAGCTCGAGTTATCTGGTCACTACCAACTTCTCTTGGTACCTGACTTCTACGTCCATGATGGGTTGAATATGACTTTGCCAACTCTATTGAAAAATATGAGTCACTATATTGGTTACTAAACTGTGTTCCCGAATCATCAGAAAGTGGAGTCAATTTATTCCGAAGTGGTGTTCTTTCTTCTAACTTCAATAAAAGTTCAGCAGGACTTAGTTCTTTTTCTTGTAATTCAAGTTCACTAATAATCTTCATCTTCCCACTCCCAGTTTTGTTATGCTTTTTCCTTGGACTAGTATATAATCTCTTGTCCCATCCAGCGACTGCACCATCAGAATTTTCTCTGATTCCCCCACCAATTTGTTGTGCCACCAAACTCATGATCTCATACTCATACCCTTTGCAACTATCACCAACACTTGCACTATCCCTTTTGTGTTCCACTTGGTAACTCGTGAGTTGCCTTAACAAAGGGCTTGATTGAGGGAAAGACGGGTTTTGAAACAAGTGGGGCTCCAAGTTTTCAACGGCACAAGCTATATGAGTATCGAATTCACACATGTTGCACCTATATAGCCACCCATTATTGTAACTGGGTTTGTTGCACAAGTCACAGAAGAAATCATACGGTGGTGAAAACTCAAGCTTGATTTTGTGGGGGTGGAAGGTGATTTCGAGGGACACGGGAAGTGCAAGACACAACGAGTGAAAGAAGATGCTGCATTCGGCACAGTGGTAGCAGAAGCCTGTGACATGGTTCCCACATGCCACGCAGTTGAGGGTGGCTTTGATGGAAGGCGATGATGAGGATAAAGGTGTAGCAAGAAGGACTAGGTCGTGGCTTGGATGTGAAGGGTGGTTTGTGATCAAGGGCATCTTGTAGCACACATGGTGAAGAGAAAAAGCACATGTTTTGCACTGGTAATAGTCCTCACCATGCTTAACTTTTAGCTTGCATCCAAAGCAGCTTACAATATTATTGTTTCCTGTGGAGGGTGGGGTGGTACATTCCAAAGGATGTGGATGGCTAAAGTGGAAAACATTTGGGTCCTTGTGCACTGATTCCATTTCTCTTTTTTGTGAAAGTACTTGAACAATTGAACTTGTCCATCTATATATTGCTGTGTTGTGAGGTGTTTTTTTTCCTTATCAACTGTTTTCTTTCTTTTTAACTTTCTTTACTGGAATAATTGAAAGCTAGCTGTTACTGGTCTTGTTGTCTTTAGATGCTAGCTATTCGGAGTTGTACAAAATTCTAACGTGTTGGTTGGGGACACGTGGCTGATTCTTGGTTGGGATTTCCGTAGTTTTGATGTTTTGGATTGTTCATCTGTCAAACCGAGGTAGAAAAAAGGTTTCTGGTGAAGGGAGAAGTGCAGGATCAATTGGATAGCGTGGTGACCTAAGAAAAGAGTTATATTTAGATTAGGTTTCTACAGAGATTCCCACATTTTAGCCGGCGGACGCTCTTTTGTTCTTATGCACCATACGGTTATGGTCTTATATATGCTCACTGCATTTGTTTTCTTATAAAAAATTTATTAATCAAGTTTTTATTTTTTATGCATTTTATCATGTCACCAATTTTTTTTAAGAAAATAAAACGACAACATTTTATTATCAATATAATTATAAACTATACAAAAATATAAAATTTAAATAATAAAATTTACAAAATAAAAAAAGTTTAAATGATAAAATTTACAGAAAAAAAACTAAGTCATAAAATTTACAAAAAAACCTTTTTTTCTATCAAAACCTTCTGATCCACTACAGAGAAAATAGTATATAAATATTTACTACACTTTCTTACAATCACAAATTATATATTTATATAGTAATTAAGTTGTTTGTTTTGCTAATAATTACTTAAAAATACATATAAAATATAATTTCTGATTAGTTACATGTAAACATAGAGCATAATATTAAATTCATATAAAATATTTTCTATAACCTTCTATTACTTTAAACAGAAGCAACTTCCTGAAACCAACATTATATATAAGACTGGGGCAATCAGAAGATAAGTTAAAATAGTTTGATTGATCGAGCTGTATGAGTAATACATCACTAAGTTTGGTCTCCCTTAATTTTACTTAGAGGCTAGTATTAATATTCTCTATTATTTAACTTATAATTGTATATTTTACACTCAACTAATTACTGTTTTGCCAATTTTACCCCCCAACACAATGAGATAAAATCCGTGTCCTCTTCTTACTCTACAATTTCTAAGTCATTTAACTTATTCAATTAATAGATAATTTATTTTAAAAATAAATCACTTGTAATATATCCAGGTCGAAGATTCTAATTTATAGTATATGAGTAGATATGCAATAACAATATTCACAATTTAGTTCAATTTATAAATAAAGAGTACGTAATATGAACTATAAACATTAAAAAAAAAAGGCAGATAGAGAGACATTGCATTAGATAACAGACTTCAAGAGAGATTCGTAATCATATGGTGAACAAAATGTCAACATGATGCACAACAAGCGCTAGAAAGGCAACTTTAAAAGCATAGTTTCACTGCTAACTGTAATATTATGGATTGTTGATAACAATAGGGCCCCTTACAATGTGACGTGGGCTTCTCCATATAAGGAATTGAACCTGATACAATTTTCTTACTTGCAATAAATGTGGCTTTCACAATCACAACTACTTTGAACTTTGAAGCTCATCTTCTGCTGGGTTTTAGAAAAAATGAGGCGAGTAGGCTTCACTGTGATTTCCACTCCCTTTGGTGATCTAATGGTAGCAAAGATAGATTGTTGGAGCAGGATCTACATTGGTCACTCTTCTTCTGAAAAATCGTACTCTTTGCCTTCGTTGCTTTCCAAGCCAAATTGCATTGCGGGGTAGTTGATAGCATCTTGACCTGCAATTTATGAGAGAATAAACTAAAATTGCTAACACTGGAACCATTTTCATTTGTAACCATCATGGCATAAGAACTAGATATAACCAAAGTCATCAACATCATAGGCCAAACCAGGGCTCACACTTCTTGGGTTCAATTGATCATGACCAGAACCATATACAAATTCTGCCTCGTTGTTAACTCTCCTGCTCATAGGTTTGGCTTGGCTTGACAAAGGTTATATAAACAAGTTGAAGTCATCCATCTCAAAAAATCTCTAGTTGTGACCTATACTTGTGAATTGTCATGCAAGGCTTTCAGATTGAGCATATATACGATACAAACAAATCAACTAAGATGTCAATTCCAGGAGCTGCATTAAATAGATTATAAAACACCTCCAGTTACCCTCAGATCTGAAATACCAATCTTTTGGTCACTAGTAAAAGCAGAATAGAGAAGGACCACCAACAATAGGAAGGTTAAAAACTAGTAAATATTAATACCTTGAGAAACATTTTGAAAATGTAGTACCAAATGGATCTTGCCTTTGTATTTCATGGCTCTTGTATAATTGAACAAGAAATTCATGTAAAATTGTTGGTATGAGATACTACGATCAAAAGATTTGTTTTCTAACAAATATTTGGTTTAAGCAAGCTATAGAAAAAATAGTAAGTAGCTATTTATCAATCTCATAAGTGATTCAAAGATCAAACAAGAGCATGCTTTACCTTGTGGATTGCATGTATTTGGTAATAATGTTACTTGTGCCACTATTCACAATGATAGCAAGTGCCATGGAAATTTGAGCAACATCAGGATATTACTGACTTTCTATTAATACCAATGGCCCTAATTTCTTTCACAACAACTTCAATGTGGCTTAAAAGGATAATTTCAGAACTGAGTCTTCATAGCAGAATAAACGGTTCTAATAAAAGTCAATGCCGTGATCCTAATTCGCAGTAAACAAGCTTTGGCTTTAAGGAGTATTCATAGCAGAATCTATCTGCATCAAAATGTTCTTTGTTACTGACAAACAATTTATCAGGTGTTATTGACAAACAATGGAAAATTACCCAGCTTCTTCCTTGTCTTTTGGGTTTTTGGCTGCATCAATCCCATTGAGAAGGCACTGTTTTCATTTTGAATTGAAACAGTTCACTCCTACCCCCTGCATATCCTCAATTATTGGATGTACACTAGTAAATTCATGACAAATTTTCTCATCGAGACACAAATTAAACATTAGATTGGTTATTAATAGAACCGTTTAACTTCTCAAATGTTCTGCAAACTTTACTTTTATATTCCTAAAACTAATTATTTGGTCTTGCATTTTGTAAAATCCTTGTCACTCTCTCAAGGTATAATTAAAAGGATAATTCTATAATGCCACATGTTATTGACAAAATCTACACCAAATTGAAATTTCAGTTGTTACCGATTCCAATGTGCCGAGTAAATTATTCATAGGTATGCGCAAACCATGTTTATAAAATGAAATTTTGATTAATGGGGACCGGGGAGTAACAAAGAATCATGGTTGTCGTTATTAAACTATGGATAAAACTACTTTAGTCTTTCAGAATATTCGAGTGGCAAAAGAATGAAACTTACAATAACATTTTTGCCATTTCCCAACTGTAAAATGCTCTTAAAAGCCCTTTCAATGCCACTAGTTGCTATTTTTACAATCCATAGCGCAGTATTTGTTACAGTTCAATTCCTATGTTTGGACCATCATTTCCAGCTAAGGCCACTGTGATTAAAGCTTTTTCTCATTGCAAGAAATGCACCATGTAATATAGAGTCTTGACTCTTGAACAAAATTAGGATTTCCTCCACCAATGAAAATGAATATGACATCTATATCTTCATGTATAGCAGCATCAAATGCAGCAACCATGTATTCACATCCACTTGATGACCAACAGATTTTGTAAAGTGCCAAAGTAGCTGATGGTATGGAGCTGCGAATAAGAGACTTGCATTTGGGACCAGATTTCCTGCATCTGTTGATGTAGTGTGAGTGCCAAGTGTTCCCAAGACTGAGGCCGTGACAACAAGGCACCACAGACAGAACATAAAGGGAGGAGGAGTAAAGTGTGTTTGTTCAGTGTTTCTTAATAAAGCCCACGTCGGCTAGTGTGTTGTGTGGAAGTGAACTACGTATGATATAAAATAAGACATTTTTCGTTGAAAGAGATATGAAGCCACGTGATGAGCACAAAGCGAGCTGTTCTTTAGTCTCGTACTAAAGAATACCGTGTGACATTACCAGCGGCCTCAGTCAATATTTTCAAGGGTTCTCAGCAGTTGGTCACGATTCTAAAATTTTGGAAAAGTTGTTTTCCAAAGGGGTTTATTTTTAATGGAGATTCTGTAGTAAAGTAGTGTTCATTACTTTAAATTTTAGAAATGCTTTGTTTAGTCTTTCTTGATGTTGAAAACAATCTCTAATTATGCATTCAACAGGCCACAATTAATAAATATAGACTTTCATTATGCACTCAACATGACACAAATCTCATTTTTGAAGTAACTAATAATCAATTTTGATAAATATTTAATTAAACTCCTACCAGTACTTACCTGCTTTGAACACTTAGGGTTAAAGTTGTTAGTAGTAATTGAGAAAGGGACTCTACAAATCTTCAATTCATACCTCACGTAAAATACATGTAAAAAATAGCAAGTGGTAAAATGTGATTTGCTTTTCAGACATGTTGAACTTCTAGTTAGAAATAGGACGTTGCAGGTATACTAAGCTGTCGAAAGTTGTTAAATATTTCATTAAAAACATAAACCAATTAATATTAAAGGATAAGCTGAATAAAATAAATTGTAATATTTTTATTGAAATTTAATTTTACATTAAATTTTAATATAATTATGATATTATATTATATAATATTAGTATTTTAAGTAATTTAATAAGCATTTAATCTAATAAAAAATTATTTATATCGATGATGATAATATATAATTATATAATAAAAAATTTATATGCTGACAATATATTTAAATTTAATGAATTGATAAGTGGTTTTAAGGGGACAAAAAAGAAGTAATGACGTCAGATCCAAAAAATGTGGTGTCAGTCTATGATGAGAGTTATATATCCTCGGAAGACACAGTTATATCAGTGGATGATAATTTGAGATATCAATAATCATTGAATAATATACATAATATTATTATTATACGCCAAATAAAAATAGTAATAAAATACTCGTATATGTTTTTCACGTGTTATACACACGGCATATATTCACCAAGACTTCTAGATTAAGAATAGTAATTATTAGTAAATGAACGAAATGAATAGGCACTGATCAACAATAGTTATTTTATATATATAACTCATTTGGAACTAGTGGATATGGTGTGGAGTGGACTCTGGATTCAATTGTGCCGGCTCCGTACCTTAAAAATTTATGATTATAAAGATCCAGAAAATACACAAGAGAAGAGACAAGCACCAAGCAAGCAAAAGCTTCTCCTATGGTCATCTTTGATCTGGGTGAGAGAAACGCGTATCGATTGATTGGGTTCCGTTCTGGTCTCACACGGTTGCATCCACGCACCAATTTGTATTGACTGTGTTTTGATCGATACGGGTCGCTCTCACCTAGGCCAGAGTTGCCCAAACTTTGATAGCACCATTCATTCATCAAAAGCTGGTAAGTTCCTCATCAATTCCTGTTTCTCCAATTTTACTTTTTTAATTCGTGAGTGTTCACTTCCTTAATTCACTTACCGTTCTGTTGGATTAATGTGATGTCATGTGTGTCTCTCCAATCTTTTATCTAAATTAAGTACTCAACAAGTACTGTATTTATTAGTTTCTAGTTCTGATCTCCATGATACTTGATTCTTGCTTTAAATTATTTGTCTGTTATGTATGTTTGAATTAAAGTATGTATTTTGCTTTATTATTTATTTAAATTATTGTGCTGTTTGTGAAATAAAGCATTGAATTTACATTTAGTGAAGTAAAAAAGGGGGGTGAATTCAGAATGGAAGCCCGAATTGGAGAAGAGTGGTGGATAACAAGATTTGACTGAGAAGGCTGGGCAGACAAGTTCAAATAGAGAATTAGCTAATTAGGTATGCATTATCCAATTCTACTTCATATTCCAACTGCAAAAATCATGCCAATAGAAGTCCAAGATCTTCAGCTATATATTTGAAATCATAATTCAACGATAATTGGATCTATATAATGTAAAACAATGTTTTGTTGATTCAATAGTCGATCTGATCTAAGCTATGCTATTTATATCTATAAAGTCTCAAGCATTAAATTAGTAGTTGAACATGAAAGTTACAAAAGCACCCCCTACTCCTTAAAAAGACAAGTTTTGCTAGGCTGCAAATGCAAAGGCTGTTGTCTTTGGTCGAAACATGTGTTTTGTGTGTTGATTGTGGGTGTGCTACTCTACCGTGTAAGGGAGGGCTCATGTATGACAAGCATTCTCTATGTATAAGCTACTTAATTATGGCATTTGAAATGAGAATGTCTACAAAGCAATGGTTTTGTTACTTTGATGAGTGTGACTTTGCTGGATATTTTTACCTGACTATTCCAATTAAATTTTTTTTATTGGACTATCTCTCATCTCAAATTATTAATAAAATTATTCTTCATTTTTATTACTGTTAATGTGTGAATTTGAGTGTGAAAGACCCAAATTCACACCTTATTTTTTAAAATTAATTTTTGCAAATCCCTTTAGAATTTGGGGTCCTCGAATCTGAATTCTAAATATATATATATATATATATATATATATATATATATATATATATATATATATTGTTTTCAGGTTTGGGAGTCTCAAATTTTAAAGAAATTTGCAAAAAGTGATTTAAAAAATAAGGTGTGAATTTGGGTCCTTCATGCCTGAATTCACACCATAAACACTAACAGAGATAATTTTGTTAATAATTTGAGACAGGGATAGTCCAATACAGACAAAATTTAATTGGGATGTCGGGGTAAAAAATCACATTGTTGCTCATCCTTTTTGTGTTGTTGGCAACTCTAGGCGTGCCAAGTTTGGAGGCAGATTCCAATATAATGTTCACCAACACCTTTTTAGTTTGACGGAAGAAACTAAGCAGAACACTCATGAATGTGAAGCCAATGCAAATGTGTGGCCAATGCAGATGCTACTTCCATCGAGAAGGGCAGTGGTTATAGAAACAATTTTTTTCCTTCCTCCTTTGTTTTTAGGATATTGAGATCTAGAACGAGTGAAGCCAAAGATATGAAATTGGAAGTGATATGAAACATGAAGCATTCTTAGCAATGAGGGAAGAATGTGACACCACAAGGACGAGTCGAGTGTGCTTGTCTATGCTTCTTATTAAAGCCCACATCGTGTAGTGTACTGATAGGAAGAGAAATATTGATGATATAAAATGAGAAAGCTTCTTATCTTTCAAAATTACGGAGTCGTGTAATGGCTACAAAGCGAACTATTCTTTCGCCTTTTACTAAAGAATACCGTGTAGCCGTTACATTAAGCGACATACGCCTATTTTTTGAAGAGTTTCTCTCTATAGAGAAACTCTGTTATGAGTTTAAGGTTTTTTTCGTTTGTCATACTCATTTTAAATGTTTGACTGTTAATTTGTTTTTATTCTTGTTGATTTTACCTAATTTAGGAAAATCTTCTTTCCTAGGGCTTCCAAAGGGTATTCTTGGAACACCAATGGGTATAAAATGAAGACATAATAAAATAATATATCTAACTTTAGTGTGGAAATGTAAGAATTAGTTTATTGTGTTAAAAATGATTTACTTTTATTATATTGCATTTTTTTTAGGAATATTCAATAAAGTATTGTGTTAAAAATGATTTACTTTTATTATATTACATTTTTTTTAGGAATACTCGTTGTTACGAATGGGTCATTGAGGTGATAAGTGAGTACAAATGAGTCATTGGGGTGATAAGTAAGTATGTCTGCATTTATTTATTTTCCACTAACAAGATACTGTATGTATATAATTCTTACTACTGATTTTATATATGGTTAATTTCACCTAACTTTTATTTTTGTTACTTAATATATTATGTAATGCTAAAAATATATATTTGATTACTGTTAGTTAATTCTTATTTAACGATAATCATATCAATATAATGTAAAACGTTCTGATCTACAAATAATATTTTTTATAATAAAAATTTACCTAAAAGTATGTTTTCTTGACCTAAAAGAGGTATTCATGCAATACGGTTTTTTTTTTTCAAATTACCAAGAATTATATTTGAGTTATATGTTTTTGAACCTACTAAGAAGTTTATCGGAGTGAAATTAGGTTTGAATCTTTTACTGAATCTGATATTTGACCATTATGAATGAAAAAATATAATTTAAAATATTAAAGATGATCATATAGTTTTTTAGATAAAAATTAATTATTAAAAAAATACTATACATGATTAGAAAATAACCCTTTCTAGACATTAATATTTCAAGTCAAAATAAGCAATTTATGTTGTTCCCCACTCTCAAACTTTATCTCACTTCTATATACGCTAATAAATTTGATTAACATATCTTTGAAGGCAACTTAAAATTCTTTTCTTTTTGAATTTGGGAATCAACTTAAAAGTTTTTATGCCTTCGTTATCTCCCCCCAACCCATTCTTCCACTCCAAAATTATGCCTGAGTATTGCAGTTCCCTATGGGCAGATAAGTTCATAACATGTTTCAAAGCTTGCTTATAAAAGAATATACAAATAAGCATATTTGTGGAATCTACAATCCTAGTTCCGTGGTCAAACGAGAAGTCTTTCCTTCCTTTAGTAGGAAATTCCTTGTGTTTTTTCTTTGGTTAAACAAGAATAAGGCATATCCGTTTACATCATCTTTGATGTCTTACACAGGCAGCAAAGTTCACGGTATACTTAATCCCTAATCAACTGTATCCAAATACCCAAGAAAAAGTACTTAAATATCCAAAAATAAAAATCAGAAAACCACCCATAATTTCAAAACATGGAGAAGATGGACCATTTCAGCCACATCCACCCTCTTCTGTTAAAGCAGGAACATAGCAATTACAACAACCAAGTCCTTTGCTCAGGTTGTGAAAAACTAATTTCAGGTCCTGTCTTCTGCTGCGTCGAATGCAACTACGTCCTTCATAAAAAATGCGCACAAATTGCACGCCATGTGAAACACCCATTTCACCCTCAACACCCCCTTGTTCTCCTTTCCACCACCCCTTATGAAGGACCATACGTATGTGATTCCTGTAGAGACCTCTTCATTAACTTCGTATACCATTGTTATCATTGCAACTATGACCTTGATGTCTCATGTGGTTCTCAGTTTAACCCTGATGATGGCCACAAGCATGAGTTTTTGTCCGTGACAAATCCACAATCTTTTGTTTGTTATGCTTGTGGCATGCATGCAAACGAGGGTCTTGCTTGCTTATGCGCCATTTGTCAGATTTGGGTTCATTCTAGCTGCGCTGAATTGCCTCTTGCTATTAGAATAAAAGGCCATGACCACCCGTTAAAGCTCACTTATACCCTTCATCACGTTTATGGTTTCTGGGGTAACTTAACTTGTGGTGTTTGTAATGAAGCAATGAGTCCAGCTTTTGCGGGTTATTATTGCTCAACATGCAAATTTGCCGTGCATTTGAAGTGCCCGCAACAATATTTAAGAGGAGAGTATGAAGATGAGGAATCATTCATAGGCTATGAAACTGAGGAATCTCAAGATTTTGATTTTACTTTTAGTTTCTTTGGTCATGAACATTTGTTGAAGTTCACGGAGGAAGAGAGTGATGATGATGTGAAATGTTTTGATAAACTCTGTGATGCGTGTGTCCAACCCATCATGCCACCTTTCTTTTCCTGTGAAGAAGAAAATTGTGGCTTCTTTTTGCACCAAAGTTGTGCCGAATTACCAAGAACGAAGCAACACCCGTATCACACGCACCCTCTAACTCTTCAATCCAAGGCTCCTTATGATGGCATTTACAAGTGCGACGGATGCAGAAGATTGAGCAATGGTTTTGTTTACCGTTGTGATGTGTGTCAATTCGACCTTGATGTTTGTTGTGGTACCCTTGAAGAGAGAATTGAACATGAAAGTCACGTGCATCCGTTGTTCCTCAAGAAGACAAGCGTTTCTAGGCAGTGCAAAGGTTGTCATCTTTGGTCGAAGCTTGTGTATGTGTGTGATGTTTGTGAGGATTTTTCTATTGATTGTGGATGTGCTACTCTACCGAGTAAGGCTTGGCACATGTATGATAAGCATCCTCTAAGTCTAAACTATTTCGTTGAAGGGAGTTTGAGGGAACATGAATGTTGCATTTGCAATGAAAAAATGTCTCCGAAGCAATGGTTTTATTATTGTGATGATTGTGACTCTGGTGCTCACCCTTCTTGTGTTGTTGGCAAGTCTAGGCGTGTGAAGTTTGGAGGTAGTTTCCAATATGATGTTCACTCACACCCTCTTGCTTTGGTTGAAGAAACTGAGCAGAACAATGAATGCGGAGCCTGTGGTGAACGCTGCAATGGATGGACACTTGAATGTGGCCAATGCAAAGCCTACTTTCACCGGGAAGGACAGTGTTTTTGGAAAGAATTTAAAAAGAGTGCAAAGTATTTGGAGTTATCAGGAATGATGAGACACAGGTATGCAGCAAACGTGTTGGCCTCCACGCCCAATGCTACCACAAACTGAGGGCCTCAGTATCCTTCTCTAATTAAGAAAACCACACTATGTTACGTTATGTTATATGTGGAATTAAACTGATATAATATGTTATGTAATCTCCCTGATTCTCATCTTTGTCTTTATATTATACTATACAACACATTCCTTGTTCATATGCTTTCTTATGAGTAATGCCAGTATAGGCACTGCCTATCGAAAACGTTTGTGCAAGCATTTTATTTTAGCTTTTGTTTGTTCTGGGGCTTGTAGTGATGTATGTGTGTGTTCATATCAGCATTGTCAAAATTGATTTTACCAAAATAATTTTGGTTGAAATTAATTTTGAAGTAACATGATTTATATTTAGATGTTTTTATTATAAAAATGTTAATAGTAATATTTAACATAATTTTTTGTATTTAATGTAAAAGTTACTTAAAATTATTTCAGTTATTTCAGTTCAATATCAATTCAGTAGAAAGAATCAATTCTTTAAAATGGAACTAAACACGTAAAAATTTAAAAAGCGTTTTGTTTTAAATTAATTAATTCAAACATACTTCTAACATCTTAGTTTTTAAACAATACTATTTATTTTTTATCTTTGAACTGTTATTTTGAAAAAGAAAAACTAAAGAGATATAATTAATGAGAGCACAACATATACAAGTTTGTAAGACATCAACATACTACCCCCAGCTTTCTTTTTACGAAATTTATTCAACAACCAAAGGATGGAAAATGAGTTTGGTTAAGCAGAGTTGTCCAAAAATAAAGAACTTAGAATGATTTTCAAAACCTATGCAGATTTGAAGTTAGGGTTTGTTTATGAAAAAATAAAAAGAATATAAAGAATTGGTGAAAGAAATAGCGCTTCCAAATCAAATAAAAGGTACGCACGTACAATCTTCTCCCATAATTTTTTATTGTCAATCCTAGATGTTATTCAATTATTTTCCTCTAATACTAATCACTTAACAGTCAAATATTACACAGATATTATCTAAATTTTTTTGGAATATTTCTCAAAATTGCCCATATATCCACGAAATTTTTCATACGTATTTATAAGCATCCATTTCTTATCTATCAGATACGCTTCTTAGTCTAAAGGTGTATATATAAACATTTACATAGTGAAGTAAACTCGTTAATTTTGGCAGGAAAAACTATGCCGGTTAAAAATCAATAATCCCTTTTAAAGGAGAAACACATTAACCATCTATTCCAACAGTAATAAACAATGACATTAATGCGTATACAATCCTTGGTAATAACTATTAGCATAAAAGTGTTAAGATAGTCTCATGCATCATCAGTTTGCACCGTGAGGTCCTGTACACCCAAATCATGGTATAGACCATGCACAAATTCTAGTATTGGCCGATCGTTCGTCCCTTTCTTTACCTGTCAGAATGACCCACTAAAAGTCAGCATCTACAGTAAAGCTACTAAATAAAAAGAAACGGAAACATGCCGCACTAACATAATCAAAATTTGAAAATGAAATTAGGTCTCTAATATACAATAGATGAACAACATTTAACTTGGGTGCCCAAATGAACAAGACTAAGCGTTAGAGGGATGTGAATCCAGACAAATAACTAATCAAGTTTCTTTGCTCCCACTAGTTAACACTAGTATTGATAAAGGAAAGCAGAACACATTAAATTACCTGTATTATAAGTGAACCAACCACATGACCAGGCACTAATTCCCAAAAACGAGCCTGGGAGACTTCCATTACATCTTCCCTAGCAGAAATCTGAACAGAATATATATTTAGAAGTGACACATTGATATCAAATTAAATAACGTAGACTAAAGTGAGCAAAATGCACCTATCACCCCCCAGCCCCAAGATTGGATCTGTGATAAAAACACCACTTCCCAAAATTAAATTTGAAACTAAACTATCCTTTATTTGATTAAACCGGGGATTTCACAACAAATGTATATGTAAGTGGTGCATAACACATTTTGACCAAGAAAAAGTAACAACCTGTCTCAAGCATTTGTTCAAAGCAGTAGTTGGGATGCTAGGAGGTGCCATTTGGAGCAAGATACCACCAGTTGCCCTAAAGAGAGGCAGAACAAGCATAAAAACTGCAACAGAAACAAGTCCTAAACACAAGACTTCTGCATTCTGAACCCTATAATGAAGGAACAGAAATAAATCAAATTACAATATCTAAAGTAATAAGGTTAAGAAACGATTAATTGTTTTCACATGCTCTTATTTTTCATATCAATCTAGATTTCAGAAATGAAATGATATTTTACCCGATTGACAATAACCAAGATGCCAATATCAGACCTGCACTGAGAAGCCATTGAAGTATGTAAGCTCAATATTAATTTGTACAGAGGATAGGAAATGCATTAGCATATATAGGGTGTTACATCATACACATGCCCAACGACATACATAAATCCATGTATATCTACCTGCGAATGGAATCTGCAAGAACATGCAGGAAAACAGAGTGGTGATTCATATCTTCTGCATTTCTGTAAGCTGCAAGAAAAATTCCAGAAGAAACATTTCTGTAAGCTGCAGGTCAAGGCCCAAAAGAGGGAAGAGGTTAAATCAAGTGTATCTAAGAACATCCAAAAAATACTAACCAAGATTAATCCGAGCATAGTTTCTGAAGAACCATACACCAACAAGATTCACAAATAAATTGGTCACTGCAGAAACAATCAAGTAATGCCTACAAGAACATAGTCAGCATAAATAAAAATTAGAAAGAAATAAAAAAAAAAATTGTTAGAATGAAAAGGTCACAAATTAGACAAACAACCCGTTCCCATACTGAAAGAAACACAATTTAATACATACATGATGAAGGCGACAGCAAAATCTAGAAGTCATAATTTGGAAGTTCGACATATCTAAAAGTCACATAGTAATTTTTAGCCATTTATAATAGGCATCCTCAAGAAAGGTAATAATTTGGTTGTCTTGTATGGGCATTAGTTTTTTGTGGACTTTTCCAAAAGTTATTATTGCTATTTAAGTTCTCTTTATGTTTATTAGAAGAGGGTAATTTATTTTATCCTACTATTTGATAAAGTTTAAATAGTTCTACACAAGTGGCATGATAAGCCATCAAAAGAAGATATTGATTGAAGAAAATATTTTGGAAGTCCCAAGCCATAAGCCTTCATTCATCTCTTTCTCTTGGGTACAATGCCAAGGAACCTTTATGTCTATGATCAACTCAACTGGTATCATGTTTTTGATCACCTCAACTGTGCCTTGGGCTTTCCTTCATCAAAATATGGATAGCACCATATTACTAAAGACACGAATAGCAATCACCTTTGCAAGCATCAAATGGAACTCAGCTCAACCACAAAAATTAGACTCAAATTTCAATTCTTACTGTAAAAATCACTGTCAATCTCTTTGTTGCTGGATATGTAAAATACTTAATTGTAATTCGTAAGTAATAACATACTGACAGACAACAGTCATTGTGTGTACAAACTTACTTGTGCTCTGATTCATCTTGTATGAATGCATGAAGTGCCTCAACTGCTAGGGAGAATGACATAAACAAAAGAAATAGCTGTCTACACAAGCAGCAGAGCAAGAAAATTCAAGATGTTAGCGCATATGATGTAATGTACCAAACAGGAGAAAATAATGAATTAAGTTTGCCATAGTTAATTTAAAACAATGTCATACAGAATTCTTTTAGCCTCATACAAGCAGTCATTTAAAGACTAAACATTGTAAAATTCAAACCAGAATGTCACGTACTATCCCTTCTTTAACAAACTAAATTCCCTTGGTAAAAAAAAAATATATATATATATATATATATATATATCTTTGGGCAACTCAATACAGTTAAACATGCCAATTCTGAATTTTTTTACCATTTATTATGCAATATCATTCAGCATTTTACAATATTTTTATGTAAAATAGTTCTACATAAATATAAAAATTCTGTTTTGTGGATATTTACATTCAGGATAAAAATTACATGTCAAGTTGTCAAAAAGCTCTCAAGGAATCAGACCTGATTTGTAATCAACTGTAACACCGATAATCTCCACAGCTTACTTTTACATGGTTACTAATTTGATTATCGAAGTATCATTCTAGTAACAGCATCAGGCAACCAATTCACTGTGATATACAGTAACAACAGCAGTAGTAAAGGAAATGAGGAATACTTACGGCATTTGTAAATGCAGACAAGACTTCTAGCCTTTTATACCTGAAATTAAATCATTAGTTAAAAATGCAGACAGGGTTGAAATGATTAATCAAACAGTAAATAGTAGTACTAAAAATACCTTTAGTAGTGCACACAACACAAGCATGCGTGCACACAAGGTACAAAGTTTAGATATGTTTGCATCTAGCATTAAGTAGTGGTTGTTGGACATTTTCATATTTTGAATACAACATGCAAACAATGGCATATAGACACATGGGAAAAAGTTATCTTTTAGTACATGAGATGCAAACTGCTACATATGGACACATGGGAAAAAGTTATCTTTTAGTACATGAGATGCAAACTGCTACATATGGACACATGGATATGTGTGTTAGGTTCAAGCTAAAATACAAGTGTAACAATAGTGAAGCAATTAAGTAAAAAAAAATAAAATTCCTCCACATGTCAGTTCAGCCCCATGCTCATTCAATAAATTCATCTTTTCCCAGTTTAAAAAAAAGTCCATAACTCCATCCCTTAATCTTACATGAGAATTGAGAACTAGCCCTCAGTACAAAACTTAAGAGAATAACACCATGCACAAAAGTTAGAAAAGGAACACATGAGCCAAATGTAGGTTCTTCAGCTTATAAAATCTAGCAACACCAGGTGGTAAAGAACTAACAAGTTCCCTTTAGCACGCGGGAAAAACAATCATGCTTTCTACAGAATATAGTCAGTGCACCACTTTGTCATACATATTCACTCATACCTTATGAGTTCTACAATTTGATACATGACATAACTGTACAGAAAAATTCTCCAAAACTAACTATTATAATTATAACTATAATAGCAAAAGCAAAAGCAATTACAGGGTTATTTCCAGAAGAACTATCCAAGCAACCACCTCTCCTACAGTCCTACATACTCTCGATCGTTACAATACTTAAGTAGAAACCAAGAAATGAAGCATTGTTGACAAGTACTGACAATAAATAAGTAAATAAATCTCACCCATAAGTATACTCTCGATCGGCTTTCTTCCTAGACGCGGCCATAACAAATAACGAAAATGTAAGAAGGCCACATCCAAAAGTCAAGTGAACCGCATCAGACACCAAACCTGAAAACGCCAAAAGCAGAGATTCAATATGAAATAGTTCATTTTAAACGAATCATCCAAAGCAAACAATTCTGAAAAGTAAAATTATCGTTGTAATGAAAATTGAGCACTGAATCTGACCTACGCGACCGGTAAAGAGTCCAATGAGCAATTCGGCGGTGGAGTACGCGACATTGAGCGAGATCATGAGAAAGAGCCTCTTCATGTACCTGTGGCCGGACCTAACGTTTCGGAAAACGGAGAAAACGAAGGAGGACAGAGAGGATCTTTGGAGCGAGGCGGCGGAGGGTTTATCGTCACGCGCGGACCAGTAGTGGTGGTGGTTGTGTTGGCCGTGCGCCGGAATGTCTATCGGCGTGTGAGGCTGTTGGAAGGAGGCTTGGCGAGAAAACGCGAATCTGCGATCGGTGCCGCCGGCGAAGCCGAAATCGCCGTTGATGGAACTCAGAGAATCCATTGACGGAGGAGAAGAGAAAACAATGGATTTGATTGGGGCTTTGAGGATAAGCGCGGATTTGTGATATGGCTGCGAAGGGAATGAAGGTTTTATAGTTTTATATTATTATCACTCAAATTGAAACTTCCTCTTGTTCAAGGAAGTGCCGCGATCGAAGTCAAAGTAAACTCTTCACTTAATTTTCTTTTTAAATAAGTGGAAATATATGGTAAGCTACCTAGACACTACCTAGTAATATAGAATGGGTGAGCTTTCACTTAATAGTTCAATACACTTAAATAATGTGTATCACATTCAAACCACTACTAGATAACTAATGGAATGAGGGCAGGACTAATATACATGATAAATCTCTTCTTTTTTGTAGTATTGAAAATAATTGTATGTTCATGTTCAAACATATAAGTTAGCAAAGCATGCCTTGATGGCAAATGAGGAATTTTATGTTTTTAATTTTGCTCCTAACTTTTTTGTTTCTGAACTTCGACTTGATATAGCTTAGATTTCTTTTCTTAGAAGCTTTTAGCCTCAATAATATTATTCATTCATCAAAAAGTTTGAATATGTTCATATTTAAACTTGAAATAATTTCATATTAGTTAATGACACGCTATAGAGTAAGTAGGATTTAGATTACCTTTATAAAAAAAAGCTAGGGTTCATATTTGTAACATGTACTAAAATTTTTAAAACTAATTATCTAATTTGTTTTAACGTTAAAAAAGTAATGATTTTTTTTTATCATATTCCAATGTTTTTTATCTGAATTTCTTTCTTATTATAATTTCTAAGGTTGTCAAAGTTCATCTAAAGATATAGAAGTTCTACATCAATTATGTTATTATTATGTTATTACGTTGTTCTTATTTTATTTAGAAAAATAAGTTATACACTAATAATTTTAAAGTAAAATTATATTACTATTTCATCGTAAACTATTAAATATGATAAATTAATTATCTTTTATAATAAGTAACTTAAAATTTATATTAGCAATAATTTTTAATTGGTTCATAACATAAAAAAATATATTATTATATATAAAAACTACAAGAATGAAAATAAGTTAAGATTCTTATCCTCATTTGTATTGATTAGAAAATAAATAAAAAAAACGTTTTTCAATCTATTAGGATATAATTAGAAGTAAAAAAGTCTAGGTAGTTTATATGAAATTTACATTTTTAAATCATAAAATAAAAAAACTAAAATTATTTTTAAAATTACGGGTTTTAGGAATGTAAAAAGCAAATCTGTTTATCAAAGTGCTTTTCCGATTGCTCAAGACACTTCTTTTCAACTGAGACAGAAATCAAGATCATTTTCGTTACATTTTTTTTAAAAAAAATATACTTATTATTAGGAGTTTTAAAAAATCATTTATAGATTTTATATATATTTGGAAAAATAATAATATCATACGTTGCTTCATTTTTATTCTTATATTGATTGTTGGGTGAAAAAGTTATATTCCCATTAATATAAGAGAAAATATTTTTTAAAATAATTATAACTCTTGTTTAAGCTGTTTTTTTTATTTTAATCATTTTCTAAATTTTAGAAAATATTTTAAAAATAAATAAATTATAACTAGACATGTTTTAAAATTTATTCAAGAATAAAATTTATAAGTATAATATTTCTGGAAATATTATTCTTAAAACTATGATGTTGTATCTTAAAATAAACGTGGCCTTAATGTAACACAAATAAAAAGTAAAAAAAGGTGACCTTAATATAAAAAAATATAAAATAAAATAAAAAAAACACCAGCAAAAAAAAAAAAAGTGGTAGATGTCGTAGGCCTAAATGGGCTTGAGAATATAAGTCTAAGGGATATGTTTCCTTATCCTATACAAATTTCTAATATACCATATAAAAACAATGCACTTCCAAAAATACCCTTTACGGTATGAAAGTTATGAATTTCATAACCTTCGTACGGATTGACGAATTCGTAAGGTGTGAGTTTTTTTTTCTTAAGTTAAAATATATTTTACGAAATAATTTAAAATAATGGCGCATGCAGATCTCAAACCTGCGACCTTCACGTTATTAACCAACTAAGCTAATAAGCCAATTACATTAAAAAATAATTAATGTTAATACATATAACACTAAATTTTTTTAATGTATATTTAATACACATATAATTTTACATAATAAATTTTGTAACAATTAATTTTGATATAATAATTAAACTATAAATTAATTTTAATTATTATATCAAAATTATATGAGGAGCACAATTAATTTATAACTCAGTTGATTGGAGCATCACGTTAATACACATATATTTAATACACATTTAATTATTTTTAAACATAATTGATCTATTAGTTCAGTTGGTTGGAGCATCGCGTCGAAGCTTGCAGGTTTTAAGACCTGCATGCACCATTATTTTAAATTATTTCGTAAAATATATTTTAACTTACGAAAAAAATACACTTACGGATTGCCCAATCCGTAAAAAAAAAAGAAAGAAACTCATACAAATTGGCAAATCTGTAAGAACCTTACGAACTCGCCAATTCATATGAAGGTTACGAAATCTGTAACCTTCATACCATGAAGGGTATTTTTGGAAGTGCACTTTTCATATATGGTGTATTAGAAATTTTTATAGTGTAGGAAGAATATCCCTAAGTCTAATTTATGCCTTGCACATTAAGGTGTCCTATTTCCATTAAATGAGGGCATTTTCCATTATTTCGAGTATTTTTGTTTCTGAGTCTAACTAATCCATCAAGATATTAATATTCATTTAAGCTGCTGATTTCTAATCACATATTTAAAAAATAAGGTTATATATCAATTATGTCACACCATATTAATATTAAAAATAGAAAATTATTGAAAAAGAAGCCAAAACTAATTTAAAGGAGAAAAGTAAAGGAGCTAATGAGCTCCACATAAAAAAATTGATTAGCCATATACTAGAGGGAAAAGCTTTTGTATTCTTCCAGTATTGTTATGTTATTCTTTAGTCATCTTTTATATATACAAAATATAATTAGAGGGAAAAAATGAAAGAGATTTGAGAAAGCAATGCTAGGAACATTTTGTATTACAATCCTCATACACAAATAAAAGTAAAGTGTTTGATGAATATCAAAGTAAAATAGTAATAATTATTTTTTATTTTATGATTATGCAATTTTAGGCCTTAAAAAAAAATATTACACATTCGATTTTCAACATTTTCATAATTTAGCAATTTCAGTCCATTGTTAAAATGTCATCATTTTTTTGACAAAAAATGTTGATATAACACATCAAGGATGACATAACATTAACGTCAGGGTCGACCAATAGAAAGTGAGGTAAAGCAAAAATAAAGAAAATATATATTTTAAAAATTATAATAATATGTGAGGTCTTTTTGTCAATATGTGTAACTTTTTTTTACTTTAGAAAACTAATAACAAATGTGATAAACTTAAAGTTCAAACTTTAGATACTTTATTCTTGGACCGACCTTGATTAACATGATAGATGATGTGATAGTCCAACATAATGTTGATGTTGCATGTTAGTGTTTTAAACTTTTTTTTTTATCACACATCATAATAGTATCACATCAACATATATGTTGACTGTCACGTCATCTACCAGTTAACATGTCAATGTCATATCATTGTAGGATTTTTATTTCTTGACTCTCTATACAGAGCTACATAGCAATACAAAATTTAAATATTATCATCATCCTAATCTTTAAAAAAATAAACAAATCCCTAAAATAAGTTAAAATAAATTAATAAAAAATTTAAATCTAGATAAAAACCTAAAGATTTGAAACATTACAAATTTCTAGAAAAAGTTTCTTGAATTTTCACCAACTCCATTTATTTTGAAATTTGAACTGTTATTCAATATTATGCACACTTTGAATTTGAATTGGTTGGCACAGGAATACCTCTGAATCATTATCACTAGATTAGTTGATTGAATCATTATCATTATATCGGTTGGTTTTGAGCTCATGTTGTGATTCAGGAAGCAAAGAATTTTGGTTTGTTATTGGCAAATTTAAAGTATGGGGATTTTGGATTAATTATTAGTGATATATATTTAAGGAATAAAAAAATGTTAAATTACAGAGATAAAAAAAATTTAAACCTATTATAAAATGGAATTTTGAGAAAGAGATCACATGGATCTTGTGTTAGTCCCTAATTCTTATTCATTGATGTTTTCCTCTATTTTTTATGCATGTAGAGTTCCCTTCAAGTATAATGCTTATATTATATTTGCTTTATTTTGTTCTATGATATTTCTCTTCTCAATGCATTGAACTTCTCTAAAGGTTTTGTATTGTGATCCTATTTTGTTATATGCAGGTAAAAAGGGTTAATTGCGAGGGCATATAAAGCTTAATTTGATTGAGTTTTGGTAAAAGACAGTTAGAAGGGGCACTTAGGGTCTGTTTGGATGTAAACTTCTCTAAAAGTACTACTAAAAGAAAAAAATAAGAAGAAAAAAATGAAATGAGTTTCTTCATAAGTTAAAATGAGTTTTTCATTAGCTAATTTGTAGATGTCATCTCATCTTTTAAAAAAGTTATATTCATAAACTTCTAAAAATTAGTTAATGAAGAATTTATTTTTCCTTATCGAAAAGTTCATCTTTTAAAAAACTTATTCAGAATTTGTAAACAGAATTACAATCAATGAGTTAAGGAAAGAAACAACCTGATGATCCAGTGAATGACATGCAAATGAATGAACAATTCAGGTTGAAAGACAAAAACAAATTCAAAACATTCTTCTTCCTTAACCTTTGAAAGAGACTTCTTGCTTTAAAGAATCACTCAAATACCCATGAATGTTTTAGTTGAAGTAAGAACTCATATAACTCAGAAAAATCACTTTGGAAGTATTTAGAAAGCTTGTGTATGCTCAGCATACGAATTGATCAAGTTACAAAACAAGCTGAGCCTTGGTTCTATTTATAACAAACTTTTGTAACTATCAGTAATCGATTAAATGCTCCATATAATCGATTATTTAACTCATGTAATCGATTAAATCAATCTTGTAATCGATTAAAGTGTTCAACAAAGTTTCTGGGCATGAGCAACGAGCAAAATAATTGATTATTTCGTCTTGTAATCGATTAAGACAGGAAGCTTCAAAATATCAAAATGTATTATATAATCAATTACGAACTCTGGTAATCGATTAAGGCAGGAGCTTGTAGTATTATAAAATACACTGTGTAATCAATTACGAAATGTGATAATCGATTATCTTATACAAATTTATGGTTTTCAACACATAGTGTAATCGATTACTAGAAATAGTAATCGATTAAGACAGGAAGATGGTTTTTCCAACTAAGTCTGTGTAGTCGATTACAATACCTTGGTAATCGATTCTTCCAACATGACTTAAAATCATATATAGCTTTGTAATTGATTACTACTCATTAATAATCGATTAAAATGTTCAACAAAACAGTTTATATAAAACAAAGGTCAAATAATCGATTGTTCCGAGAAGTAATCGATTACATTGTTCTTGAAAGCTTTTCCAGCATAAACTAAGAACAAAATAATCGATTATATCTTTAAGGTAATCGATTAAATCAATACAAAAATCATTTTTCCAAAAACCTTTGATTCAAATTAAAAATTTGGTCATTTTACTAAAGCCTTGTGATTTTTATTAATCAAATTAATTGAATTATAGAATGATATGAATGCAATGCACTTGGATCACCAGAATTGCTTTTCTCTTACACATTTCACACTAATTAATCTTCAATGTATCCATTGCATGTTGAAAGCTCAAAACCAATGCTTGATTCCTTGCATTCTTTAAGTAGCTCCTCCTGAATCCAACAATCTATCATGTTAACATGTCAATGTCATATCATTGTAAGATTTTTATTTCTTGACTCTCTATACAAAGCTACATAGCAATACAAAATTTAAATATTATCATCATCCTAATCGTTAAAAAAACAAACAAATCCCTAAAATGAGTTAAAATAAATTAATAAAAAATTTAAATCTAGATAAAAACCTAAAGATTTGAAACATTACAAATTTCTAGAAAAAGTTTCTTGAATTTTCACCAACTCCATTTATTTTGAAATTTGAACTATTATTCAATATTTTGCACACTTTGAATTTGAATTGGTTGGCACAAGAGAAGCTTACCTAAACATACTCATAGTCTTGACATACAATTGTCTTATACATTAGTGTTTATGTTCAATTGCATGACAATTACTATTGGAACTATCATGGCTTCTACTCCAAGAGTCATTAAGGCTTATAATGCTATGAGGTCCTTAGGAATTTCTGATAGAGAGGTGAAACCGGTTTTCACAAATTTGTTACAATTGTATGATAGAAGCTCGGGACTTATTGAAGAAGACAATAATCGTTCATTTATAATGCATACTTTGAGTTAAGGGAAGATAAGGTTTATCCAAACATCTTGTGCTAGTTTATATATTTAAACATTGATTTGACCAATTATTCTTTTAATTGAAAGTTTTTTATGTGCAATTTTGGTCCCTCAAATTATTACATATTTGGTCTTTCACGTTTTCAAAGTTTAACAATTTTGCTCGATTGTTAGTATGTCATCATTTTTTAACAGTAAATTGATACACACCAACAGTAAATTGAAATTGCTAAATTTTGAAAACATGAGAAACCAAATGAGCAATAAAAAATTTTGTGGGACCAAAATTGCACGATCATGAAATTATAAGAACCAAAAATGAATTTAAGCCAAAATCATATGGGATTTGGATTTTACATTTTCTCACCATGGTCATCTGAATGGTCATCTGAGGTTTTACTTTGATGTATGATCCAATATGCTCCTCATGTTTTAATCCTTCTATTTACTATTAAGTTGAATAGTATCTATTTACCTCGGTATACAAGAGGATAAATGTGTGGTTAAGAGAAAAAACGAGTAAAAAATTGGTCGAGTAAAAATCACCAAGTTCTCCTACTAAAAATGGAGCTTTCTGAGTTGAAGATTGTGCCAATGTCTTGATCATGTTACCATATGGCATCAAACATGTTAACCAAAGTGCGTCAAGAGTACCTGATTTTGAAATGGGGAAAATTTTAAAAAAGAATTACATTTATCTCAATGAGTGTTTATGTTTACAATTCCAATGCAGATTGCAAAACAAGTCTCAATCAAAGCAACTACCTACCAATTTGATATGGTAGGTCCACAAGAGCAACTGAGGAATTCGCAGGTAATGATGACCATTGGTCTAATATGCCCTTCTTGAATTAGAACACTGCTCATCTACCGTGGGACAATGTTGAATTTAAGCTTGTGACAAGCGTGAATTCAAGCCAGTAACACCCGGAAGTTCTTGCAGAAGACAGGCAATCTTCTGGCTGGCCGAAGAAAATTTTCAACTTACAATCTTCTGATACTCTATTGTAACATGCAAAATGTTGAGAAAATCATGATCACAGATGTATTATTGGCTAATCGTGATGGCAAATCAATAAGAATGCTGCAATGAGTTCTTTTGGATCTTCCAACAACTTCATCTTAATAATCCTCTAAAAACCAAATACAGAAGTATTAAATAAAATATAAATGCATTTAATATTTTTAAAAAATATATAAAAAATAAATGCATTCAATATTTATTTTACTTTAGGAGGATCATTAGGAAGAAGATGTGAGATGATTAAGTAATATTTTGATGCAATGTTAGGGTGTTTTGTTAGGTCTTTATGGGGTGATAATTGACAATTAAATGAATATGATGATATCTAATTCTCTGTTTTTTTCTCTCCAAAGATATATAAGGGACTCACCTGCTTATCACGACTCATGAATGCATATGGTGATCCAGTGTATAGGCACGAATATCAGAAGGACTTGTACCCGGCCTAACGAGAAACACCAAGATAAAATATACAGCATGAGTAAGAACAAAGGTCTAGGAAACTAAGCATCAGAAATATTGCAAGAAAACTCATTAATGTTATCACTTTGTGTTTGCACAAAACTTATAATCTCTTTTATAAGAAAAAAAAATGATTTCACACTTATTAAGGAATTAGTTAATTTCATTAAATTGTGTTAATCCCAAACAAAAATAAGTTTTTTTTCCTAAAATATCCTTCATTGAAACTTGATACCAAACATAAAAAAAAGTCTTTGGCCCTATTAAATAAAGGGCATTTTGAAGATAACCTCATTAAATAAAACAGTTAGTTATCTTTTGCTTATATTTGAGACAAAAAAAATAGGACTTTTTTCCCTTATGAAAGAGACCGGAGGGAGTAACTGCAGGTGAAAACACACATAAAGAGTACATTTTTGCATCCTAATCAATTTATGTTGGGATATAAGGAGAAAGGAGAGTTAGTTTATATAGTTAGACTATTAATGAGTTAGTTAGTTAGAGGGGTTTATTAGATATAAATAGAGGAAAAAGGATAAGAGAGGGGGATCTTATCATTTGTAGATTGACTGATTGAGCATTAGCTCTCTATGAAAGGAGAAATCCTTTGTGAAGGGGAAACCCTTGGAGAAGAGTTTTCTCTCCTATTTTTTGTTGTTTTCTTACTAATCAATAAAATCCTTTCTTTTCTTATTTCAATTCTTGGTTCCTAACAATTTATGATACTAATTAAATCAACAGTAGAAACTTTTTTATTAAAAACAATTATTAATGCACTCCATCATGATTTCCTATGCACTCTCTGTAATTTCCAATAACATTTTCTATTTATTGATTTCTTAACCAGTACTCTTAAACACTCGTTAGCAAGACCCTTAACTTATCTTCGAAACATTTTGCTAACATCTATCCCAGGACAGACTGGACCTGAACAGTTATGAAAATAGTAGCCAACCCAACCAAACTAATTGAGATGTATGTGGTTAACCCAGTTTACAGATATCTGTCCTAACCAAAAATACAATTACTTTTACATCCAAAATAATTTCCTGCCCTCAAACCAGACAATACATTATATTTAGGGAAAATAACCAGTGAGTACGAAGAAAATACCTTTTGTTAATGGTTCCATAATGGAATTTGAGCTTTCCAGCCTTAATATCCTCAACATACTGTGACCGTGACGAATAAAATGTTACAGTATGAGTAGGTGACAAAATAAAACCTAAAGCCAGCATGTTTAAATATCTGATTCTGAATCATACCAAACTTAAGGTAACCACCATTGATGAAAAGGATAAAGAATTAAAAGGTATATCATCAAGTGGAAAAAGTTGGCATGCTGATGATTCTGGACCAGGTGAAAAATGGTGCTTCTTCAGCTTTGCTAAGAATATCATGTAACTCTGCCTCAAACATTCCATAATCATGATCAAAATTCTACCTAATCAAGGAAATCAACAAAAAGAAAAATAATAACAAAAATAATGAAGAAATAAATCAAAGCTTCTTTCTCACTTGGCCAATTAAAGGAATATCCAATTGGGCAAATGGAGAAATTACTTCTACGTCTGCATTTGCTTCCTCCCTTGTTTCCCTGATGGCACCTTCCACAGCAGACTCTCCAATTTCCAAATAACCAGCAGGAAGCGTCCTAATTGACTCCAAAATGTGAAATTATCATAGCTTGTTGATGAAAAGTGATGCAGCATTTATCATTATAAAAAAATTATTAGCAATAGCATCATGGTTTTATAAATAGTTCTGTGGATAGGAAGATAACATGTACATAACCACAAACAACAAAAATAGGCAGTTTAATAAAAAAATCCATTCCTACCAAAGGCCATGAGATGGTTGAATACTCCTCTTGCAAAGAAGGACCTTGTTATCATGTTCAATGAGGCAGCCAACTACCTACTTTGCCATCCAAAATCATGTCATGTTCAGAACAAAGTAATTAGTCATGTATCAATTGATGGAATGAAATAAATGCTATGACAAACAGCATACAATCATCATACAATTCTTTTCCAGAAGACAAAGGTTAGAGAATCCTAAAAACACAGATATGACACATGACACAGACATATGACAAATTTTAAACATTAACAAACACAAAAATTACTACAAAAATAATTCAACAACAAAGCCTTATAAAAATAGTATGAAATCTTAAATCAAAAGAGAGAACTGATGTTTTGAAAGTTAGCATAACATAATTAAACATTAAATTTTTTTTATCTAATTGTAATGGAATTATAAAAGTTCAAAAAACAGAAGCAAAAAAAACATATAAAATGCAGGAGTTTCTGAAGAGTCCGACATGCATACACATCTGATACAAGTACAGCTACTAATTAAAGTGACCATGCTTCCTTTTGGAGAACATCTAAACAAATGATACTCCTCCAAATCCTTATTTGTTTTTCATTTTCATTAACTATTATGTGACAACAAAAATTACTTCAACGAATGAAAACTATAGGCATAACATTTTAAAGCATGTTATATGCAAATACTTCCATATCCATTTCAGTATCAAATTCATGCAGAGCATACCAAATCATATCTAATGCACAGAGCAACCTTCACACTTATTACGGAACATATGGTAGAAGTCCTAATCCAAATTTAAGAGTGAACAAAAACCACAAAATCAGCTGCAAGATATTTTTAGCACATGACAAATGAAAGAACAAGTTATACAAATTTCTAATATACTTGTTGCACAACAGTCATCTTGCAAATCCATTGATACACATTCAAAGAAAATTACTTCAGAACATGCAAAAATACCCGTTATCACTTCACAAGCACTAAACTAAATCAACCAGAAACTAACAGAGATATTTCTAGACAGTCACCATCTTCGGATTTTGATACGCGATCTTCCCGCAAACCGTACATATTGCTCTCAACTTTTCCTCCCCTTCAGGAATATCCTGCTTCGTGGAACCACCACACCACTGACAGAACTTGATGTTTCGAACATTACCCTGCAGTGTCACAATTAATACCATTTCAGCGAACCGTTAAGTTCCACAAATTATAAAATTTCATCATATCTAATAATGCAGCTACGAAATTAACAGTAGGAACGTTGGAAGAGAACTCACGGCAGAAGGAAGCGGCGACGAGGAAGCGTGAAATGGCCTGAATCGAACCCTGCGAGCGACGGTGTTGGTGGGAAGCAGTTTGGAATGAGGGTTAGGGTATGGAATTGGGGGAAATGAGGAGAGTGATGAGACTGTGCGGGGTTTCCAACTCCATCGTTGACTAACCAATCCACATATCTGAAGATGGATTGGTTTCACCGTCATTTTTTCTTAATTGTTCTTATGCTTTGCGATTGGAATTTCGAATTTCGAACACACGCGAGATACACAACCAAACTCTTCTTCACTGTGCCCTTGTCGAATTCAAATCATTCGATTTAACGAGCAAAAGAAAAGAACCACTCTCTTCCCCCCCCTTTTCTTAATCCAAGATCTTCTAACGATAAGACCTAAGGCTATGTTAGGATTGAAGCGGAATGGATTAATGTTTTATTTTATTGTAAATAAAAAATTATCACCTACACAGTGACAAAATATACGATGGAAAGAATACGAATAAACAGAGTGTTAAATGTTAATGATTATGCATTTTATTCATGAAAAAAATGAAAACTAGCATATTCACACGCACGCATCTCTCTTTTCTTACTTAACTTCATTTTCTTCCAATCCCAAGCAAGCTATTTCGGATTTTGGTGAAACTATTGCCTACCAATTTTCTTCACCTTGTGAGCTTAGGCATACAAAAATATAAAATAAAAAATACAGTTGAGGAAGTATGAAATTAAAAAATAAAGCGTATATTATCTTGTCTTGAAAATATAAAATTTATATAATATTTATTTTTAAAATAAATAAATATTCCTTAATGTTCATAAAACTCTAGCTAACAAGAGTACACGACCTCTTTAGTCTTTACCTTTTAGATTTTTTCTTTTTCTTTTTTCAACTTTTTCTATTGGATTTTTGCAATTTAAATTAGACTTGTTTAGTTTATGAACACTCGTACTCAAATGTTGCAAAAAGGCAACTCTTACAATTGATTATTTGAACACCAATACGAGATTCTGAAATGAATCAGCTGAGATAATAAATGGTACAAATGTAATTGTAATTGTAAAATAGCATACATATTATTTCCATGATTATCTAATAAAATTACTTAAAACTACAAAAATACAATGGAAAACAGGATTATTGTGTTAAATAATTTAGCATGGTCAATCATCTGGTATGAGCTGGCTGCAGACTTCTAGAAAAGGATTAGCATAGGCCTTAAGAATCCTTAATCCAAGGCCAGCTTATCACATAAAGATTGATAAGCTGCACTGCAAAGCTTGAACTTCTCTTCTGCTATAGCCTATCAAGTATCAATTTACAGAATCAAAAATAGAGTTAGGAAGCTGTGCAAACTAATGATAGAAACTCCTGAACAAGGAATAGAACAAGAAAGGAGGAGGAATATAATCAGTGGTTTGAGCTTGGCAGCACCTTGGAAGAGCCTTGATGACGATCTGGATGCCATTTTAGAGCACAGACCCGGTACCTGATGATCTTAAAAGGTTAAAAATATCATAGTAAAAAACTCTGGCATCCAAACATTTTGGTAAAGAGATGACATAAAAAGGTTAAAAAAAATCATAGTAAAGAACTCTGGCATCCAAACATTTGGTAGAGATGACATAAAAAGGTTTAAAAAAATCATGATAAAGAACTCTAGCATCCAAACATTTTGGTAAAGAGGGAGTAAAAGAAAAAGTAAGAACTCACGCATTTTTTACATCTTCAAGTTTCAGAGGACCAGAAGCACTCAATCCGAGGGCTAATCTATCAGGAACTAAATCTGAACCTAAACTATCAGACTCAGACTCAGATTCATAATCATTTTCGTTTCGATATCTCCAGTTCCATGATTTCTCAAAATTAGGAAAGCGTTCAGACCTCCTCCACTGAGGATTTTCCTCATTGATGAAGGACCAATAGAAGAATCTATTCCCACCAAAGGCAGAACGGAAAATGGTTTCAACATCAAAATCATCTTCACAAAAAGAAGGATCTCCTGAAAGAAATCAAGTTTGTTAACTTACATTAATACGTTTGACTCCAGAATATACTTTATAGGTATCTAGAAACTTCTATTTTTTTTTGTTAAAAATAATAAAAACAATGTAAAGAAAAATGACGCAAATTTAAGAAAGCTTATGATGCAAGTTCAAGTCAAATCCTATCCATGATCTCCGCAAGTTTAAATCTTCTGATCCTATTTGAGTAGACATGAAGTTCCAAACAAGATTAAGTTGGATGACTTCCTAGAGAGATACAACCACCAATCAAGAGAGCTAGTACTACAAGATACATGATGACATTTGTCACATATTCTGTTATGGCACAAATATTTCAAGCATCCTTACTTCTGTACTGATGACTTGATCCTTTATTGCCATTCCTGTACCTTCCAGAGCCCCCATCAGAATATTGGTTTTTAAACCATGAGGTGCCTCGACTTGATGATGGGTCTTCCCTATCAATACCTTGCTTCCAGCTCTAAAACATGCAGAAAAAGAGCAACCATAAGCATCAAAACATCTCAAGACAAACAAAATCACACAAGACAAGGGGTTAAGTTTGTTTCTTAGTTAACTGGTTAACCAAGAATCTTATTTTTTAATTTATTTTAAATTGAAACTGAACCCATCCTCGCCAATCACATGAACACCATATCTGTGGAAGTATATATAATGAGGGTTATTTTTATATTGGAGGCTTAGAGCAAGAGGAGTAAAAATTGATCATACAACCATACATAAACAGTCAAGATTAAGGCCTACTTAAAAGTTGTATGACCACATGAAAACAAAATTAACATCACTTTTACGTTTTAATCTTGAATATTCATGAAAAGATCTAATGGCCAATATCTGTTCCTCTCACCCTCATGTAAAAAAAGGCTTTCTCGCTTGATGTGTGTGTTAGCGTACAAGCTATATATATGAAAGCTTCCCACTTGCATGGCAGCAATGAAATGCAGAACAATGCAGGTCAAATCTTCTCCAAATGTTGCAGCTCCCAAGAGACATGGAATCCAAAAAAATTGGTAATAACGGGAATGGGTCTACTGTTTGTATTTGGCAGTGACATTGATGCATTTTAGAACAAGTTTCTTGAGGGAGAGAGTAAGAAAAGCCCAATAAATGGGGTCTGATGCCTCAATCTTCTCAGTCTGAAAGTGGTCATCAGATACATGATTTATTGGTCCATAAGAATGACCAGCGCCTTGATAATTGCTAGATGAAATGGCAAGAGACCTTTGAAGATTTTTGGTTCTGTGAAAAGGAGAAGAGGGAAACCAAAAAGTACATTGGATAGGTACATTGTCCTTCTAGCATATGGACTAAACAAGCATGGGATCCATCAGCAATGAGGGGTTTAATGGCTTTCAGCACCAGTGTGGAAGCTCTTATACAGAAAGAGCTACAGGAAAATCACTCCATTTTTCAATCCCTACTCCATCATCAGTATGTGCTCCTTGTTATAGGCTATACAGTGGCCTAAGTACCAATTATTCCTTTTCTACTGCTTATGCAATTGCATAGTACTGCTCTCATACAGCTACTAATCACATTAGAAGAGGGGACAAGATATGATGCTGGGTGGTGGGACCGAAGCAGAAATTATGCCTACTGCCTAGTGGTGTTGGAAGATTCAATTGCCTGCAGCCTGCAGGACTTTGTCTTAGAGGACCAAAGAGCCAAAAAGAGCTTCACGACCATGTGACAATGGTAATGATGGTTTTCAATGAATGAAGGCTCTGATGTCTTGATAGAACCCAAAACTGAAAATTTTCTTTTAAAGTATATATCTATTACTAGCCATGCTAAGCAACCTAACAAGATTTTGTTTTATTGACCTCAGTAAAACTGAATCCTAAATCCCACCACATACCTTTCTGGAGGAGGCAAGGAGCACAACCCAAACTTGTTACTTGATAATCTTCTCCAAATCGTTTCCAGCCGTTGCTACCTTCAGCAGATGTGTGAAATGAATCCGGAAATAACTCACTGAGGGGAATTTATGAAAACCAAATATGATATCACGGGTCATGACAGCTAAAAGCCTTTTACATATCCCTTTTTCCTCACTTTATGAAATTCATGGAGCCAAATAGTCAATGTTAGGCTGTTGGCTCATAAACTATCTTCATTTTACACGCTTATTTATCAAGTGTCACCAGATTTAACATAGAAATCCATCCTGACAATTCACAATATAGTTTCTGTCCAGAACCATCTTACTCAAAAAACATTGCACAAAGATTTAGCCCATCTAGACAGATTGCAGAAGGTCCTAAATGCTAAATACAAGGCTGTCCTGTTCACACTTACCCTATCTTCTATAAATAAACCAATGAAGCATAGATAATACATACAAGATAAATGTGAAAATTTGTTTCAACTTGTAACAATTGGAAAGAAACCATGACAAAAACCATAGGACTAACTACTTCATTCAAGCAAAATAACAATACAAGAAACTGCACACACACACATACAAAAGTGAGACAGAGAAGAGGCATGATGAACCTGAAACAGGGATTCTGCATAATCATTGATACTGTTTATTACTCTGTGTTTCGCTTGCATCCTTCTAAACCTTCTCGAGTTATAGTAGCTCCCTCTCTGCAATTAAACAGTTCTCAGCAACAAAACATGTAAATAACACTTTCCACATAACCAAACTACATTGAACCCCCCACACCTTCTCATTAATTCAATAAAAATAACATTGTTGGGTTACACAAAAAGTTCCCAAATTGCAAAAAAACGGCCACAAAATCAGAAAGAAACACGAAATTGGGGTTAAGACCCACCCACTAATTAAAAGAGTCAAAGGTTTACACTTTACATTCTATTAACTAATTAATCAATTGATATAATAAATCAAGAGAAGTTGTTGAATGAAATGACAAAAAGATAAAGCGAAGGGAATTGAGAGAAACTAACGGAGTCCCAATGATTGCGGCGTTTACGTTGCAAGGGAGGGGTGGAATGGAAGAGTGCGGCCCTGAGAGAGGAATGGAGATTGTTGCTGTTTGAAGCTTTGAAGATGGCGCTGTTCATTTTCTCTGCAATTCCAGATGTTTGCCCAACCTCGATCGATCGAACTTGTTTAAGCAGAAAACAAAATTAGGATCATCTTAAAAAGTTAGACCTAGCAGGAATCAGAGGCTATTACATACCGCAAACTATTTTTAATGGTTGTTTATTAGGGGAGAGATTCAAGAGAATGCTATGAAAACATTCGAGTAAAATGTAAAAACCATGTTTATTCTCAGATATTAATACTATGTCTATTTAATATTTTTTTAAAGTAAAAAAATTATATAGACCTAATTACCTTTTGTTTCTTGTAAATTGAAATTTGGGACAAATCAAGTCTTGATTTTCCAATTTAAAAAAAAAAAACATCTCAAAATTTATATTTTTAGCTCTTGCAGGTAAATAATCCAATCTTAAATTTTTAAATATTTCTCTTTAGAGGTGATATGAAAATCTATTTTATCATTTTTTTAATAAATGGATATATGATGATAAGAAATATTTGAAAATTTATTTTATTCAAATAATACTTAATTGTTGAATTCATAAATAAAATATGTAATTAAAATTAAAGTTTACATCTTTAATAAGTCCAAGGATTAGTTAATTTTCAAGTAAGATAAAGTTACAAAGAAAAGTTATGAAGTTGTAGGGAAACAAAACAGCTAAAAAATGTATTTCAATAACATAAGATGTGGCTGACAATCATAATTTTTTTTACAGCGACAATCATTAATCTTTGTATCGGTTCAACCGGTAAAATTAAATGTTTTATACTAAGTTACGAATAAAAATACATTATTTAGCTCAAATATTAAGTATCTCCTCAATGATTTTATTACTATTATTATTCTTCATGTAGTTATTACTACTTCTTCCATTAGAATTTGTGTGACTGAATGTTAATAAATCAAAACTCAACCATTAAAATAATAACTAACAACTCATGGGTTTAGTCCTAGGAATTTTGTTGCTGAAGCGGAGGTGGAACCTGAAGTAACAGTGCTTATGTCTTATTATGCAAAGGAAAGAAGTATGATGTCAAGGCCTTTACTTCAATCGTCTCAGCTTGAAGATGTTTTTATCTTCTTTTTTTTTTTCTTCACCTTTGGAAATGTGGTTTCCGACGTGTGGGTGTTTTTTTTTGTGGTACATTCTTGTCTGTGGTCTAACTACAAAACTTATTAACAGCATGTTGCTTGTGGACTCCCTTATAGGCATTTAATGGTGAACATTAATCTAAGTATCCAACTAACTTGGACAATGAATTGGCAGTTGCAAAGTACATTGATTATATCTACAAATATTAGGAAGAAACTAAAGTAATGCTCTACGTTTTGTTTTTTTTATTTATCCCCCCTTTCTTTTTCTATTAATTAGTTAACATTATTTTTTACTTAGTAGGAATGAAAGATAGATATTAAAAAATTTACAAAAATTATACATTTAAATTCATTTCAAAGGAAATGAAGTAATAACCAGTGAAATGATACATTTAAAATTTCATTTCAAAATAAATAAAAGGACACCTGTATAATAACATGATAATTATGTTTTATGAATAAAAATCATGCTAAAGTACAAAAGTGAAGAAAATTAAAATAAAAGAATCTTTTAATTTTATTATTTACTCTATCCCAAAATAATTATCATCCTAAATTATTTTACAATAAATAGATAAAAGAGAGTAATTGTTTTTATTAAAATCTAGAAATTTTACGTGTGAGGATGAGTGGGTTTCAAATTTTGCACATAGTACAAGTGAACGTCTTTGTTTAGGAGAGAGATCTGCAAAACAAAGGAAAGACACTCTGACGCTTAAGTGAGTACATTAATTATATGAAAATAATCAAGTATATGAGAATCTCAGATGAATATGTGTGTGAGTATTCAAGCATTCACACCATGTATTTCTTCTTCTTTAAGGTTTAGAGAGAACATGTAATTATATTGTGGAGTATGGGCTTTAGGCCTTTGTTTAGTAGATAACTTGTTGATAAGATAATAGATAATAACATGAAGTTATATTTGAATTAGAGATAATGTGTACCTTATAGATATGTTGTTATTTGTAAATAAATAACTTGTAGAATATAATTTGAAAGATATTAGGATATTAGGATATAAGGTGATTGCACAATCTCCATTATATACACAAATATAACATTTCGGTCCACGAGCTTCTGGAAGGTAAATAGATAAGTGTTCGTGTTCCTGTAACGAGACGAACTCTGAGGTCGGACAAAATATACTCGGTGTGTCAGGGTTGACACATAAGACAGAAATATATACGATCACTGTAGCATAACGTGCACGGAGGATAAACACATGTACAATGACTCCACGGTAATATTCATGTGTAATTTTTACCAATTTGTACAGTACAGTAATAATTTTGCCATATTAATCTTGCATCATTATTTAATTAATTTTTAGATTTTGTAGTTCATTACTAATATATAAGGGATATATATATATATATAAGTGAAAAAAAATAATTTTATATTAAAAAACTAAAATAATAATTATTTTGAGATAATTTTTTTATATAATAATTATAATGGGACAGGGAGAGTAATAAATAATTTGTGGGATTCATAACCTAAGTGGATAATATGACGAGAGATTAAACGAGAGACCGTGGGAGTAAGTTAGGAATAAATAATAAGCAACATCAATCGTGAGCGGTTAAATGGATAATGGAAGATTATTAGACAATAGTAAATAACCACAACGGTAATGACAATAAGACAGAGAAAGCTTAAATGGTCCAACATCATTTGTCTTCATGGTTTTGTATATCAAAGTCATGGACTTAGCAGTTGTTTGATCCAGGCAATGACAATGAAAAGGTTGTTGATTTCCACTGGGATCTTGTATTCTCAAGTTAAGTTGTGCTTGACCAAGTAGAGAGTCAAGGTTTAATCCTTCAATGTCGTAATTTGGCCAATGTATTGTTTAACTACATCAATAACCAACTTTAGCTACTTAATCCTGAGATTTATACCACGCGCATTAATCTTTTTGGTAGACTCTTTAAATTCATTAATATTTAATAAACGAGTATTGAATTGTTGTAAATGGTTAAATACATTGATGCTTTTGACAAACTTTTTCCTGCAATGTTACTTACAAAGGTAGAAAAATGAAACTTCGTTGCCAGCGAGAGTTGTTGATGTTGCATTTTATGTATTGAGGCTAATTTGATTACTATTTTTGGGGTAAAGTGAAAATTAGCAGTACATGTAAGGACAAACAAGTAAGATAAAAAAACTACTAAAAATATATATTATAATCCACGTCATATTCTGATAACAACCTATGATAAGTGGTTTAGAAGATATATAATGATGGAGAAAAATAGGGCTAATTTTATATTGTATTTTGATTAAAAATGAAATAAAAAAATAAACAAGATAGAAGGAGTAAGAATTATAGAGGTATATATATATAGAGAGAGAGAGAGAAAAATATGTTATTTGAATGGATAGAAATAAGAAAGAAAAATGAAGAAATTGTATATGCTCGTTTGGATGATGATAATTATCCTTTTTACTTACATTTTGTAGTAGTGTAGGAATAATTATATCATGTCTTTTATGTTTATTTGAATTAAGTTTGAATAAAAAAAATTGGTTTAACTATGATTTTATAGTTTATAACTCTTATGTTTGATCTTTGGTTTGTTTTTCTTGCATGTTTGCAAGAGTTATGTGGAGGCAAGGACCAAGCGGTGGAGATGTCCTCATAATGTTTTTGACGAAGATCCATTGGGTTTAAGTCTTTAGCTTTGGAAGTCTTGTGAAGATAAAAGAAACTTATTGGAAGTCTTGGGAATTTTGCACACCCGGGGCAAGTTTTGGAATTGTCGAATTATGAAGTGCAAGAATTGCACACCTTTTTATTTCTTATTCTATCTTCCTTTGGACTTTTAACTCTTATTGATCCACAACTTTATATAGATATTTTTTTGCTCTAGGTTAGGGTTCAAAACCTTGTACTTTTGAGAGAAGAAAGAAAATAAATCCGAGAAGTTACTTTACATCTTCGGATGCATAGGGATTCCTTCTCCATTGTTTCTTCTCCCATAGTCATGAGCAACTAGCTTCTCTTTCTTTGGAATATAATATAATTGGTTCTATTTTCATGTAATTGTTACATTTATTTTTATTTAATTGGATATTATTATTGCTCTCTTATATGTTTAATGTTTGTTTTTGGCTTAATCACCCTTTTTCATGATTCTATTTATTCAATTGTAATTGAGAAATTGTTTTGAATTGAAAATTTGAGAGAAAATCCAATAATTTTTATGCCTAGGGATAGGTAAAAAGGATTGGACATCAATAAATCTTTTTTTCTACTGCAAATCATTTAATTATACTAATTCAAGAGGTTGATAATGTATAATCAAGGGATTTAAGTCTTTTCACTTAAGAAATTAAGGTTGAGATAAAATTATGGGTTGATAATAGTATAAACTTAATTGAATACAATTATGTAGTGACTACATGTTAGGCAGTTCAATAAAGTTAAACTCCGATGCTTCATTCATTTGATATAAATATCATGTTTTGCACATACCAAATGTTCAACAAAATTCCTCAACCCAATTTTCTCTTATTTTTCTTTAATATTCTTGTAATTGTCTATTAATTTTGGTTACGAAAATTCTCAATTCTCACATACTCATAGTCTATTATAATTATATTAATTACTCAATTAGTACACAAGTTCATATGGAGATAATAATTTACTTATCAATATATTACTTGAGCGATTTGGTATTCACACTAAAATGTCAACAAGTTTCTGGTACCATTACTTTGGACTTGTGTTTAGGTGATTGGACAATTTTTTAGTATTTTTCTGGACTTTAAACATTATTTTATCCTTCCACATTTTATTTTATTTTCATTCTTTTACCTAGTGTTAACTATGTTTCTAGTTGCTATAGTTATTTGTGATTTTGTGCATGCTAAGTTCTCTTGGTACAAGGAGCACAACTAATCTTAGGGTCTTTTATTCCCTTCCTAAAATTAAGAAGATTGTTCGACAAATCAATGCCCAAACCAAGGAGGCAAATCAACTAGGTAAACAATTGACGCTAGATGTTAATTCCTTAGCAAGTGTACCAATTTGTCAAAGTAATATTAAAACGATAAGACTGAGTGTCGAGTCCACATAGACTTTAATTATGCTTAGAGTTTATATATACCAAATTTTAAGCAACGAAATGACTAAAAGTGAATATATTTCAAAATTAATGTGTAGAAATGTATACTTCAACAATGATAAAGGACATAAAAACAAAGCAAGGTGTAAGAGACAAGAAAAACAAACACTTATGTGTGAAAGGTGATATTTAGTGCAAATTTTTGTAGATGTGTTGGGCGTTTGACATACCAAAATTACTCTTGATGTAATGTTAAAGAATTTTTTACCATTTAAAATTATTCCAATTATTACCTTTTATCAAATAAACTACTCTAACCATGATTCCTCATGCGAAAGAGTCTAAACCACCTAATTTCACTCCTAATCCCTTAAGAGTTAAATCAATAATTGCTTTAAGACTAACAATGCATAAAAAGGTTAAATAACATTATTCTATCCCTAAACATGGGTTGCCTAGAAGCTCCTTCAAGTTTTTAGGGTAAAAACATTTTTCAATGATATAAACCCTATAACATACATGTGAATGGATGATCAAACCATAAACAACACAATAAATTTAGAAAAAAAAGCAATAATATTGAAATAACATTAAATAAATAGTAAAATGCATTACATCAAATAGTGTTTGGTATCCAAGTCTGCGACAATGGATAATTTAGTCTCTTATCTCAAAAACAAAAGATGAAACAAGAAAAATGAAAGAAGAAGAAAAGCTCCCAAAGTGAATGTCTTTGCTTCAGAGTAGGCCTTAGTTAAACTCCCTCCAAAAAACACAATATAGCCTTTATAATCTTCAAAACGATGCACAATCATGTTTTTTTTTTTAAATGACTGTGCGTTAAGCCTGCATGTGCGCGTTGAGTGAACATGCAAAGTACAATTGACTTAAGTGACCATGCGCTAAGCCTACAAGCACACACTTAGCGCCCATGCTCGATACAACTAGCTTCTGACTTGGCTTCACGAGTTATGCGTGCACTGGAACGCTAAGCGCGTTACTCTAATTCTTCATACATCTTGTGTTCTTCTATTCATGTATCCAAGAACTCTACAAAATAGAACAAAACACTATAAATTTACTAACTTTAACATTTTTAAGATAAAAACTCAAAAAAATCTAAATTCTTATCTTTTTAAGTGAAAATAAACATCAAAAAAGAAGAAATTAAATAATTATAATATAATTTAAATACACAAACTAAGTGTGTATAACAATTATCACTAGACCAAAAGTTCTTTCAGCTCACCTAAAGAATAATGTTCTGATCTACCTTCAAAACATTCCTTTAGTTTAGAGGAGGAAGAGATCCACAATACCTCTAATTCGGAGATGACAATTGATACTAGAGAAAAGCTCTTCCAACTCATCATATCTTTTGTTATATTTGATTCAAATGATTTTTATCTAAAAATCAAACTAAATAGCAAACATCCCTAATTAGAATATCATATCAAATGTTTTCATAATAAATAAATCAAATTGAATAAATGAAAAAAATTAAAAGAATAATTTAGGTGAAATATTTTTTGATGTACAAAATAAATTAAATCAACATTCTTATTTAAACGATTGGATAGAAATCTTTTGATATAGTTATATTTTCTTTGTCTCACATTTTTTTTACCAAATAAAGAAAAAGAAAATTACTTTTCCCTTTTAACTGAATATAATTTTTTATATTAAAAAATATTTTTATTTTTACAATATTAAAAAACAATTTATTATATAAAAAAATTATTTATTAATTTTATTTCATTTTCTCGTCAAATCAAGAGAAAGCATTAACCAAAAGGATATGGTCAACGGGGGACGGTGATTGTCCGAAGCGGGAAACCACGTTGTATGTTTGGTTGGTAGTTATCCGCTGCACGTCTTGGGCCATTGCAATGAGAACTATCAGCAACCGTTAGATTCGAAAGAGAATTTGAAGTTGTCAACGAAGGATCCAATCCTAGCTACGAAAATATTGGTAGGAGCAACAAGTGTTGGTGGATACGTCCGCATCTAAAAAAACACCCCGACATGATCTCTCAACTGTTGCAACTGAACGCTGAGTTGGTAATGTTATGCCCTATCGCTTTTTGCACCGTCCCATGCATCATTACCCCCACACCACCCCATCAACCTCTTACCTCTAAAAAGTTCAGATTGAAAATTACACACACCCGAGGAGAAGAAAAGCTGCTTCTTCTAAGCAACATACCCTAGTTACTTTACTTGTAGGGCCTTTTCCATTTCCCTTAATTACCCCTCTTTTCATCATATGATAATAATATCCAGCTCAGACTATAGTATGATATTATGATGTTAGCATAATAGGTTGGCACTAAAGTCTAAAGAGCATTATACATGTTGCACCTGGCATTCAAATTCATAAATACTAACACTGAAATAGATTATAGATCCTCAAATAAATGTCACACGGATGGGGTTCGAATCCACTCAAAAAGGCTAATAGGATAGGATTTAAGTGCCAAGGAATATACCATGGACTTTAACAGCAACACAATTTACATTCTAAAATGTATTACTTTTTTTTTAAATGCAAAAAAGATATATAAAATAAGGTACCGGAGGCACCAAAAATAAAAGGAGTACAAATGAGAGAAGCTTGGTTATGCAGTATAAATGAGAGATATTATAAAAAACAAGTAACATAAACTTGGGTTCAACAAAATAATTTGGTATTTAGAAACAATGACACCAATTTAATAAATTATTTATATAAAATGACACTTATTTAATTTATCAATGATAAAAGCAATATTAATTTATTCTCTTATTAACTGTTCAATTAATAGTGTTATTATCATAATCTGTACGTGTAAAAATAATTTTTATGAATAACAATAATTAATACAAGTAGTATGAAATTATCTTCTTTAATCAAGATGAACTATTTTTTCATACTAAAATCATGTTAAATAAACAGTAATTTTTATGTCACTTGTCTATATAATAATAGAGATTAAATTAATATTTTTTTAAAATATTACCGAATCCATTTACCGACCTTTTACAATGAAAGTATTTTTATACTTTTAAATCACAAACATTGAATAAACTAAAAATGATACCATGGAATTTGGAACAAGAGACATTCCACAAAAGAAAAAAACATGTTGAATAATTGAAACGGTGACAAGAAAAGTGGAATAATGAAAATCAATAATACAAAGATGGCAGATGGGGTTATTGTTAGGGGAGGTGATGAGCGAAATAATGAGTGAGGGGGGTGTAACTGGAAAGCAAGAAAAAGCGCAAGAGTGCCAGCTATTTCCAACAACAAACGTGGCCCGTGGGATGCGATATTCGTAACGGACGGCGAGGATGGAAGGACGTGCAATTTGCGCTTCATTTGAGGCGAATTTCATTTGGCCAGACCTTCCTTTTTTAAACCACAGGGCGGGTACCTCAGCCACACACATACACACACAAATTCACACAAACAATAAAAAAACACACTCTCATACACACGTTGTCGCGCACACATTCCTTCATTCCGCAGGTATCGCCACGTTCTCTCTTCCTCTTTCATCCCCCCCGATAAGAACAAGCACCCACGGTTTAACGCTAATTTTTGTGTGTTTTTGTTTTTTTCAGCAACAAACAAACATCTTTTACCTTAAACGACAATGGCCGATGCCGAGGATATTCAACCCCTCGTTTGCGATAATGGAACCGGAATGGTCAAGGTATCAATTTCCCATGGGATCATAGGTTTTCTTTTACCGATTTTGTCGATGACTAATCTTTGCGGCAAATGAAGACTTTGTTTAAGGGATCCGAGTCCAGTTCCATCTAGATCAACATAATGTTGGTGATCATGGGGGGGTTTGGTATTTTGGATCTGTTACAATGTCAAATTATTCTTAATTCTTAATTAATAAAATGTTAATGTTGTTGGGGTTTGTGCGATATAGGCTGGTTTTGCTGGAGATGATGCACCTAGGGCTGTGTTCCCTAGCATTGTCGGGCGTCCACGTCACACTGGGGTGATGGTTGGGATGGGGCAGAAGGATGCGTATGTTGGGGACGAGGCTCAATCCAAGAGGGGTATTTTGACTCTCAAATACCCAATTGAGCACGGAATTGTGAGCAATTGGGACGACATGGAGAAGATCTGGCATCACACTTTCTACAACGAGCTTCGTGTGGCTCCTGAGGAACACCCTGTGCTTCTCACCGAGGCACCTCTTAATCCTAAGGCTAATCGTGAGAAAATGACTCAGATCATGTTTGAGACCTTCAACACCCCTGCTATGTATGTCGCTATCCAGGCCGTGCTTTCCCTTTATGCTAGTGGCCGTACAACTGGTAATTGATCTCTACCCTGATCTCAACCCATCCTCTTGATTTTTGTTTCTTTGGTGTGACTTGCATGTTGGGATTGTGAGGTTTGTAGATATGATGAAACTATTGATCTGTGTTTGTCGTTTAACTTGGTGATTTTGTGAGTTACAGATCATGTGTTTATCTCAATTTAAAAAGGCTTGCATGAGCTTCAAACTAATCCAAAATTGGGCCTATTGTCTTTGTCTATTAGTTTAAGCTTTTGGGATGGTTGGATCATGACATGATACCAAATTGATCCATATTGTTTCCATTAATAACGAACAATGTCTTATCCCACTAATTGAGATCGGCTACATGGATAACATGATGTCATTTATAGCTCGCTTAAAAACTAAAGCTTCAAGGAATCCTTGTTGTTTCCATTATTCTAATAAAAATAAAATAAAAATTTCAATACAGAGTAAGCATTGAAGCCTATTGTTCGATGTTGGATGGAAGTGAGGAGAAATTCGTGAGAATATGTTAAAGTGAAACTTTTTGTTCAGTTTGTTATGTGTTTGTATCATGAATGTTGAATGCTACTTGAAGGTCTAGTAACCATTTAATGGCTTGGTATTGAGATGAGTTGATGTGGTTTTTCTATGGTGTTTGTTGAAGGTATTGTTCTGGACTCTGGAGATGGTGTCAGTCACACGGTTCCTATCTACGAAGGTTATGCCCTCCCACATGCAATCCTGCGTTTGGACCTTGCAGGGCGTGATCTCACTGATGCCCTCATGAAAATCTTGACTGAGCGTGGTTACACTTTCACCACATCTGCAGAACGGGAAATTGTGAGGGACATGAAGGAGAAACTGGCCTACATTGCTCTGGATTATGAGCAGGAGTTGGAAACTGCCAAGACCAGCTCAGCTGTTGAAAAGAGCTATGAGCTACCTGATGGGCAGGTGATCACGATCGGCGCTGAACGATTCCGATGCCCTGAAGTTCTGTTCCAGCCATCCATGATTGGGATGGAATCTCCTGGTATCCATGAGACAACATATAACTCTATCATGAAGTGTGATGTCGACATTAGGAAGGATCTCTATGGTAACATTGTCTTGAGTGGTGGTTCCACAATGTTCCCTGGCATTGCTGATAGGATGAGCAAGGAGATCACAGCATTGGCACCAAGTAGCATGAAAATTAAGGTTGTAGCACCACCAGAGAGGAAGTACAGTGTCTGGATTGGAGGCTCCATCCTGGCTTCCCTCAGCACCTTCCAACAGGTAAACTGCATGACTATAATTACATATGCCTGAAGCAGTTGAATTTTGGAATGTTAATGCAGCAAATAACTTCGGAAATTATATTTCAATAATAAGTAAAACCTTTAATCAAATAAACATTATACCAAAATAGCAGGAAATAACAAACATAATTCTCAGCTAGATCAAGAGAATGAACTAGTCTAAAATATATCCTTCTTTTGCTGTGCTTGATGGGCGACAGAGTAAGTACTTGCTGTTAACAATTGATGGTAACAATGTAGTTACTGAAACTCCTTTTTTATGTTTTCTTTCCCATGTGTAGATGTGGATTGCGAAGGCAGAGTATGATGAATCTGGACCATCAATCGTCCACAGGAAATGCTTCTAAGTTATAATCATGGAGTATGAAAGCTGGACCAGGGAAATTACTATTTATACAAATACTACAAAAATACCATCAAGTGGTTGAGCAACTCTTATTTCCTACTCTTTACCATCCTTTTATCTATCTTGTTTTTGTGTTTTCCTTTCTTTGATATGTTGAGATAAGAGCATGAAGGCTAGCAAGATATGTAAGATTCAATTTTTTTTCCTCCCGTTCTGTTGTAGAAGAGATGTGAATTGTTACCGATTTGGTTTGGTTGAATTAACAAATTCTTTTCATAAAGTATTCTGATTAACATAGTGTTACGGTACGTGCTTGATTTATAATTATCTACAACGAAAAAGTCATTTTTTATCAGTCCAATCTTTATCTCGATAATTGATGTTTATCTTACAATTCATATGCCAATTTGCCAACTTGGTTTGATTATTTGCTAGAGTTTCCCGAGTATAAAAATTATCCTGGTGTATTTTATTTTTATAGTAGTGTCAGAAGAAACAACTAAACTTTGATTGAACCATGTTCTTTTTCAATCAATATGGAGAAAACATTCAATTCAACCAATCCTTTTTTCTCTCATGGTTATGGCCATTAACTTCCTCTCAAATACTCTCCTCACTTCATCCTACTTGTGCTCTTTGTCCAAACCATTGGCATCATTTAGAAGCATGTGTTTAGAAAGCAAATAGAGTTGCGGAATCATTTGCGAAACATGGCCTAGCCTTGCATGGTCACGTGAAAATGTTTCACCTTGGGTGTCATTTCTGCGTTAGTTTTCTTTGTGCTTCTGTTGTCCTTGGCTTTTTAGCTCGTTTATCCGACAAATAAAGGAATCAAAAGGGGAAGAGACCTTAAAATTACCGCTTGTATTTGGTATAACCTTGATTTTCACTTTCCTAATTTTGACATTTGTTCTGGGTCACTATTTAGTCGATTTGACACAGTTCTTCGGTTTAAGCTCAATGTTCTTCCACACTAGAGAATCTCTTGACATTGTACTAGGGTTCATATAGGCACGAAATATTGGAATATGACCTAAAACTAAATCGTTAGCAACAAACACCTGCAAATTACAGGATTTGATACGAAGGCTTTTCTTATACATCATTATGTTGGAAACGCTACACAGGCTTAAAAGGAGCCATGTAATTGTGCCTAGCAAGCATAAGGTACCCACACTCGAATTCTTCATCATTTTTATTGTAGGTGGTGACTCGAGTATTGATCACATTAGAGTTTAACTCAGAATTTTTTTCAGAGATTTTTTTATGGTGAAACTACAAGGAGGATCCAAGAGCTGAGATTGATCTCGTAACCCGTAAAGACTCCATTGATCAAGTCAGTAGACGAGAGAGATGGTGAGAAAAATGAGGATTAGATTTGTACATGTAAATTGAATATCCCTTAAATACTTGGGTATTGAGAACATTATAAAGGTGTGTAGTTACACACAAGTTGTTGACCTGTGATAATTGTATTAAGTGTGAGTACTGTAGATAGCTAAATTTTAGCATGGACCAAAGATTCAGGTCGTCCATCGGTGTAGCAAAAATTTTTAGCCGTTGGATATGAATTGTTCTGAATTAGAGAAACATGGACCGTCCAATGACAAAAACATATGGCTCGTACAGAGTTTGCTATGAATTTGTTTTTTGTGGAAATGACATTTTTGCCCTATCATAGAAGAAGGTCTTGTTTGGAGTGTAATTCGTTGTCGAAGTGGTGTCAAAATGTTGGACCAAAAGAGCAGATTCGGTACGCTTAGTGGTCCCAAAATGTTGGGCCAAAACTTAGCAGAAAGGCTGATCCATGTAGTTCCTATAGGTAGCAACGAATTTGTACAACGTTGGCCCAAACGGTTGCTACTATGATATATAAATGCTCACCATGGTAGCCCAACCACACGAAAACATATAAATGAAATCCGATTGTCGGGGTTACTATTCGCCCCAATAAAATTGCCCTTGGCCTCTATTAGACAAGAATAATTATCAAACTGTCCTTTTCCACCCCACCCTTCCCAGCTCCCCTATCTTCATTCTCTTCTTCCTCTTCTCATTTCTTCATTCATTCTTCCTCTTTTCTATTTCCCTTTGTTCTCGTACTTCACTCTTTGTACTCACGCTGTTAGGTATTTTTTTGTTTTTGTGATCAAACAAAATCATGATTCCGTTGTAAAATTTCGCACAGCAAAATCACGATTTCGTTATTTTTGATGTTGTTGCACCACAAAATCATGATTCTATTGTGTAACATGTTTTGTTGTGCATTTTTTTTTTAATAAAAATAACTATATTTTTTGTATTGATTATGTAGGTCAATGAATTGGAATACATTTATATCTTGACAAGGTTACCATGCCAGTTGGATGGAGAAATATGAATAATGGAAGCCAATTCTTTTACCACCCGATATTTTATGTGGAGTTAAGCTTAATGATGGTATATGGATAATAATGATGAAAATGTGGGTACTGAAGACACTGATATGCAGGCGCAACCTATTTATCCTGACATTTCTAGTTACTTCATTATATTTCATTATACTTTATTTATTTGTATGTGTTTTGTTATTGAATTTTTTTTAGTCTTTTAGATTTTTCAAGAGAGTGATGATTTGTTAAATTGGATTCGACGCGTGGAAAAGGAGCATGGGTTTGTGACTGACATTCACAAGTCAGAAGTAGGTAAAAAAATATATGTTATACTAGGTTGTGAAAAGAGGGGAGGAGGGGAGAAGAAGTACAAACAATACATAGACAAATTAGTGTGCAAGTCTACTAGAACTAGCAAATGTGGATGTCCTTTTATTGGTCCACTTATCTAGGTTGTAGAGTTGAACATTCTTTCCATTTAGGGGTCCTGTGCCAACAAAGCCTCGTCTCATTTCCATTGAACTTGTCAATGGAAATTACTTTGTGCAAGTATATAATATCTACTAAAAATACCATTTACCTTTGTAAGCTAATATTGATTTTTTTGCTAAATTCATCTTTTGTATGTATGATATGATAATGAAGCCTTTTTTAAAGGATCATTGTCCATTGCCTACTGTTGTACCACAATCAACTACACACTCGAAGCCCACTCATGACAAAGTCCTTACAATCAAGCTTTCAACTTAATACAATTTCAATCAATTAGAGGATCTTAATATGTAGTGGACTTTTCTAAAGATAGATATATGTAGGAGACCTTTCTTGAAATATGAAGTAGATATTTTGTTCATGACAAACATTGAATGTGTATTCCATTATTTTTATGGATGTGAACCTCAATATTTAGTTCATATTTCTATGAATTAATATGCAATACATGTCATTATTGGGTTATTTTTGGATCACACATGTATTGCTTCTCATAGTTGTCAATAATTGTCAATACATTCAATACATTGACCAAAACCATTTCAAATAAGTAAATTATTTTGACTATACATTACTTTGAGAGATAATTTTAAATTTATATAATTTTGATGGAAAAAAGAGTTGAGGGAGAGAAATAAAAGAGAGAAAATAGAAAAGACAAGATAAAAAAAATGGTGGTTTAGAAGAGAAAAAAAAAAGATAAAAGTAAATCGAAGATGTGAGTCTAAGCAATTTTTACTCATTATAGGAGGTAAGATTTGTGAGAGGAGTGGAGTATTTTTTTTTATAAAAAAAATCAGATTTTTTCTTCACATATTTTACTTTCTCTTGTAACATCCTAAAAATAAATAAATATATATATATACTAAATAAAATACATAAATAAATAATTACTATACTTTTAGTTTATGCTTAATTTATGAAAGTATGATAAAAATATGAATTCCATTCTGGCGGGTAAGGGCTTGGCTTGACTTTGTGTTCTCTCCTGTAAATACCAATCTATAAAATTTCTTTCACTTACAGTGGCCACCTAATAAATAAGTAAATAAATAATGAGAGCTGACATGACCTGAGAAATAAAAATTTCAATCAGATTGTACATCTTAATTTAGCCTTCCACGTAGCTGGTTATTTAATTACAGAATCTTAGCTTTTGCTGAGTCATCGGTGGATACTATATAAAAATTAAAATATCTTAAAAGGTAATGATTATTTAGTTAAAATGTAACCAAATCAAAATCTAATTAAGATAAAATTTTAACCAAATAAGCTATTATAAATAGCTACCAACCTTCCTAAAATTTTACGACTCTCTATCTCACACGCTCTGCAAATTTCTGTTCACTTAGTGCTTCTTCATCCAAACTGTAGCCTTACTCTGCCACCTTCTATATTTACCTTCTCTACTTCTTTTATGTAAAGACTCTCTCTTGGAAGCTATTCCAGACGAATAACCATATGCTCGGATCAGTACAAACAAGAAAAATCAATACTCACCCGAGGTAGGTTAGGCTTCAATTTCTAAATTAGAAAATAACTAGGTTAAATTCATGTGATTATTAGGATTTAGTTAGTATTTATTTTAGTTAATAGTCTGTCAAGGAATACCCTTAATATAAGTAAAACCCGATTTAAATAATGATAAGTATATAGATATGACTGTTAATTATGTAAGAAGCAACGACATATTTACTATAGTGGTGTAGACATCACTCATCATGCATCTCGGTTCTTAGACACTGCAGGAGTTACATTTTAGTGTGTGTGTATATATATATATACCTGGACACAAGTATTATATAGATTCCAGCACCCATGCAAGCTCTGCCTCACTTGTCCACGTAAACGTAGTATAGCCAGTCTTAGACTTAATTACCTCAGCTCTTGAATTACCATGCTGATATATATATATATATATATATATATATATATATATATATCTCGGCTTACTAGCAAGAAATCACGTGCTACTCTCCTAAACTTTAGCCCTGCTCTCGTACTTGCCGAGTCCCTTTTAATATACTTCCACTCATGCATCCAAGGGAACTGCTACCCACCAAGCACACCCAACAAGAACCAGCCCATCTCTGCATGAAATACATGTACCCCGGCATCTAGGACACTCCGCAAGCAAGTTCGGCCAAATTAACCATACCTCATGCACATCCAGTTCAGCCGCCATGAAAACCGAGACCCAACCCGGCTAGGCCATGTTATCTTCAACTCTCTTAATGGCCGGACTCCACGCCGACCTCGGCCCACACTATACTCGGCCACCCAAGCAAAACGAACTCGGCCACTTGTGTAACCCAAAACTGGGCATCATGGGACAGCCATACCCATACCTGCTAACATCTCAGCACCTCCTTACTATGGCTTCCAATTACCCCGACCTAAGAAATTTCGGCATTCACACTGCATCGCAGCACCAACAAGCTCGACCATACCAATTAAAAATGGCTGCCGCACCAATACCAACCATATCCCTAAGCCATGACGTCATCTCAGCACCACCTTCCTTTCCGGCCGTGAACTCAACATACATAGACTAGTAACTATAGGAATTGAGAATACGAAACCGACAACCTTGAATGCTTTGTAACTTTGGCTCAGCACTGCTGCTAATCCCATCCTACTCCTTTATCCTACTCACTTCCCGACATTCATGAACTCTCGGCTAAACTCACGAAGCATGTACACACTTATTACGGCACCAACCTCAGCATCTGGTATAAATATTCCGTCCAGATTACTTAGCCCAAGCATATGCACGACACTCATCTCGACACCAGAGGTATTTCATCACAAGCCGGCACTCCATCCTGGTTGCATTCACCTCCCTCTATATTTATATATTCATTCCCATTTTTCTATATTTATATATCTACGTAAATATATGTATATATATATATATTCATTTCACATTTCTATATATTTACGTAACTATATATATATATGTCCATTCACATCTTTATATATTTATATATATCTACGTAAATATATATATATATATATATATATTCATTCACATTTCTATATAATTATATCTACGTAACTATATATATATAAAGAAATATATATATATATATATATATATATATATATAAATTCTAAATACATCACATTTAATCTACTAAGCGGATTACCCAGATTATAATTATTACAAGGACAATGTTGGTATACCTCTATGATAATTATACATGATGGCATTATTTCTAATTATTTCCCTGACCGATCCTTACTACATATCTTAAACCACTACACTTGGCAACTCCCAAATAATGAATAGATGTATTTAGTTGGAATAATGTATGAAGGATTATCCATATTGTTGTTATATAGATAGCAATATTTTATAGATAGAGATTTGAGGAATAAGTAAGAAGGATCAATGTTTTAAGTTTTGAGGTTGAAACTATAATTTTATGAGAATGACTCGAGTTCCAAATAGTGGAGACCGGGCCTATGATAACACAAGAGATCAAGTGCTAATACATGGAAGATTCATGCATGATTAGCGTAAGACGGCCGCAGCATTTCTACATGATATACATATGTAGAGGGCATGTGCACCTGTGACCATTGCATTTCATGTCATGCATTCATATTTTCATTCACAATTATTGATTTAGTTATTATGTTGCTAATATGATTGATGGATTAAACTTTGCCTTATTTATTAACCTTCTAACGTTTTTTGTGGTTTAGATTTGTCTACTGAGAAATTTATTTCTCACTAGGTTTTATTTAATGTTTTAGATGGTTGCAATCATAATTTTTCTTGATGCACAGGATATTGCCTGATATGTGGATGAAGTCAGGAACTGTTATGTGGTAACTATGCAACCTGTTCTGCGTGCTCATATTTATCGAGCGAAATGGGAACAACTTAAACCGTGAAAACGGGGTTGTGGGAGAGCTATACAAGTGTCGTGCTGCTAGGCGAAGCAGCAGTATTTCGGCGCACATTTTCCGATCTCGGTGTTTAGTGCAGAGTTTGACCCAGCCGATCTTTTCTCTCAGTTTGCTCCTATGTATCCAAACCCGGTCACCGATCCTATAATCGTACTCAGCGACGGAGACAGTACGGAAGACTATGTTTGAGTACTAGGATTATGAACGTTGTACATAAATAAACATGTTTTGAAGTAATATGAGTTATGACATGTAAAATATAGTCAGTATGAATATGGCAATGAAAGATAGACTAAACATGAAATATGGTATATGTATATATATCTAAGTTCCTTTTATTCTTAATTTCTTTTGTTTCTACCGAAATTCCATTTTATTTTTATTTATTTTAAAAGACAAAAGAATAAAATAAAAATATAACATAACATAAATAATCAAATAATTAAGTAATTAACTAAATAAAATTTAGAACGTTACATCTCTACCATAAAGTAAATTATGTATTAGTTTTATATAATATAAATCTTTTTATATTAAAATATTATTTTCCTTATTTATTTGTCTAAGTAACCAGAGTAAAAAGAAACGGTAACCTTTTTTAGTTTTATTTCTCCCTCAATTTGAACATTTTAAAAATATAATTTATTTTTACTTATTCTCTGTTAACTCTTGCTGTTCACCAACCCAAACAAAGCCTTGAAGTCCAGCATCGTCTACATTTCCTTATCATTACACGATAGCATACTATATTTATACATTTTACCATCTCTTTTTTAAGTGATAATGAGTTGGTCTTATCCAAAATGACTTCAGTGAATTGAACGCCGACACTAATTTTTGCTTTAAATGTGTTTGAGTATTTGAAAGTGGGTATCAAACCACGCGAGAAAAACGGTTTATTCGAAGCTATCATTTTTACTTTCTTCTTGATTCTACACTCTGCTTTTCATACTTTAATTTGTCTTTAACTTAAAGTTTGTTATTTTTTAAAAAACTTTATTACTTTTATACAGCTTTGGTGTGCTTGATACTTGAAAACAGAGTGGTTATTGTATGCATTTCTGTGACTGTTTGAGAATATCTTTCTAGTGGAACCAATGAAAATTTCTTTTTCAGACCTGCAATGCTACATGACTATAATTCCACTAATATTATAAGAAACCCCTTTTTAGACAGCTCGTTTACAAGACTATAATTCCATTAATATTATAGGATTTAATTAAAATTTTAGTAAAAAAAAATTGATAATTTTTCTCATTTGATTCTTCATTTTTATTTTTCTTTCAAATAAGGTATTTCATAAAATATTTTTTATTATTATATGATTCATTTTTTTTTTCAATTCAACCCCTGTAAATATTACAAGTTTTCCATTCAGTCCCTCTAAAAGGAAAATTTTAAAAAAACTAATAATATATAGGATTAAAAGTAAAACTAATAATATTTAAAAGAAAAAAGAAAACCCATAGTATTTAAAGAAACCAAATAAGACATGAAAATTATGCATACGAAAAATTAATTAAAAAACCAAAAAACGAGACCAAGTAAAAAAATGAGTTTTTAAGAAACTAAAAATTTAATCAAGCCATTATAGCTTCTTTGTGCTTAAGTTTGACTTCTAACCATCCTCCACTACTAAAATTTCAAGTTCAGTGACAGCCATACAACATAAGAAAGTTTATAAGCCAAGCAAAAAGAGAACATTTATGGTACAAAAAATATCATGGGTGATACTAAAAGAATTTATTGTTTCTAAAAGAATTAAAAAAGCATTTTAATAAGCTAAACAATAGTGCATTGCTATTTTTATCATTAACTTCCACCCACTTTTCTTTTATCTTCTTTAAATGTAACCAAACCGTGTGTTGAGAGTGGACCATAGTTGATTCCAAAACTGCAAATACCAGTGTTCCTAATATTTCTTTCAATACTGCATGATCAAAAGGGACTAAAGTCTTTAATCCGCACAACTTTTAGTAATTGGAGTTAAACCACTCTTCAACCTCTTAACTTTAAATCATACAAGTTATGCAACCCCAAAAAAGAAAAAGCCTTCCAATCCAATTACACGTTTTAGTTATCACCAGCAAATGAGTTTCTAAAACATAAAGTATACTTTTAAAGTGAAGCTAACTAGCTAAGAGTGGAAGAACCTTGATAGGTGCCAAGAAATGCTCAAAATAGAGACAGTAATAGTATGCTGCAAAACTGTGTGCAAGTGTAATGTTATAGATTCTTGTTTTCCTTTTGAACCAAAATTAGGCAGAGCCAACCAACTTTATTTGCTATAGTTCTAGAAAAAACAATTCCTTATATCACATAAACTCCTGGACACTTTTAAAATTTGATGGTCCAGCGGAGTCAATGAACCCTCTGATGGACAACTCTGGCACAGTAATTTTCTTCCCAAGCAACTCATGGTCTATGAAGACAACAATCACAGTGATATCATCATGAAAAATCCTTCTGTTCCCTTTCTCAATCTTCTGAAGCTCTTTATATTTCATTTTCCTTTTCTTAGCTGCCTCCTTTAGAGCAGCCTTAACAAGTTTTCTTGCAACCCCCTGGAGTTTGTTTTTTTAACAAATGCATAGCATAGCATAAGAAAAAAGTAAGAGCATTTTCATATATACAAGGGCAAAGGTAATAGAAGGAAAATAGAAGAAAGGACAAGTACAAAAAGCATACATTACGTGGATGCTTATGAACAATCTCGGCTGCTTGCTGATTTGTCATGTATTCCCAAAGTCCATCGGATGCAAATATGAGGAATTTGTCATGGGGCTGCAAAACTCTTGAACATAGAGATGGTTCTGCTGTTAGCACAGGTTGGGTTATAGGTTCAGGCAAGTGGAAACGTGGGACTGATGGATCGAGAGAGAACTGCGGCTGCTTCAAGTATGCATCTCCTATGGATCTGGATACCTGAGAGCAGTTGTCAAGTGAACAAGAAAACCGTTAAGTTAATACAATGCACAAACAACATCAATCAGCCTAGAAGGAAGTATCACATTAATAATTGAAGAGCTAATTACAGAAAAAATACAGTGAGTAGTTTAGAAGTGAACAGAAATGAAATGCAGCATAAAAAATATGGCTTGCATTAATAGAAAGTACTGAAAATTTAAGCATATCATAGAAGTAATTACTTATAATTGCCATAAACTTGAAGGAGTCAAAAGATAATCATCTGATACTTATAATGAGTTGTAACAGAACCTATTACATTTGATATAGAATTAAGAGGAATGCATCGACATATAAACATATGCATTTAACATTTAATAGTTTTGCAAGATGCGTGGTGAATTATCATGTAATAGAGGAGGATGTCCACAAATGATGGAGAGGCATGTCACAAATCACAACCCGTCCACCCATCAAATGATGATGTAATATGCACTACAAAAAATGAGACAAATAGTTCCTAGTCACACATGATGGAGACTACAGGAAAAATCATTGTGCAATGCTTGGATTCTTTATAATAACAAGAAAAATATGAAAAAGGTTCCATAAAGAATCCAAGGGGCATCAAACTGTTATGTAACAGTGTAGGTTATTTTGGGAAAGAGGAAGAGGCAACAAACACTACTAACAAACTCTTCTAAAGGTAAAGAGTAAAACAAAACCTGGATGATGCCTTTGACGCGCCATGTTCCACGATTCATTACTACAATTTGTGAATCTTGTGGATGCAAAGACCTCAGTTCTTGTCTAATCTCCTCCCTACAAGCATTGTGCTCTTTAGTTAGCTGCTCGGCAATGATCTTGTTAGATCTACCTAAAGAACCAACAACGGCACGGGAGTCTCCAAGATTGGCGACATATAGAGTCCCTTTCCAGATAACACCAACCAGACAACAGGAACCAATTGATGCAATCAAAGGCTTTATCATATAACTCCTATGAACAAGTTTCATAAACCCATCCTCTGTAGCAGAAACAGCACCTCTGAGAATTTCTTCAGAGATAGTTCCATTATCCCGAGCAATCCCTGTAACCAGGTTCCTCATAAAACTTCCATATTTGCTTAAACCAATGCAGTACCAACTCCGCACATGATAAAATAACATTAGGAAAAATGAAAACAAGAACCAAGTTTATGCAAACATATTGCAGGTCAGACAAGCATATTTATGTTGTTATGCATGTTAACTCACAGAGTTATGCACCAATCAAATTAGCTCCAGAAACTAAAATCAATTAACTCATAAATTTAAGAGTAAGAAAACGGACTATGGAAATTCATAGACCACGCCAGTCCTAAATTGGCAGATAAATCAATTTGTGGCATGTGTCTTAGATCACACAATATGTACGCCAATTTTTTTATCATCTTAAATGGAGAAGTTACTTTTTCCATTTCACACACACACACACACAATTATAAACATTAGCATACAATCCTTTGGATATACAATCAAAATTTGGTTCCTTTGAATTTCAGGTTCATCTTTCCCGTTCCATCCCTCACTCTTTCTAAATAAACAAAAAATACCATTCAAAGAATCAAAAGAAAAAAGCATCAGAAGGCAAACTGAACTTTACCTAATCAGTTTCTTGCAGCCGCAATAACAAGCAATAAAAACAAAGCAACAATAAAACCAAAACCAGCCAGGGCCAAGACCATATAAGCCAAAAGACCACTCCAAATAACAACAAGGCACAATCTACACGATTATAAAAATAATAAATAACAACACACACAAAACAAAAAAAAAAAAAAAAAAAAAAAAAAAAAAAAAAAAAAAAAAAAAAAAAATAAGGCCAAAAACAAATAAACAAATTTAGAAACCAGAAACAACCAAAGAAACTCAAAAGACTCACTCATTAGGTGCTGGAAGAGGTGATCTCTGACGAACCGTGAAGCTTCAGGACCACCATGGCCATCATAAACCCCAACAAAGATGGCATCAGAGCCAATCTCGACCTGGCTATGATCCTCAATAACTTCATTGGCCTGAACCACAGCGAAGGAGAATTCACCACAAGAATGCTTCTCAAGGTCTCTACGCCACAAAAGAGAGTCTTCAACTGATGAAGTAGACTCATCAAGACCATCATCATCATCACCACCATCTTTCCTCATGCGGGCATAGCGCCTCATAGGACTCAAGCACGACGAAACTAGACTTGCAAGCCACGAAAACATCCCACATTGGCTGTTTTCTTGGAGGAAAAAGATTAAAGGGGTGCTGAAAAGATCCAAACTTTGGTTTCTTCTGAATTTGAAAAAAAAAAACAATACCCAGAAAAAAAATGTGATTTTAGAAGTGGGGTTGGAGGCAAGAATTGGAGGGCAAAAAAGGGTGTGAGAAAATTAAAACTTGTGCTCGGGCAAGGAAAAGTGTGGGAAAAATTGTAATTTTTAGATTTGGAAGAGAGACAAAGAAGAATGAAAGATTAAGGAATTGTAAATGCAAATTTTGTAGATTTTAGAGCTCTCCTTGAAGTATTTAAAGCAGATGTATATTCAGAATTCGAATTCGATTTGTTAAACCTCGTAACGGTTGAAAAGAGAGAGAGTTTGTTATTGGAATTGGGATTCCAAAGCAAACATAAAGATATGGTATTTGAGAGTGAATAGAATGATCTTGTGACTAGTGTTGTTGAAAGAGAATGGCCAAATGATACATCTTGAGGGGTAATGATGGATTTAAGTTTAAGCAGTGGATTCTTATAGAAGAAACCGCTATGGTTACTTTGCTTTTGTAAAGAAAGTGCAGATTGGAGAATGGTGAGTGTGAGCGAGGAAGGAAAGTTGACGGAAGCTTAGGTTGACTTTGAAACGAACAAGAGCGTATCAGTTTTTGTTATGCATTTTTTCCTTTCTCCAATTTTCTAGTGTCCATTTGCCATTTTTAGTTTTATATTTATTTTGTGTTATCTCTTGGACCTCAAGTTTTTCTTTTTTGAAAAGGTTCTGGATCTCTCAACTTGACAACGACTTATTTACATATTTGCCACTAATTTGGGTGGACCCAGCTCCAAATTACACCACCCATCAAAAGCCAACCCAAGTCGACATTTTTAAGTAGGCAATTAATATAAGAAATTAAATTTATTTATATAAATTTGTATAGAAGTAATATCTATTTTTTTTGGAAAAATGTGTTTTTAGTTTTTATATATTAGATTACTTTCTCCAAATTTTTAATGTGCATTTTCCATTTTATTTTATATAAAAATATGTTTTTAGATAACTTTTCTCCAATTTTTTAATGTTTTTCTTGGAAAAATGTGTTTTTATTTTTTTATAGAATTTTTCTTCAATTTTCTAATGCCCATTTCCCAATTTTAGTTATACATTTTTTGTAGTATATTCTGTTTTTAGTTTTAAATTCTTATACTTTTATTAAACGTTATCTAAGTCTTTATATTTTTATATTGATGAATTTAGTCATTAATCTTAAAAACATTGCATTTAATATTTCATTTTTAAGAATTTATTATGTTTTTTAAGTTAGAAAAAAATTAAATTCGCCTATTTTTAAAATTTGAAGACTAAATTCATCAATATAAATACAAAGACCTTAATCGTGATTGACTAAAAGTATAGATTTAAAAACAAAATTTTCTTTTTCTTGCAATAACTTATCTTGGAAGTAATTTTATTTAAGTCACGGTGTCACAATAAATAGGAACATCTCTATTAACAAGTTTTAGAGAATCTACTCAAATAGTTATGAGCATCTCTTTCAACAATAATTCAAACTCGGGTTTGTTAGGATATTAGAGACTAGTTTCTTCCACTAAAATCAACCTTTTGGTTTTTACAAAAGTAACATTGTAAAAGTGTTTTAAAAAATAATGTATTAATGCAATATCTTGACACAATTTATGTAATAGCCAATTTTCCTATTATTTCTTTTCATTAAAAAATATTTATGATTATATTCTTGTAACATATTTATTTATTAGTAAGTAATCTTAATATATATTTCTTTAATAGTTAGTAATCTTAATTTGAATTTTTTTTATCTAAACAAACACTTAAAATAAGGAATAAAAACAACTATTTATATGACATGTCATAATTTTAATGAAAGGAATGCATATTCTTGGAACAATGAACATTTTTTCACCACAAATTAAAAATTTTGGTCGAAAGCTAAAATCCAAAAGGAACATGTCATGTGCTTTCTTTATTATTAGTATTTCAGATCTAATGAACTATTTTGTTTTTTTATATATATTTTAAATAAAATATACATAAATAAGCGATAAGCATTCATTGTTAAAAAATATCAATACCCTAAAAGAATTTTTTTATTATTAAAAAAGGAAAAGGGCAGAAATCTCCATAAAATGAATATTGGCCATATTTATATATCAGATTCACGGATTCACCCAATGCTTTCAAACGGCTAAAAGGGTAGAAAGTATTTTGTGTATAATATTAGCCATATTGAGTATGTACGGCTTATAATTTGTGCAACATTAAGTCATAAGATTCTTAGATGTGGTAGAAGGTATTTTGCCTTCCAGAACTAAAAGGAAAAGTCTTAAACACAAGTTGTAATAAAAAAAGAGTCTTAAACACAAGTCGCATGTGAAATGCCTTTTTCTGAATCTGTTATTGCATTTAATTATTTGGTTTATCTTGGCTAAGTTTTTTTAATTTTAAAAAATTGCTCCAATATAATCTGACCTAATTTAATATAATAAAATTCCTGTTACATATGCATTAAATAACTGTGGCCTGGTTGCTACATAGGAAGCCAATTAATATGATCGCAATGATTCCTTTTCTTTCTCTCTTTCTCTTTTGGTTCATTGTTGCAAATTGGACGATGTATGTGAGATATTAGGAGAGAATCATCGCTATGCCATTATTAAGATTTCCTTTTTCCACCCACCTATTTTTATGTGCTTAATGTTTCAGCTAGCAGACTTTAGATGAAACAGTTGTTAGAGAGAGAGAGAGAGTTTACATTATTGTAATGAAGTTTTTGATTAGCATAAACACAGATTTATAATTCTCCTATTCTTCCTGTTTCAGATATGACATATTTGTAAACCAAATGGAAATTGGATGAACGAATAAATTTTATTAATTAGTAGAAGGCGAAAGAATAAACAAAGAGTAAAAAAGAAATACATAGAATCAGTAATTGAATTAAATTTTAATGGGGCAATATACATATAGAGTGAGCTTTTGCATTTTCCTTCTGACCAGGAATTAGCTCATAAACTTGTAGTAGACTTTTCATCAGAGCCTAAACAATATCATTGATCAAACGCTTATGGCGATGATAATGCTTTTCCAGGAAAACTCTGGAGGCACTTTCCACGGTTCTACGCCATGTCTACAATGATGGGGAAAAAAATAAGGATATGGCTAATTTGTTACCTCAATCTTAATGGTAAAGAAAAAAAAATCTTTACACGGAGTACTATATTTTAAAAAAAAATTTAAGAGACAAATATACATCTAGATAAGATTACTGATCAAAATTAATAAAAGGACCTCTTGGAGTATTTCTTTATTTTTTGGGGGGTACAAAAAGTTTGAAGCTTCAAGCTAAGTCATCAGGCTTAAAACATTCCCCCTCTAAAAAAATTGTATAAATATATCTTTTCCTACATTATTATTCTATCCCCATGTTTAGGGATTTTAGCCATAAAAGCAAGCTGGGATTCATAAAATTAATCACTGATAGTTAGTTAATTTATACAAAGCAATTCTAATTCTCAAATTGACAAATTACTCCCCTCCAGAAACTCCCAGAAAACGAACTGATTCTAATGAATTGACCATCATAATTTTTTATATTGTTTGTTTTGAAGCTTCAATTTTAGGACAACAACCCAAGCATGATTTTTAAAAATCAAAACTTAAATCTAGTTTCCTAAATATTTTTAATGTTGTTTTCTTTATTAAAATTAGAATTTCATTTCATTAATTTATACACCAATAAAAGTTGGCATTAAATCATTAAGGTAAAATCCTAATCCTAATTGAAAAATAGCTTCAAAAACACCTAGACATCTATTCTTTTCTCAAACACATTTAACAATTTTCATTCAACAAAAGTTCCATTACAATCCCAAGTTAGAAAAAAAAAAATCTTCAAAGCTAAAATACAATTTATTTGAATTCTTTTGTTTTAATTTGGTATGTAAGTTTAGAAAATTTTGCTTAATTTCTCTTTAAAGCGTCGTAATTTCTCTTTAAAGCGTCTGCTTATTAAACCAAATTAATTCTTCTATCAATACTTTTTATAACTAAATTAATTTTGGTTGACAGCACAGATTTATATATTGTGACACCTTTCACATAATTTGTCTCATGTTACCAAATAGAAGCTAACATAATAAATTAACAAAAAAAAATCAACTTAATAGTATAATAGAAAGATTTCATTGGCACCAATATCACGATTAAAAAAATACTTTAAAGTACCAGAATAAAGCAAACATTTTGTACTTATAAAACTAAATTAAAATCAAAAGTTCAAATGAGGACTTCAGTTACCATATATGAACCAATAGCATGCTTTGATTGAAGAATATGAACTGAATTGGGAACACTCACCTTATGAATGGTTCCAAAGAGTGACGACTTGTTTCTGGCATCCCTCACCCTCAGCTGCCGGAGCAACACCGACCTCCGCGTCACTTTCGGCGGCAGAAGGGACCTCCTTTCCACCACGGCGGCGCCAACATTCATAGGGCTGTCACACTCACATTCACTTTCCCTCTTCTTCTTCCTCCGTTTGTTTTTTCTTGCCTCGTTGGAACCCGCTTCGGCGAACTTCCTCAGAAGCTCATCGGAAGATTTCCTGGTGACATGCTGAACCTTAGCTTCAGTAGCAGTAGCAGTGTCCATTGCAAGTGAAATTGGTATAATATTCTATATGCTATATGCACTATTTATGTAATGTAAGAAAATAGTAATAATAATATGATTATATATATGTGGTTTTAGAAAGGTACTATAGTATATGGTGGGGGTGGTGAGGACCGTTGTGGAAGGAATATTGCAGAAGCAAGCAAAAGTGGTAACCAATAGTTAGTGATTTATTGTTGAATAATGAATGAGAGAGGGAAGGAAATATAGCCGTTGGCTGGGGATAATAAATTGCGATTGGTTTAATTTTCATAAGGTTTTATTTATTTATTTCTTATCTCTGTTTTTTTTTTTTTTTGGCTGTTTCTGTATATTCTGTATACGCGTATGTTTATGTCGAAGCTTGGCATGTGAATTTTCTGATGGCAACAATACAATACTAAAGAATTGAGAGGACCCACAATTGCGCTCTCCTTCTTCAGTTTCAGTGCTACTTTCTGACGTACTAGTACCTTGTTTCATTGTTGGCCTAATAAAAAAAAAAGTGCTTTATATTAGTCAGCCTAATAATTATTATGCCGTAATTAATAATAAACCTATGCTAAGGCCTAAGGGTAGCTGTAAAAGTTGGATCTGGATCGGGGTGTCAGAAGCAGCAATATTCAAGTCATTCAAGTCAAGAATACTATATAATATTTTTTTAATAGAAAAATTTTTAAAAATATTTTTAATCTTGTATTTCAAACAGATTTATTGAGATCGATAACAACATACTTTTCCTAAAATGTTAATATCTTATTGATTAAAAGGTATTTAAAACTAACCATTACAAATAAAATTGGTTATATATGAAACCTGCCTCAATTAAATCCATTTTATCATTTCTGTTTCAGGTTAGTCCGTTACAACATAAAACCTGCCTCACTTTATATTATAAACACCAAAACGAACCATTGGATCTGATGAGGTGATCAATCAATCCATCACCAGTACTCTCCCTTCTCCGCATTCATTCTCATCATTTATAAAATATATATTTGGTCTTGTATTTTTGGTAAAAGTTATTATTAGGTTTTGTCTTAACTTTAATCAATTTAGTTTGAGACTTAAAAAAAGAGGTTTTTTTTCTGTGAGGATCAATGACAAATTGATCAAAGTTAAAATTTGGATACTAAAACTAAGTTTAAACAAAAGTACGAAAATATATCTTTTCCTATATATTCAGCCCACTAGAAGTTGTAAGACAATTAATAAATAATAAAGTTGCATTTATAAATAGAAAAATAAACTTTTAGGAAGCGTTTGTTTTAACATATTACGAGTATAAAGGATTTTCGAGAGAGCAAGCTTAAAAATGTGACATTCTCGTATTTAATACGATTTATGCTATAAAAAAAAATCAAGAATATAAAGGATACTTCTCTGTTGCTAAAAGGGTCTAAATTTGAGAGCATTTTGGATACATTTCTTCTTCAGTGCCATGAGATTGTGCAAATCTAATCTAATATAAGTATATAAAAAGAAATTACTAGCACAATTATTAAATTGGACATTTTATATTAATGAGGCTTGGCAAAAAAATATGGTTAAAATTGTAATTGCCTGTCTCTTTCTTTTTGCCATGAAACTCTTGAAGAAAAGTGAAAATTTCTAATTACACCCCTTTTTAATAACTGCACTTCCTATATTTTCAAATTAAAAATTACTCATTGCACTCTTGTTTGATAAATGCACTCCAATATTTCCAACTTAAAACTTGTTAATTGTACATCTTTTTTGATAAGTAAATTAATATTACCTTTTAAATCTTAAATACTCGTTATATCATTTCTTTCTTCCCTCTCACATGTCATCTCTTTAACATGTAGGCAGTAGTATTACTTGTGTATGCAGGGTATCATACTAGCCAGTTACAAAAATACAAAATCTCAATATTATTTTAATTTTTCCTTCCGAAAAGATTCTAAATCGCTAGTAATGTAGTAATTCATCTCTTATTCACTTGACAACTATCTAGAAACTTGTTAAGTGCAGTGATTTCCTTTCATTTTACGTTATGATTTCCACCATCTCCTAATTTGGGTCCTTCATATTTTTCAATATTGTTGGTTCTCATCTCAATTGACTGAGTCTAATTTAAGGTCTGACAACAGAGGTGTGTTATCATAAAAAGAAAAATTTATTATTGAACTTCACTTCTTTCTTTCTCTTATTAATTTACTTGACAACTGTCTAGAGTGTAGTGGTCTCCTTTCATTTTATGTTATGATTTCCACAATTTTCTCTTTTGGGTCCTTCATATTTCTCAATGTTGTTGGTTCTCACCTCAATTGAGTCTAATTATTGGCAAATTTGCACAAGTGTGACAAAAGATGGAACCTTAAGTGAATCAATTGCTTATGATCTGATTTCAACAAATGTATATTATCACAAGAAGAAAAAATTATTATTGAACTTCACTTCTTTCTTTCTTTTATTTTTACTACACATCCGTTTTTTCATTAATAAACTATGCTAGATCTTGCAATTTTTTTAAATATCTTTCCCGCCTATATGATATGTTGTCTTAATACCTGTTTAAGAGTTATCTTTGTTCAAATATCTTCCTTATCATCTTCTCCCTTTTCTCAACTCTGAAACGTTCTTCTTCTCTGATGTTCTATGTCTTTTCACCATTTTTCTCTCTTCTCTTACCTTCTTCATTTACTCAATTTATTTTCTCTCTCTTCTAAAATTAAATTAGTGAAATGTCTTTTTAATTCTCTGTTAACCGTTCAACATTGCAACTCTCACTGAAGATGTCTTTGACAACCACTGTGACTATAACTTCTTTATAATTTTTTATGATTTATAGTGATCTGTAGCAACAAAGGTGAACAATTTTATTAGTTTCTATTTTCTTGGTTGATTTTGGTTTGACCTAATTACTTTTTTTTTTAATTTTTTTCTCCTTCATCAAAATTTCTATAATATTGTGAATATGGACTAAATTTGTTAAAAAGGTTTATTTGATATGGTCTATGGGTTAAAGTATTTTGTGAAAAAAAAGGTATTAAACGGGTCTTTATAATAATAGATGGGAATTGGAGAATTTTTTAAATATTTATTTGATTTTGTTCTAGGCTGATTTATTGGTTGCAAATTATGTGTTTGATCAAATGTCAAAATGACATTTTTGGATATGTTTCCTTATTTCTCATTGTACTTTTAAATTTATGACATTTCAAGACTACTTTTCACATGAGAACTTTTCAGTTGATTCGATCCGTTTGATATTATCTTATAGAGTATGAATTTTTCACATACAATATTTGGTTGTTGTTTCCTATCTTTTGTTAATATTACTCTTATTTATAATCAATAGTTCAATTATATTTGTTTAAAAAAATTAGTAAATGAAAACTGATGTTTATTGAATAAATTTAGGTGAACGGGTAAAGGATCAATAGAATGTTCAATTGTGAAATTTGATACAGGACCTCTATAAAAGTTAGCATTGACACAAACAGAAGTGAATAAAAATAATTCAGTTGATGATTTAGTAGAAGATGAAGGTTCAGAGTAGAGAAAAGATGCATGACAAAATGGAGAGAAATAAATATATTATTTGAATAAATTGAAAGAAAAGACTTAAACAAGTGGAAAGTTTACTAGGATAGCATTAATTTTGCATAAAATTTTCAGTTGTTTTCTTTAATTTAAGTCTATAACTAAAAGTTGCTTGCTACATATTACAATTCTTGCTTAGATTAAAAATTAGTATTTTTGTTCGAAACTAATTTTTCATTTTTTCTATCCATCTTATATCTTTATCTTATAGTGATTATATGAATTGAAATTCTAACAGGTTTTCAATCAACAATGCATTAATTATGTTCCACTAAAATTATTTAAGTTTTCAATCTTTTTGAAATTGTTGTGACCCATCAGTTACATTTATAGACAATATTCTATTTCTAGGATGAAATTTTACAAGATATTAACAAAATTGTTAAGGAGTACTACATTACAACTTGATGTGTCGGCAATTATAATACACTACATCTATATACATATTGTTATTAAATAATATTTTTTTATTACACATGCAAAAGGAATGCTAACAGACGCAATCGAAGACAAAAGATACACAAAAATAAGTGTTAGAATTTTCATTCGTGTGTTTACTTATAATTATCATATCTTTATATTATACACAACAAACATAATTTCTTATTCCTAATATAAATTCATCATTTTTTTTATTTCTAAAATATTTATATATTTACCTATTATAAAAATAATTTTCTAATTTAAAGCGGAATAAAACATAACAAATCGGTACATCCCGTACGAATGCACGGGTTACCGACTAGTTAACAATAAAACATCCAAAACTTGGTTGCATAATATTCTCCTTCCCTAAAACGATAAACAAGTGCAACTTATTTGTGGTTGTATTTGCACATTAGTAAGCTTCAGCATGGTTGATCCACAAATGGTTGTGAAATCAGTAATCCATCTGGTTCTCATTATTGTTTGAATGGCGTAGGAAATACTAGTATAATAATAATAGCATTTGGCACATAATTCAATATTTTAAATGATGTTACTTACACCCCTTTCGTTATCGTTCGTCTAATTGCCGTGTAATGGTTATGGAGAAGCCAAGAATAAGTTGTGCAATATGCTTATTGGGTGAAGGAAAGTGATAGAATTAATATATAAATATAGAGTAAATAAAGTATATAATTAAATAAAAAATTATATCAATAAAAAAGTTAGGCATGCGCAGAATTATTTTATATACAACTGTGTATTATATTACGTAGATCGTATGGTGTATGTGATAGGATAATGTTTTGTGAACAGTGAGACGGAATGATAGAAGATTTTGTATTTAAATTTTGACGTATATTTTTAAGATGACTGTATGTAAAAAAATAAAAAAGAATAAAAACAATTGTGTAAAACGTACTACTACACAATATCCCTCAAATTCTCTTAAAAAATATCCCTATAAAAAACCATACTACACAATATTAAATATTTCCGTTTAAATAATTAAATGCATGCTTTGTAACGAGAAAGTGGGAATCGTCGCATTAAAAACAACTATATAGAGACGAAATCATTTAAAGATGTAACACTGAAAAATTGTAATTAGTCCAAAGTGCAAAAATTGCCCATGCTTTTGTTTTGTGGCTTTTTCAATATGGATTTATTTGATCATGTGACACTAACAGATATGATATGTGGTGTTAAAATTATTTTTGCAATAAATATATGGCATTATATTAAGTGTCATGCACATATTGATGCCACATAGCGTGATTGGAGTGGCAATTGTGTTATGAGTGGTGTGTCTAAATTATAGTACTTCCTCCAACATTGAATGAAGTACAAAAATATATTATAGCCGATTATTTCAGTACTATGTTGTTTTAAAATTTTATATTATTTTGGTGGAAGAAAAGGCCTGATTTTGCTTCGTTCCTCTTGATCTAGTAGGAAGAAAAAAAGAAACAACTAAGCCTTAACTGCTACAATAGTAATTTTGTACAGCGACAGATTGGCTATTTCCCAAATGGGGCATTTTCAAACTAAAACATGGAATAGGGATAATTGAAGAAACTAATTGTTAGTTTTAAGCGATTTTTATCACATGTTAAACAAGCTTTTATATCTCCAAAATACCCATATTAACCTAGTACTTTGAAAATTCACCTAAAAAGAAAGCTAGAATTTTGAAAGAGTTAAGTGCGCAAGTTTGATTATTAAGGATATAGAGGAAAAACTAACTTAAAACCTAATTAAATCATAAATATTCGATAAAACTAGATGTTAAAATAATCAAAAAATTTAAAATAACATAAATGATATTTAATAAAGACAATAAAAAATTTAAATAAAAATTTTAAAACTAAATAGATAATAAAAGTTAGAAACTAACAAACATGTCTTGTCAAATATAACATAAGTTAAATAAAAAATAATCTTTTTTAGTGTATTATCATTCCATAGAACCACGTCTAATTAGGCTTGTTCACATGCTCAATTGAAAATTGACGCCAAGGGTAGGTGGAGACGTGGGGTAGAGAAAAATATGTGGATGTATCTTCTGTTGATTGATTTTCTTTCAACAAACATATTTTCCTCAAAAAACATCGAATGAACAAAGGAATACGAATAAAAAAAAATGTGTAAGGAGCCAACTGAACCTAAGCAATAAGCTTGATGACATACGGTAGAGAGTTGAGGCATATGCAAATAACAATTTAAACAGCAACCTATAATTACTACCTCTAAAGATGGAGCTCATGTTTTACTAGCAATTACACACATTCAGTAATGGCATTGTATGATCAATCACATTAATGTCTTAAGTTTAATCTAGTAGTTTTAACCAAATATACAGTTATAGTATCCAAACACTTACAACTTTAATACTAGTTTGTTGTAATCTTTTATCTTCTAAATACATATACATTTTAAAAACTAAAATTGACATGCACATAAATCTTTTCCATTGTTTTTATGATTGACATAACAGTGAGCGACAAATCGCATTTGACACGTGAGAAAAACGAAATGACAATAGAACTATAGTCTTTCATTAGACCTAGTCAAAGGATACACTGCAATTTCCAATACTCTTCCCCAAAAATACTTTGGTTGCCAGCTTAATCTCTCATATCATGATATTTCATGCTCCAACCATTCCCCAAAAAAAAAAAAAACAAATAGGCATGCACCTCAAGTCATGATGACACATCATATCTGAGATCTCGAAACCTTTTCATCAAGCTCAACTTGAATCTCTCAACTTCTGCATCCTCAAGTGAATTTGGTGCAGACCTAATTACTGAAATGGCCCCGGCATGATGCAAGGATGCAAGAGCTTCATCTATAACAATGAAGTAGTTTATCTCAATCAAAAGAGAACAGAAAAGGCTAGTACTACTACTATTTTGGTTGTATTGTTGCATAACTTTCAACCTCAAATATTACTTGAACTGGATTCTTAAAAATCAATATGTTGACAGGGAAAGTATCAGGTATAGCTATTGTATAAAATACACATAAGCTCGTGTACGTATAATGTCCCAAAATTAATGCACAAAACAATTTATGTTCCTTTTCATCTTTACAAGCCCATATCTACTAAATAAGGATAATAGAAACTGGAAACATAAAACAGTTTCCTATGTTTCTTATCACACTTTGCACATAAAATTAATTTCCAGCTCAATATTATACAAATAAAATAACAAATTCAGTAAATGGTTGGGCATTTCTGGTTTACTATTTAGAACCACAAAGATACTAATTGGTCTCAATAATCTACCTCTCCACCAGCATGATAATAACTATTTTAAAAAAAAAATCTACTTAGAAAAGAAAAGTGGTAATATTTATAAAATAACACATAAATAAAATTACTTATATTATGATTTCACCTGATTGTGACAATGCATCAAGAGTGTGCAATGCTTCTTTCCGTGTACGGTCATCTTTAGCAGTGCTTAACATATTTAAGAGTTCATTAGCTCCGCCCATCTCAACTATCTTCTTCCTTCTTTCATCTTGTGAGCAAAAGGTAAACAATGTTGAATATAAACAACTTGTGCAGGGGCAAAAGATTTTAGAAAGGAATAAATCACCATGTTTTATCCTTAATCAGTTTCATGACATACCTATTCATTGGAACACCATTGATAAATAAGCAATTCTATCAATGCACAAATTAGCTAAACTGCATCAAGGCAATTTGCCCTTTACAGAATAAAACTCAGTTGTGGATCACTGCAATATCGGTGCTTACTGCTTAGTCATGAAAATAGTATAACTGACAAGGTAATTCTTTTAGCCATCACCTCTTAACAAATGCAACTCAATTAAAATCTCACTAACTATTTTATTATCAGTTTAAGAGAAAAATTTCAATCTAAAACTCTTTTATCCAAGTTCAAAATCTCCCATCAACTCTCCCCTTCAACCATAATTTTGTCATTTCAAGAATAAGCTGAGATTAATACTAAATGACTAAATGTCACTAGTGTAAAGCACACGGATAAAAAAATTATGCTTGTTGCAAGAATAGGAATCTGTTCTAGAAAACAACTACTATGCAAATGACTAATGACTAATAAACAATTCAATATAAGTCATGTGCCAAAGGAACAAGGGTCATAAAATAACAATAGCAAGCAATTAGTGACAGAAAGATATAGATAACAAAACTTACCATCTACGGCAAACGAGCCAATCTAGAAGCTCCCATCCTTTTGAACAAGGGATCCTTGACATGCAAAAGCGAAACAGACTGTTGCATCAAATTATCTCCTGAAATATGTATTTTAACAGCATTGTCAAGCTTGAACTACCAAGAGCAAATGAAGGCTTTGCAAGTTAAAAATTGTTGCAGGGCAATTGCTGATATACCCATATAAGGAAAGAAATGGTATCCTGCAACCCCTGCAGTCACAAAAAATATCGTCTTCAATAGCCATCCGACTTTTCTCTCAGCTTCTTCCTCAATGGTTAGCTCATCTGGAAATCAAAAGAGTTACAAATACAAGTGAAGTCGCGCAACAAAATTGCAGCTAAAACAATGAAATCGAAAATTGAATGGAAAAAGAAAACCGCTTTCGTTGTATTTTACAGTGCAAGATTTTGGCTTGATGATCTAATCCCAAAAATCCCCAAAATCAGCATTATGTACCTACCATTTACTACTAGAAGTCTAGAACATACAACAAGTACACATTTCTTCTTTTTCATCATTTATTTCTTCACAATAGATTAGTCCTACAATTTGAGGGCTTTGTCGTTCTTAACAGAATGATTCCATAAAATGACAAATTGGTTTCAAAAGTACCGACAGAAAAAACAAAATGATACCTTTGCTATTATATGATGAAAAATTACGAGATCGCGGATTGACCCCAACTTTTCTTCTGCATAAATACTGCAAAAGGGGTTAAAAATATGAAAAGAGTTAAGAATAAAATGAATTAGCAAATGGGTACTTACGACCCAGAAAACAAACATCAACTTCAAATATTAATTGAATTTGAAAAAGATTGCTTTTTTCCTTCTTTAAATAATAAAGGGTTAAAACTGAACAGAGGCAAAGACAAGGATTACAGAGAACATTAGAGAACTGAGCTGCTAGGGCACGCATTTTGCTGAAGCTCACCACACTCCCTAACTCTTCTTCATCAAAATCTGACGAGTGAGGACACTGAAGGATCCGGATCCGAATGTGTTATACGGGTCGGGTGCATCCGAACTACGTTATGCTAATGCTAGGCCTAACTTACTGGGCTCGAAATGAATGAGTGATTTTAGCCCATTTTCTCATTGGGTATCAACCAAGGTGATTTATAACCGCTTTTTTTTTTTTTTTTTTTTTTTTTTTTTTTTTTTTTTTTTTTTTTTTTTTTTTTTTTTTTTTTTTTTTTTTTTTTTTTTTTTTTTTTTTTTTTTTTTTTTTTTTTACTTTTCTGTTTATTTTTCATAAAAATAATAGACAAATGCTAAATAATTCTCTTGTATTATTTATAATTTTTTTGTTCTCCTATGATCTTCACCTTAAATATTTTTTTTTATTTTAGTTTCTTAATCAATATCCTAATCCCTCTTGAGCACGAGTTAATAATACCCAAACTAATATCCTTCTTGAACATTAATTTCAAGAACATTGTTATTGTAGTTTTGTTCTATTCCTTGTAATTACTCTTATTGAGTTACCATAGCTTTCTAATTGTTAAAATTAAGTTCACATTTCAAAATTTATACACTAATTAATAGATATGTAATAGAGATGAAACATTTTTTTTTATAATGATTCAAGTTTGAATCTAGGATCTCATGGTTCATGCATATTACTTCAACCCTTATCACTAGGTCAACCCTAATGGTTTAATAGAGGTGGATCGGAATTGTCATTGTTCCATGATACAAACACTAGTATATATGTATATTAGTGTTGACAAAGTAAATTAGTCCATCAAAAATGAGTCGAATTGGTCTTAACCCATCAAAAAAATGAGTTGGACTGGACGGGCTACTATTTCCAACCTACTTTGCAAAAGTGTGTAAAAAGTATAATAATTTTGTTTCAAGGTTAAGTTTCTTAAATTATTTTATCATTAAGTTATAATGTTCTAACACCTTTGACATTTTATTGTATTTTTCGAGGATAAATTTGATATTGAGTTGTAAAGTTTATGAATCAATTTATTATTATATTATACACAAGTTGCAATTGTCGTAATTTTTACATATTTATGGACCAAACATCTTTCAAAGACTAAATTATTATTAATTTACATAATTAGAAACTAAAGTTGATGATATGGTCAAAATATAGTATATAAGTAAGTGCAAACCTCAACTTACAAGTTAAGTTTGTAGAATTAATTAAGTTTAAACTCACATTCTTAACATTTACCCTTAAATAAGATGCGGAAGTCACCTTTTTATAGAAATTATTGGAACATAATCTTTAAACACACATTTCCTATTTGTTGAAATTGATTAAAATTACAAAATCAAGACAGCGATTTATTATGATCTGTGACTTATAAAATTGTGTCTTTTAATAAAATTCAACTAATAAAAATATGTATAAAATTGTGTTAGAAAATATTTTTATTTTTTTTATTCTAATAAATTTAGACTAATAAAAAATATGTTCTAAAAAGCTTGTTGAAAAATGTGTTATTAGTCTCAAAAAAAAAATGTATCACTAGTATTTATCTTATTTATTAATAAGGTTCTTATGAACTCATTTTTGTTGTAAGATAAGTTTGATCATTACTAATTACACCAACATTTATCAAAGGTTGAAATATTTTCACTAATAAAAATACACAACTAATCATAATAATGATCGATAAAAAAATATGCCAACATTTGTTTGCATTTATAATTTATTTAAAGTCTTTTTTATTATATCTCATTAAATATAATATTAAAAATATTAAACTTATTTCCTTAAATGTTTTAAATTGCTTTTTTACTAGTTCTTTTCTTTATGAAATGCTTTCGTACTAGTATATTGTAATCAAAGTTTAATTAACTCCGTCCTCTGTTTCATATCTATCAATAGCGATCAATACTGTTCTGCATGCTTACTCTCAACCGCATATCCAAAATATCTGCGACTCTCACGTGACCACCCTTTCCGGTCATGGACATCCCGATTAAACAATCTCGAAATGGATTCTGAATCTTGGCCTTGAATTTTTTTTTAATTTTTATGTCGTGACAGGATATATCTAAAAATCCCAATATAATAACTATCAACAACAGTATTTAGAACTCTATAGCCTAGGGATTTTCTTAAACCGTTTTATTAATTATTAGTAGTGAGGCTGATGAGACAAGTTGTAATTATTTTGTGCTAAACTCGTTCCTAAGCTCTGATTGAGCAGAGAAATGATCACGATTTTGAAATAATTGTAACAAATAAAAGACATAAATCTATGTAAAATTGAAAGTGGAACTAAAATTGTGAAGTAAAAAAATAGGGATGTATGTACCATTGATTTCAGTTGAAAATACCACAAACTTAAACCATTTTAATAGATCAAGGATAAAACTTTCTTACATGATACATTTTCTCAGTTTAGAGGAGCTATAATTGTATAAACACTATGCTCATGCTAGAACTGTTCAAAATTTAGAAGCTTACAAATTTAAATACCACAACAACTTCATTCTGCATTGTTATGAGCTGAATTGAGTTCCAAAACTGAGAGCATAACAATCAAGGTTCCTCAGATTTAGCTGCAAATAAAAAAAAAAAAAAAAAGATTCGTAAGACAGCAAGAAGAATTACATCAGAAGAAACCGGCTATTATATCACAACCATAAGCAAGAAAACCAACCACTCCGCAGCCATAATCCTACCACTCATATTTCTCTTGACTACATTTTTATCAAATATGGATGATTCCAGAACTGCATCAGTGGCAACCAAGTAGGATTGAACTAAAACTTCTACCTTCTTGGAGGAGAAAGCAAGAGATAACTGATTAGATCAGTGAAGTTCATAGCATATTAACAAAGTAAATAACACAAGCTCAAAAGTTTGCAGCATGGACTTATTACTTGATTCATTGAAAATTAAAAATTACATATTTGCAGGTATCACCTTCAACCCAACTGGGAACAATATCAGCCATCTTATAGGTGAGGCTGGAAGGAATTTCAGGAATCATCACTGCTTTCCGTTATAGTAGGGAAAGAAAAGACAATCTACATATTTGTCTCGTGCCCAATCCATAACCAAAATAATTGGATGTGCTCAATTAACCAATCTTTGTCTCATACCAAAACCTTCCATGATTTTCTCCAAAGAGAACCCTTTATGCATAGAAGACTTGAACAAAAGAATAAAAACATAGTTTTAGGTTGTGCTTTCTTTTAATTGAACTTTTAAAAATTGCTTCATTATATAATAGAAGGGAGAAAGCAGCAAGAAAGATAGCATTGAAATTCTAGCCAAGAACCATATTTTCAGGCAGTTAATCATTTACAGAAACATGTTTTAGTTGAGTACAAAGAAATGCCTAAAGTGAATCTCATTAGTACATTCAACTAATGGAGTAATATGTTACCTTAAACACCTGACCAGAGACATGTTACTGACGTGCTAATGGAGTAATATATTTGTGCATGTATAAAAGGCCACATTTATTCAAGTATAAAAAGGCCCTCCTAGAAGACACCAGACCATATCTAAGTTAACATTAAGTGTGCGAGATTTGGAGCTCACCATAACAGCAACTCCAGTTTCACTGAATTTAGGAACACATACGAGTCTCACCAACTGCCCTTCTGATCCTGCAATCAACATGCAAAATTGATTAAAGTTTTGGGGAAGGGATATTATGGTAAATGCAAATCAGAAACAAAGTAACTTTCATTTCAGCAATGTAGATTTTAGAATGAAAATACCCTTTATGACACGAGTTTCAAATTTATCTTGATTTCCAACAAAGTAAACATGAGGACAGCTCTTAATGAAGAAAGGATCCTTATCAGTATAAGGATAGCATCCTGGAAGACAACAGTTGCTATCAGAAGTCAGAATAAATAAATGTTGATTTGTTTAAGAAGTCTAGATTTCTTCAGAAATAGCAGGTAATCTAAATAATGTTCCAACTTTCAGAAAAATTGGCTGACCTAAGCAAAAAATGACAGATTATTGATAACCAAGGCAGTGTAAAAGCATCGAGGCATATATAATGTACATACCAAGAGTATTAGGTGCAGTGGGTGCCAAATGCCTCCATCTTAATGTCCTTTCCATGAATTCAAGTTTATCTTTTGCCTCTGAATACTTCTCAAGATCATCTACATTTTGACCCGATGTCCCAAGAAACCTGGAAGCAGTGTGGGGATCATGTTCGAGGTGTAGTAGATTTAATATCAAAAGAGAGTAATATTGAGAATAGGCTATTTACCTAACATTATCAAGCTCAAAACAATGAGGATTTGTACAAGATCTAAAAGTATTATATGCCGACGACCCAGGGAAAAGGCATCTATGCAATGGCTGAAAGTGATAATTTTAGTAATAAAGTCAAACAACACATGTTAATATGCCATATATAACCCTTAAAGGATAACATAAGGACCTGCTGTGGTAATGAGAAATTAGCAGGGTCACTGGGTCCTGGCATGATATCCAAAGGCAAACCAGCAGCTATCTGAAAAGCAAGTAAAAGTTAAGCAAATTATTTAGAAAAACAAGAACTAAAATATAAGAACCAAGCTAATGAAATGAACCTGACTCAACAGAATATCTAGCTCCTTTATTGGCTCAGCCATTCTTGAGAGATCCTTTGAAGCCAAATTCTGCAAATATTGATGAAAAGGCCCATAAATCAAGTTAGGAACTAGCAATTAAATTCCAGAAAACTGCTTGTATTATTTACTAAAATCAGCTCCATGATGAGCTGTTACAAGCCAAAGGAGACTGATATGTAAAAGAAAAGGACGTCAGTTAGTTTGTTAGCTACTGTTATTTCTTAGTTGTCTGGTAGCTGCCTATAAATAAAGTAGGGCTGTTGCATTTTATACGACTGGAATAATAATAACAGAAGTGCAGTGCACAGCTTCTTTGATCTCTCTGTTCCCCTTTCTTTCTGTATTTCTGTTTATTTGTCTTTCCCACCTAAATTTTACATAAGAGACTCCAGAGCTGAATGCTACTCAAAGAAACAAGCTTGTCTGCCCACAACCCGTGCCAAAAGCAATAGTAAAAAATAACTTAACTCCCTTCACTCCAAACTCAACTCCCTATAACCTCCCATCCTGATTCCAGCATTTATGCCAATACACAACTAATTCTTCCAATTCAGCAAAACCAACTAAGCATCAGGACCAACTTTCCTCTTCCTAACATAAATCTTTCAGATCTAAGCCTTTTTGGGTCCAAGTCCAATGTGGTGCAGATTTGGATTGTTTGGGCTATCAACCCTATAAATTCCACACTTAGAAATATCAAACGAAAACCTATCAACATCAACATCAACAACAACACCTTTAACCCAAGCTAATTGGGATCGGTGGTAGATGAACCCAAAAATAGATACGAGGAGGTTGAAAAATAAAAAAGATAAAAAAAAAAAAGAAGGGGCAAAGAAAGAGGGAGGAGATGAAGAGAAAAATGACTAAAAAGGGACCATCTGGAACATAGAGATAACAACGGGTCTAACCCTCCACCAAGCTTACAGTTTTTCTCCATTCCGTCCTAAGACACATCGTTCGCCAATCTATATCCCGCTCTATTAATTCTTGTTTAACTACCTTTCCCCAAGTAAATTTCAGTCTACCTCTAGCTCTCTTTATGTCGAGCTCTTGGTAACAAACTTTTGTTGTTACGGAAGCATCCAGAGGGCGTCTCATTACGTGCTCAAACCACCTCAATCTATGTTCCCTCATCTTTTCACTCACCGGTACTACTGCTACCTTTCATCGAATATCTTCATTTCTTATCTTATCCATCTTCATATAACTACACTTCCACCTTAACATCCTCATTTTTGCTATCCTATTTTATGTTCATGTTGCCTATGAATTCAAAATTTTCACAAGTTTGTATGTATAACCAGGATTAGTGCCAATAAACTATATATAAAATTGGAAGACATACATGTGCAATGCATGTTGTCTAGCACCAAGATATCAATCAAGACTTCAGATAATCAACCACAGTGCCTAAATCTAAAATGCAACTCTAATAAGTTAAGAAGTAGCGGGACAACTTAGTTCCTCTCATCTAATTATTCTTTAGAACACGTATCAGATTATTATATTATATTCCTCTAAAAATGTGCATTACTATAGAAATTTAATCACATAAGAGAAAGCAAGTGTAACCAAGGAATTCATATACCATAGAAACTTAAATGGTGATGATACAATACAAATTACAATAGAGAGAAGAGTCAGTGATCATTTTATTAATGCATGGAATAAAGGTGTTTACTTTATTACAATACTTATGTTGAGTGCATTTTTTATTAGCATAGGAAACCAAATAGTAGAAAATAAATGCGTTATCATTAAAGAAACTCATTGAAATCTTTGAGATATTAGTGGCGGTTATTAGTCTATTATATTACTTTTGTACTCACCTTGTCACATATTTGTACTATTCTTTCCCTAGAATTAGATCTGTCCTTACACTGTAAAGCTCTGGTAAATGACATATGCAGAAGTAAGGGTTTCTCTCTGCAATCCTTTTATTTTCCTCTCTCTCCCTATACAGTAACATAAATACCTGTCCATTAAGAAGTCTGCGAGGTATCTCAATTAAATTTCCAGCAAAGACAACTCGAACAATTTGTGATGCAATACTTTGCTCCTGTTTAATTTGCCACTTTTGATCAGTTAAAACTTTGAAATGTTACATAATTATCAACATGAGAAAGTTGAGAGAAAAGAAGAATAAACCTTCTCATTTCCTAAATGCCCTGTAATATGATCAATGAGAAGCTGAAACTGAAGAGGATTAGAGCTGCTGCTCCCAACACTTAACCCTGACGCAAGAACAACATATTTGTCTTCCCCTGTTGAATCCAAATAAAAGAAATTTTTAAGGCAATATTTTTAATAAAAATGGAAATGTTAATAACAAATAATGAAGTATGGAGCATCAAAGATGCACAGTAAAAAGAACAAAATGGCAAGGCTATTGCACATCATCTGTGCATTAAAACAAGCAGGAGAAAATGAAGCATACAGCAAGCAACATATTTGAATTATGACGCTCGATAACTTTTTAAAGTTTGACAATATAAAGAGAAAGATAAGAAACTAGTTTATTTAACTCCAGAAAATACAATTAAAATCTTATGCAATCAAATGGAAAGAGACTATGCTAAAGAAGGGAAACAGAAGGCTATTTATACTTGCTGACTATGAATAATAAAATTTTCAAACAGCACAAATTCTGAGAAAATATTATATAGATAACAAAAACAACACTTCATGCAGGAAAGTGGGTGTGGCATGCTAATTCATTACTATTCATCCATCCTCAAATGGGAAATCATAGTCTACCACTTGTGGCTAAGATCTGGGCAAAAAAATCCCATAAAGATGCCATGTGTGTGCGTTATTGGGTTATAACATGTAAAAGATAAAGAAGAGGTACTTGATTTAAGGGGAAATTCTATCTGTGGTGGTAAGCCAGGACGTAGGACATCCTGAACCAAAAAGTCACCTGCCCCTGTTTCCTTTCCAAGTAAAGCAACCACAATTCCTGTCAAGACAATGTTAGCATAAAATGATCATGTCCCAGATGACAGTCATTCATATGGCAGACAAGTTGCATTCCTATGAGAATGAATATCATTAAGCTACATGTATTATTTCTAGATAGCTCAGATAAATATTAAAAAAATCTGAAAATGAAGAACTCCAATATTGTTTGAATCACACGTCCACACCCACATAAAAAAAAATGAAGGAGAAAATTGAGGATACACCAAACCTTGCCTTCTTATCACAATCTATTTTAGTGAATTAAGATAAGTTGTTCAGCATATAGACCTGTTACATATTCAGATGGCGAAATGATATTCCCACTGAGCTTAACCCGCCCACTTTCATCTTCCAAAACTAGGTGATCATCCGGGTGCATGAAGTTATGTGGCTTGACAGGTGGAACCACTGATCTCTGTACATTATTGGAAGAAAAATAGTGAAATACAACACCATGGCACATTATTATCTACTTTCATACAAAGAAAGCATAAAATCGCCCATATATAACAAATCCAAGTCTTCACTCTTGAGAGTAGGATGACCTACATCTACATGCATACTCTCATCACATAGTCCCATGGCACAAAAGCTTACATATTAAATCAAGTCAACATTTTTCCTCTTTAATTAATATTCACCCAAAAAACATTTTTGCTTTTCTTATCAAATACTCAAATTTCTACAAGTAACATTACACATAATGAGATGTTTGCAAATCATCGTCAACACAAACTAAATAAATTTTAAGATTTTTCAAAACTGAAAGTTTCAAATGCCAGTATTTTAATAATTTTATCATCGCTAAAATAATTTTCTATCAACTAAACTAATCTTTGACTTTAATTTCTATATTTACATTGTCAACCAATCAAAAATCAATGTTGATACGTCTTTTAAGGTAGTCAGTATAAAAGTCAACAATTATGCCAATTTGTTATGGGATAAACCGTAAACGTGTAAAAATACTTTTACATTGTTAGCGCATCTATTATTTACTCTTAATCTTCTTTATAATATTTTATTTTTTACAGTTTACTTATAAAGTTATAATATTTACAAGTACTCATGCAATATAATTGTAGATAGTAATAAAGTAGAACCGAGAGTACCTCCTTAGAATACTCATCAAGAATGCAAGGTTTGAGCTTCATGTGTTTATAGAGGGTTCCAACAATGACACACTCCTTGCCCTCTTCCAATCCCAGCACCGTGCACACTGCAGAAAACAGAAACCGGAAAATAACTAATTGAAGCCTCAAAGCAACGAAAACCACACCACACACAAACATGATTTTACCCTAAGTGGAAGATAGTAGAAAAAGGTGGTGAATTTCAGAAAAAGGGGGGGTAGGGTACCGGGAAAATTGGGTTTCCAATGAGGAACGAGGGAATACAAGAGTGTTCGCATCAAATGAAGGCGCGCGAAGTAAATCTGGCTGTATTGCTGACCCTGATACGTCTCTTTCCCTATTTCGAACGCTTCGTCCTGCGTCGTAGAAAATCAAATTAACACATTCCCATCAACAAAATCACAATGCAGAGAGAGAGAGAGATGAACCAGAGAGGCATATGCACACTGCACTCGCTCCATTCCCATGGCGGGAACACTTCCCGCGCTCCAATTGTGTCTTTCTTTGGACTTGGCAAGAACGACAACATATAATGATATAAATATTCAATTTAAGTTATTAGTTGTTTCATATGTTTAGTTAGGCTGAATGTAACGGGGATGTAGCTCAAATGGTAGAGCGCTCGCTTTGCATGCGAGAGGCACGGGGTTCGATCCCCCGCATCTCCATTCTATATTTTAATTATGTTTGTATTTTTTTTTTTTTTTTTAATGTTATGATAATAATAATGGCTCATTGGTTTTTAACCAAGGACAAAATTTAGCTACAATTTCTCTTTGTGGCAATACTGTCAATCTCCGGTCATCCTCTCTTTGTGGCATCAATGCATGTACCACCATTATCTTCAATTTCTGAATCTATTCCAATTCAGGACCTTAGCTCCACTTTTTCCAAATTTTATTGTGAAATCCTTTTCTAGAAACCCTTAATCCATAATCAAGGGTAGTAGAGCAAAGCAACGAACTTGAGAAGAATCATTTGTGATCCCACATCTAAGTTGCAGAGCACATGAAGTGATACCTGCATAATCGTTCCGACACGTTTCATTGGGGTCACCACTCTTAAAATCGGAGTCTGACGTTGTCTCAACTCAACTGCATAATATGGTCGGCGGCGCCGGTAGGGGTGGCGACGCCGCCGCTAACAAAGTGGGCGACGTGAGCCAACCTCGCCCTCGATGCATGTCATTGTGACAATAGCGTGGATGCAGAACATGGCCTCACTGACGTTGCAACATCTGCACATGAAGAGATGCAAAGGTTGTTTGGAAAATGTGATCCGATCAAAGGAAAGTAGCTTGACGGTGTTAAGACTCAGTTTTGATGACATGGAAAAATAATACACGTGCCCTAATATAATTAGACAACAGTAAAAACAGTACCTATGATATTGTAGGTAAGTTTTGTCCTTTAACTAATCGGTTTAAAGTCTGTAAGAATATTTGTAGTCGAAGTTTCTGGTAGCATAAACTACTGGGTTCGTGTCTATTACATTTCACATAAATAATTATATCCTCTTACATTAAGGATTTGAATGTTTTGAAGTTAGAAAAACCATCTTCACAATTTTAATTACAAAAAACATAAGTTTTAATGTAAATATCTAGTTAAGATAAACTTAAGTATTTACTTTTAAATTACATTAACGATTTAAAATTATTTTCATTAACCGTTTATTTGAAATCACAGATTCAGTATTTTTAAATTAATAATATAAAAATAAATTTATCATTATTTAAATAAATAAACATGTAAACCATAAAAATACATTAAATATCATATTAATTATAGAACGTGTTGGTAAATCATTATAGTAGTTTAATAAGCTACTTTACCTTTTTTTGGTAATAAAATGGCTTGGCTTGGAATCATTTATGATCATTAGTCTGTCCCTTTTTTCCAATACTTGCACACCTTGTGCTTGGCTTGGAATCATATATGATCATCAAAAGGTAGTAATAAAATTAATGGCTTAAAAAAAAAAAAAAAAAGAGGAAGGCTTGCATTGGCAAATGGAACACCGTCCACATGTTGGACGGGAGACTTGGGATTCAATCAAACCCGGACCTACTGAGGCGCAACGTGTTCATAGAATACAAACTAATTTTAAAAACGTCAAATGTTGAAGCTACATATATGCCCCGCAACATTAAAAAAAACAAGTCCAATAATTAATAACTGCACCCTAAATTTGAAATGTAAATCATTTGCGAGTAAATACTTCAAACGATCATGAGAAAAAAGCAGAAAGGGTTAAAGATTCAGAATCAATAACAGAATCTGATAACAACTTGGATTTAAGAACTGGAACAAGAATAAGCTTCCCCACAGTCTTGAGAAACTTGGTCGACATGCACTGATTGCAAACCATGGTGCAATAATCAAACTGTTCAGAGATGCTATATCTTATTCTGCAAACAAAAATGCTATGCTACTTTCTAGATACTACTACCAACATCAGGGTTCAACAAAATTATTCCCAACAAGCAACCATGATACTAAACAGTCACAAAGGAAAGTTCAAACCATCCCACCTGATGGACAAGAAGCCCCGGCTACATTAAACATCACAACTTATTGTTGTACCAAAATACACCTTTGCTCTCAGTACTTTGATCTGGCTCCACATAAATACACTCTCTTGCCTCTCTCCACATTGCCTTGACAAATGGAGTCTCATCCAATCGATAATACTCTCCCAAGATGGGCTTTATTGCCTTTGTCGCCTCCATTGCATGATAATGTGGCATTGTGGAGAACAAGTGATGAGCTACATGAGTGTCTGTAATATTATGGAAGACCTTGTTCAGGATTCCATAATCTCTATCCACTGTTGCTAAAGCTCCTCTCAACCAGTCCCACTCAGAGGAAGAGTAGTGTGGCAATGCAGGGTGAGTGTGCTGCAAGAATGTAATCAACACCAAAAATCCATTGACCACTAGCAATGGAACTCCATAAACACACACCACCCAGGTAAGCCCTTTCGCCATGGCAAGACAGAAAAGGCCATAGCATACTGCAAGTACTCCTGCATCTGATATATATATTTGAAGTCGTTCTCGGTCAGAGTAAATGGGACCATAAGGGTCATAGTGGCAAGCAAATCTATCATAAGGCCTTCCAGAAACGTTAAAAGCCAAGTACAAGGGCCAACCAAGTGTGAGGGTGACGGCAAGAGTGAAGACTCTGCCTGGTGGATTGTTAAGGTATTTAGAGTACCACATGATACCGGACTTCTGCTTTGGCACAAATACTTCATCTCGCTCAAGAGAACCTGTGTTGGAGTGGTGACGGCGATGGCTGTATTTCCATGAAAAGTATGGGACTAGGAGAGCGGAGTGGAGGATAAGGCCAACAATATCATCAAGCAGCTGGTAGTCACTGAATGCATGGTGACCACACTCATGGGCAATGACCCAAACACCAGTAAGGATGCAACCCTGGACAGCCCAATAGATTGGCCATGCCACGAAAGAGAGAGGACGGGGAAGGAAGTGGAAGTAATGGGTGGCAACATAATAGAGGCAGAAGGCTATGGTGAGGTCATAAACAACATAGGAGAATGAGCGGAGAACAGAGCGCTGGAAACAGTGAGGTGGAATGGCCTTCTTAATCTGGCTGAGACTAAACTGAGGTTTTTCAAATGGCACCCGCTTCAAAGGGTCAGCCTCTGACTTCCTGTGGGCAGGAGGAACAGCAGTTCGGCCACCAGCCCCCATCTTCACACAATCTGCACATGCCACATCAGTGCATTTTATTACAACACTTTTAATGAACATGAACATGACTGAAATCTTAAATCAAGGATTATCAGCAATAGTTTCTAAACTCACAGAATCAGAATGTTTCTCATCAAAGCGAAAAAATACATTAAGTGAAATATGGTGCATCATACTTAGGTGCCTGGAGTAAACGTTTCAACAATAGTAGCGAAATGTTCTTCTCACTATCGTTTACTCGTTCGTTACTTTTCATCTCATTCGTGGCATAATTATCAGGTTATCGTGACCAATGAAGAATAAGAAAACAATAGAAACATGCTATCATTCATTACCCACAGAGGAATAGAGATCTGCTATACCCTGTTATATTTTTGTTTTCGTCCTAGAATGGACTTAAGCAAGGACCATTTTCTCTTGCCCAAACCAAGTTCGTATAAATTTACATCAAGATCACAAAAACCAAAACGAATTGGATTCGGGTGATGTTCTAAAAGCTTCTTCCTAATTAAAAAATTAATCCCATAAGGCCATAACCAAAAACAAAATAAAAATGCAAAGAAAGAACCATTCACAGTTGAGAAAAGCATGCAACCTTTTATCCAGATCTGTAAACAAAGGGAAGGCTTTTCCAATAAGCAAAAATAGCTAGATATGACACTACACTACCATAACCTTCTCTATATCTACCACGAGTCAGACAGAGTCTTTGCAGAAAGTACAAATATGTCAATAAATAAAGAAAATGATAAAGAAACTCAAAATTGATTTGTAGAGTATGCTATATTGTGTGTTTAAAATTTTCATTTGATTCACTGCGTTGAATAAATTTGTTTTAAAATAAGTAAAATAAAAACAAATTCAACTAAAAAACAAAAGCTGAATTAAATTAAATTATGAAAGACAGCTTGCAAACTCATCAATCAATCAATTAAACAAACAAGATATGTTGATCCTTGTTCCACAGATTTTTTTGTATTTTTTGCAACAATAATGATAAGAGGGATGACCAATATTAGAAATATCAAATATGTGGAACGAAACATCTCTAGGGATCGGTCCGCATCTCAGATTAAATTAATTCACTCGTTTTCCGTGTCTAGTAATTAATGATCGGTGCATGCAACATCTCTCAAAAAAACTTTAGGCCGGCTTTTCGGCTACAAGATTTTCTTAACATGACCCGGAAATTTTCAAATTTCAAATAAGAAACATTATTTTTTTTTTTGTTACAGAAATTAGGAAAAGCTAAACACGAGTTACATAATCGTAAACATTTTTCAACGAAAAAAAAGTTATCATATACTTTTTCAAACAAAAATATACTTACCAAGTTCTTAAGTAACTTTTAAGATAATAATTCTTAAAATATAATTTATTTACTGAATATAACTGTGTACGACTTACGGAATATAGTTATTTATTTATTTTAAAATATCAGGAAATCATAAATTTGTGAAAATAACTGATAAAACCAATTTATGCACGAACTCTTATTCAAGTATTTACAAATTATAACTGGTTCTTCATCGTTGTTGCTCAACCAGAAGGAGTTCAGATTATTCGCATGATCTCAAGTTCAAAACCCATTACGTGTCGGCCACGTTAGAAAAAACGAAAACAAGTTTATTGTGAAGAAAATATTAAAAATTGTTGCGGTTTGTTGTAGTAGCCTGCACTCTGCACGCGTAATAATAAACATATTAAAAAAACTATTAATTCTTCTAAATAAAACACACTGTATTATTTTGTAAAACTGGGGATTAAATCTTTAAAAAGATAAATCATCGGCGGAGAAAACGGAACAAGAAAAAGAAAAAGTTACTCAGACGACAAATATGTTCTTGGCTCAGTTATAGTACTGTATTTTATATAGCTATATGCTTTCATTATTTTTAAAACACATGAGATAATAGACAGTGTTATTTTATTTTCTTCCATTTTTTATTTATCTAAGTAATATGGGAGAAATTGTCTTTAACTTATCTGCTAGTGTTTAATATTTTCTTCCTTATTTCTCACTTCATCCAAGCAAATATAATGATTTATGTTAGACACCTAGTTGGATGGGGTGACAATTAATTTTGATGGTTAAAATTATTTATAAAAATAATGTGACGGATATTTTTATAAATAAACTCAATATAAAATTTTATATTTAACAATAAAAATTATTCAAAATTCCCAAAGAATTCTAGATTCTTCTTTAAAGTTACATCAAATTTATTATAATTTATTCAAAATCAATTATCACACCAAAATTAAATCAATTTCAACTTATGAAAAGTAATATTAGATAAATAAGTTTCCTCTTCCTATGAATTACTAAAGGTATCGAGTTCCGTGTTGCAGTCGAATAAGTCATTATTGTGATTGCAAAATAGACTCTATACCTATTTCCGTGAAAACCGTTAACCGATTGAAATAAAAAAGCGCTAGATTTTTTCTGTTCCTCCATGTAAGTTGAATGGAAATATATACTTGTATTCAAATAAGAAACATTGATAATAAAAATCCAAAATCTTGAAAACAATAAGTATATAGCGACCCAAATCAAACGCCTATTGCTTTTAACTTTTTTTTTTTTTGTAAAAAAGAAAAAAGGAGCTTTTTAACTTTTTTTACATAAACTTTAACTTTTTTTAATTAGAAGGGGGAAATTGATACAAATGAATGGCGGTTAAGAAGAATGGTATGCAAAAAAGAAACTCAACTTGAAATAAATTTCCTTCTCTTAAATAGTATTCATACTAACTTTTAATATAAAATATTTTCACAATCAATTTCTAAAAAAAAGTTATCATATACTTTTTCAAACATTTTAAATTGAAGTCCAGAAACATTTTCTCTCCTGCTAATCTTTAGCATGGTTAGCAAAGCATTTCGAACCTCCTCTTATCAATTTGAGACTTCAAAAATGAACTAGAGATGTTAAACCAAATTTCAAAATTGATAATAAAAAGGTAACAATTACAAAAAATTGATAATAAAAAATTAAAAATGTTATTCTTCGTTCTAATATACTAAAAGCAGGACAAAATATAGTTCAGAGATATCAATAACATGTTCAAGATTAATTAATGGCAAAGCAAGACAAAAATATTGACAAACATTCTTAATTATTCATCACTTGAAAAATAATTAAAGTATATTCATAAAGTGTATATTTCAAAACATGATACAAAACGTGTAATTTGAAAAGGAAGAAAGAGTAATTTCCTCTAAACAATAAAAAATATATCCTCGTGGAGTAGTAGAGATTTTTTAACCCAACTCGTGGTAGAGAATCCGAATATTCATAACTCACCAGCCAACCAAATGGTCCACTAATCTATTTGTAAAGAATATCATTAAATAGGCTGAGTAAGCAAGAAAACAAAAATTAAAGAGGAACAGTAAATGAGATCTGAAAGAGAATAGTAGAAGACGCAAGTTACGTCACGCATAACCGCTTCCAGATTCACAACACAAACACTTATTACAGCAAAGAAGAACACAATGCTGACATTTTCTGAAGTATTAGCACAGAACAACAAATACGACAAATGATACGGAGCAAAAAGGAGATTCCTCCTTAGATCCGATGGAGATGCGTCACGAAAATATGCAGATAGTGCAAACAGTCAGGTTCATTTATGCACAAGAGTTATTATATCGAGGAGAAAAGTTTGAAAATCAACCACTATATGTAAGAATTGGCCGCAAATCAAAGATAACCAAAATCACGCGAAATCTATGCAATGAATGAACAGAAAATCGTAGATTTACTGAGCAATCGAAGCACGAAGAGCGGAAACGGTTAAATAGAAGGAGACTGGGGAAATTGGAAAATAAGAAAGCGAGATTGAAACGGTAAGAAGAGAACCACAGCAATGATATTTAATCGAGAATAAAATATATTAAAATAAAGAGATAATAAGAGAGAGAGAGAGAGAGAGAGAGAGAGACCTGAAAGTGTGAACGAGAAGGTTTGTTGGAGAGCTCAGAAAATGTGTGAAGAGGAGGGAGTGACAGGAGGGGTAAAGATTAGGGGAATGCACAGGGGGCTGTATTTAAAAGCGAGTGTGTGAGCGATGAGCAGTGGCATTAGTGCGCCTTCCGTGCAATGGAGGTGGGGCCCACGGGGTATATTTTGACACATTGTTTGGCAAATGGAAAGCCTCTCTTTCCCATCCCACTTGTGCTCCATCATATACTCACCTCTTTCCTCTCTAGTGTCCAAGGCCCAGTGACCATACATTCATTTTTTTGAAGTCCATGACCATACATCTACGATTAGCTGCATTATAGAAAATTTTTAAATGAGTTGGCTTGCGGAGTTTATTAGGACTACTGGACTAGGGTAGAACACTTCAAAACTCTTATAGAGATACCATCATTTGTTAAAAGAAGTCGGACTAATACACATTTTAATATTTTTTATTATTCATTTAAATTTATTAAATATTACAAAATTATCAGAAAATCTTATTAAATAATGGGTAGATGACGTTTTAGTCATTAAATTAAATATTTAAATCAGTGACAATTTAGTACTTTAAATAATAAAAATTCTTATTTAGTTTTCAAGTGTGTATAAAGTGTAACAATTTTATTTTGAGGTTAAGTTTGTTAAATTATTTTATCATTAATTTGTAATGTTTAAACACCTTTAACATTTCATTGTATTTTTGGAAGACAAATTTGACATTAATTTATAAAGTTTATGAATCAATTTATCATTAAGTTGGACACAAGTCACAATTATTGCAATTTTTACATATTCATGGACCAAACATTCTTTCAAAGACTAAATTATTATTGATTTATATAATTAGGAACCTAAGTTGTAATTTAGTGTTGAGAATTTCACATCGACTAATAATATAATCAAAATATAATATATATAAGTAGGTGCAAACTTCAACTTATAAGTTGAGTTTGTAAAATTAAGTTAAGCTCAAACTCAAACTCACATTCTTAAAATTTACCCTTGAATAAGATATGAAATCCACTTATTTTATTTGTTGAAATTGATTTAAAAATACAAAATCAAGACAACAATTCATTATGATGTGTGACTTATAAAATTTTGTATCTTTTAATAAAATATAACCAATAAAAATATGTATAAAATTGTGTGTTAGAAAATATATTTCTATTTTTTTGTGAATTCTAATAAATTTAGATCAATAAAAAATGTGTTCTAAAAAGTTTGTTGAAAAATGTGTTATTAGTCTCCTAAAAATATGTATCACTACTATTTTATCTTATTTACTAATAAGATTCTTATGAACTCATATTGTTGTAAGATAAGTTTGATCATTACAAATTATACCAACATTTGTGGAAGGTTCAAATATCTGCACTAAAAAAAATAAACAACTAACCATAATAATGGTCCATAAAAAATATGCCAACATTTGTTTGCATTTATAATTATTTAAAGTCTTTTTTTATTATATCTCATTAAATATAATATTAAAATATTAAATCTATTTCATTAAATGTTTTAAATTGCTTTTGTGCAGTACTTTTCTTTATGGAATGCTTTCATACTGGTATATTGTAATCAAAGTTTTACTTTTTAACTTTTATGATGTACTCTTCTAAAAACAAACTTTTATAATGTACTATGTAGGTTGCAGAGACAGTGTTATCAAATTGGACTAAGATGATGTGATTTAATTGGGCCGACTTTACTATATGACAGATTATGTAATTAATTTGGATTGATATGGTCAAATTGGATCGGATTTATTGTTGGATTTTAATTGGACTTGTGATCAATTTTAGACAAAATTGACTGAAACAGATTTTTTTTTGAAAAAATAAGAATTTTTTAATTTGAATTTTGAAATATAAATAAATTTTTCTTATTTAAATAATATTAATTACATATTTATATATAATAAATATATAATTTTAAATTTTTAATATATATCAAATCAAATTAATTATTAATCAATCGATTGAATTAGTAATCTCCTAATCCTGACGGAATTAATCATGGACTGAATTTCACAATTATTATGACACTGAGTAAAAAAATATTTTCTTCATTTAACACGTTTAATTAACTTCGTCCTCTGTTTCATATCTATCAATAGCTATCAATACTGTTCTGCATGCTTACTCTCAACCGCATATCCAAAATATCTGCGACTCTCACGTGACCACCCTTTCCGGTCATGGACATCCCGATTAAACAATCTCGAAATGGATTCTGAATCTTGGCCTTGAATTTTTTTAAATTTTTTATGTCGTGACAGGATATATCTAAAAATCCCAATATCAATAACCACAGTATTTAGAACTCTATAGCCTAAGGATTTTATTAAACCGTTTTATTAATTATTATTAATGAGGCTGCTGAGACAAGTTGTAATTATTTTGTCCTAAACTCGTTCCTAAGTCTCTGATTGAGCCGAGAAATAATCACGATTTTGAAATAATTGTAACAAATAAAAGAAAGAAATCTATGTAAAATTGAAAGTGGAACTAAAATTGTGATTTTTTTTTAAAAAAAATACAGGAGACTCAATATCCTTATCTTAAAATAGGAAATCAAAGTTATATTTAAGCCAAAATATACATGGATCAAAAGAAAAAAAAAGTAACATATTTATAGACACGAATAAATAATCTAATTTAAAATTAGTATTAAATAAAAATCTTGAAAAACAAGTACAAAATCTTAAAAAACAATAATTTTCGTTGGTTCAAACGCCTTACTTACTAACCTCTTACTAACCTAGACTTTAAGACTTTTATTAGAACTCATCGCTTAGGTCAACAATCAACGGTGCATGAAAATAAAATTAAAGATGTCTTCCTACAATTATTTCATACAAAACCTCCAAAAGAATAAAAAGTTCTAAATAAAAAAAATGCATGTTTGTTTGTTGGCCTATCAAGCATACTGGGTTGTCTTTTCAAAACATGAAGGTTGGATTTTTTACTTATAAAAGATTTCTAAAAAGCCTAATTTAGCCCTTTTAATAAATAGGTTCGGTCAAGTTAGATATTATGTTAACTAGCTTGTAAACTTCTGATACTCTATTTGGCTTATTTATCTCTTTTTCTTTCTCTATATTTTCTAGACATTGTTTGTAAGGCTTCAACGTATTTGACCTCGAGTGCATGAGTTCAAAGACGTCGTTGTGTAAATCTTGAAAAGCAAATCAGATTTTGAGTTGCAACAGAGGTCCATTGAAAAAATTTGCTTTTAGGGCAATGGTTATTGTCACAACACAACTTTTCTTCTCTTTTATTTTCTTACAAATCCTTGAGTCATTAGTTATTGTCACAACGCAACTTTGTGACATGTGACAAACCGTGGGAAATATCACGTTAGAATACGCGCATTTGCTTAGGTATCGCAACAGAAAGGATTGATGATACGTTTGGCTCTTCCCATCTCTGTTCGCAAAAAAAAGGCAAGTTTGGGTTTAAGTTATAAAAGAAATAGATTTAAATATTTACTACAGTGTCAAAATTGATAATGCAAAAACTAATAGAAAAACCAATTTGTTCTGATTAAAACAAGGGATCAATGTGAAACTTTCAAACTTTAAAGAACTAGATATAAATTAAAAATATAAATATAGGATAAAAATTATATTTTAACCTATAAAAAACTAGAACAAGAATAAGCTTACCCACAACCTTGAGACTTTGGTCAACATGCATTTATTTCAAACCATGGTGCAATAATCAAAATGTTCAGAGATGCTATATCTTTTTTAATTTGTAAACAAAACTGCTATATATTCTACTGTCTTATTCCGCAAACATCAGGACTTATAAGCAAGCATGCATCCTAAACTATCACAAAGGAAAATTCAAACCTTCCCACCTGATGGAGAAGAAGCCCTGACAAGTACTAATCATCAAAAGTTATTGTTGTACCAAAATACACCTCTGTACTCAGTATCTGGCTCCACATAAATACACTCTTTTGCTTCTCTCTACATTGCCTTCAAAATTGGAATCCCGTCAAACCGATAAAACTCTCCCAAAATGGGCTTTATTACCTTTGTAGCCTTCAATGCATGATAATGTGGCATTGTGGAGAACAAGTGATGCACTACATGAGTGTCCGTAATATTATGGAATACCTTGTTAAGGATTCCATAATCTCTATCCACCGTTACTAAAGCTCCTCTCAATCAACCCCACTCGGAGGAATTGTAGTGCGGCAATGCAAGGTGAGTATGATATGCAAGAACGTAATCACCACCAAAAACACATTGACCACTAGCATTGGAACTCCATAAACACACACCACCCAAGCAAGCCCTTTTGCCACCACAAGACGAAAAAGTCCATAGCATACTGCAAGTATTCCTACATTTGATAAATATATTTGAAGCCGTTCATTATCAGAGTAAATGGGACTATAAGGGTCATAGTGGCAAGTTTGAGGACTCTGCCTGGTGGATTGTTAAGGTATTTAGAGTACCACCGAATAGCGAACTTCTGCCTTGGCACATACACTTCAAGTGTATGATAGCATATGGGGTGTTTGTTAAACATTTTCCAAGTTGGTAATCACTGAATGTGTGATGGGCGCACTCGTATGCAATGACCCAAATGACAATAAGGATGCAACCTTGGATAGCCCAGTCGAAAGAGAGACGATGGGGAAGGTGGTGAAAGCAATTGGTGGCGACATAATACAGGCAGAAGGCTAAGGTGAGGTCATAAATGAGATATGAGACTGAGGGCACATGTGTGGTGGAATTGCATTCATCTTGAGAAGGAGTCATGTTACAACGATAAAATTGTGTCTCAGTTACTCATTAATCATAAATCATAAGTTCGAATTTAAAAACAGTTTTTTACGAGATAAGACTGTGTACAATATGTCTTCTGCTTACCTTCGTATAACAAAGAGTCTGTGGGTAATGGAGTCGTAGTTTTACCCGTTTCATAGTGTCACCCATCTTCACACAACCTGCATTTTATTAGAACACTTTCATGAACTGATGAACATGAACAATACCTACCCTCATAGTTTCTAAACGCATACGGAATTAGAATGGATAATGTGTGTCCTTCAAAGCAAAGAACGCGTTAATTAAAATAGTGCAAAATGCTCAAGTGCCTGCTAGAGTAAACATTTCAACAATAGTAGTACTTGACATGTTCTTTCTCATTACTTTACATCTCCACACTCCTTGTGTGATAAGGGGAAGATAACCCATCAGACAGATCTGTAAACAAAGGGAAGACTTCCAATAAGAAATAAGAGGCAAAAATAGCTAGATTTGACAATACACTAGCTTCCATAACTTTCCCCATATCTCCCACACGAGTCAGAGTCTTCAAGGCAGAAAGTAGAAATAAGTTAATAACTAATTAAAGAAAATGATTCAGAAACTCAAATTGATTTGTAGAGTATGTTATATTGTTTGTTTTAGATTTTCATTTGATTCCCAGCGTAGAATAAATTAAAATTGTTTTCAAAAGAAGTAAAAAAAAAATAAGTTGAATAAAATTGTTTAACTAAAAAAAAGTACACCATTATTTTCAAAAGTAATTCTACTCTACTATCTACACAAGTGAACTCTTTTAAATGTCACTTTTAAAACATTTTCCGAATATATATTAATTTTTTAACCTCAATCCTTCAAAAATCAAGATATCAGCATCAATATTTTTTAAAGAAATTCATTCACAAATTAAAATAAACCAATCTAGAATCAACATATGTTGATCCATTAAACGATCTCTTAAGCAATTAATTTGTTATTCAAGTTGCATTTGAGTAAATAATTTAATTAAATACTCACGCAATACCAACTTAAATACAATAATGTCATGGGTAGTTAAAACATAAAGATAATTTATTGCAATTGATATCGATATTGAAATAAAGTTACTTTGATAAGTATAACCCCAAACCTTAATTAATAAAATAAATAAACTAACAAAAAAAAATATAAAAGGCCATAAATCACTTTCTAAACAAGTTCTTTTTAAAAAAGAGGACTACCACCTTCCTTTCCCTTCTTCTTTACAAGGAAGTTAATTAAGGTGCATGGGTTAGAGTGCGATGTGTTAAATAAAGCAGCTCTAGTCTGTTCAGATGTCACAGCCACGGGAACTTATGGCGAGCTTTATCTTATTAGTCTGTTCATAATTTTTTTGTATTTTCTTGACACCGAATCCGAAAGGGACTCAGAAGAACATGTCAAGTTACTAATAAATAAATAAATAATAGTGATGAGAGGGATGGCCAATTTATAATATGTTGGACGAAACATCAGATTAAATTAATTACGTCGTTTTCCATACGTAGTTATTAATGATCGGTGCATGCAACATCTCGCCAAACTTTAGGCAGATATTTCGTCTATACTATAACATTTTCTTAACAAGACCTAGAACATTTCAAATAAGATTATACAACTTACTTTATCGTAAACTTTTTTCAACTAAAGAAATAAATTTATTGGAATAAGCGAGAGGATTGAGTCTAAAAACATAAATACAAACATATACTATATAACATTATAAAGACATAAATATTATTTTTATGTACCTAAACTTTTGTTTATTTTCTTTGAAGATGCAGCCATACTTTTTTTTTTATTTTCCAAACAAATTTGAAAAAAATCAGTATTAATTCTTTTCTTCAATTTTCTCTTTATCTAAACAATAAAAGAGAAATTATTTTTAATTTCTCTTCTCTTTAATTT
>PYAF01004995.1:1127885-1152480 GCA_007407185.1 Glycine tomentella | reverse complement strand
TATAAAAATATTCATGAACAATATTTAAAACCTAAACATGATTAAAAATTAATGGAAATTATTAAACAAAAGTCATTATTCCTAAATTTAATAATTTTAACTAACTATATAAAAAAATTCTTTTTTTAATTACTATTGAAGTCAAAACATATTATAATTAACCAAATTAAAAAAAGATTCGTATTAATTTATTAATTTTAATATCTATCCATAATTGGTTAAAATAAATTATTGTAAATTAAATTAAATTGTTTATTTTAATTTATTTAAAGCATTAGTATTATTATATTTATTTTTATATGTAAAGAACAAAAGTGCTAGATCAAATTTTATGATTTCCAGTCAATTTTAACATAAACAAAAATATATTTAAAAGAATATGTTTGACAATGTGTTCTTAATATCTCTATATTACTCTACTAAAATCACTTATAATTAGAGTGTTTACAAGTTTTTTTTTTTTTTAAGTGAGATGTGTTTGCAAGTATCATCACCTTATTTAACATAACAAGTCATAGGGTGAAAACAAACTAAGGATAAAGCTATTAAAGTTTTTAAGTTTTTAGCCTAAAAAAGATATTTGTTATTAACTTTTACAAAAATAAAAAGACCACACATAAATCCAAACTTTCTCATTTGAAATAAAAAAATACTCAAAATTTTCTTTAGTCAATCACCTTTGGATCCACCGTTTACCATTGGTAGTATTTTACCAAAAAAATATTTACTCATTTATAGGCTTGTCAATTACATCAAATCATATTAGTAAGATCCTAATTTTATTCTGTCAGTTTAAAGGTAAACATACCTTTATTTTAAACCAATGTTTTAATAAACATGACCAATCATTGAACCTCCCAGGACATTTGTTCAAACTTGAATGATAGTTGAACAGGAGTCGATCTAATATTAATATACACTACGGGTACCTTCCATCAATTCCATCAATTCCAGACTAAATTAACACAATACAAAAATTAAATGCCAAAGGAACTCATTTTTTCTTGAATAATTTGCTTCCAGTAGGAAATTGCGGGCAAGAAAATTAAAGAATAAATGTACATTAAAACTCAGTAGATTCTTTTTTTTAAAACAAAGCTGCTATGTTATAGCTCCATAAGAATCTGAATGATCATGAAGGTGATAGTACAAAAGTCTAAAAGATATCAATAATAGACAATTTCAAATTGGGTGTTCAGAGCACTTAAGGACAAGGCTGTGTTCTGCAATATTTTTCTCAAAACAGTTACACTCCCACAACCATTTGATTGCGAAGGTTCCTTACAATTGTCCAACCATTAATGTTCAATAAAAGAAAAAGTGAAGCCGAAAAAAGCTAATGTTCATAATTTCGTAAAACGAACAATGATACACTAAATTTAATTTAATACAAACGAAAAATTACAAAAAAGAAATACCTTCCAATCATTGAAGTCAATCGGAATACAAAGTGGCTGAAAGCAACATCCCTTGAAAGAACTGAACTTGCAGCAGGAGCATTCCTTGGCGTTGGCATAGAACAGGTGCATGAATAGGTAAAATTCAGGCTTAATAAATTGAGAGTTCAGAATTAGTATAAGCATTTTCAAAGTAACTCACAAACTAGTTGCCATCCAGCCACATTCACTTTTATTTCAGCACGCCCATCTCGGACTAAAAAAGATAAAGCAAATAAGTTCTCCACAGTTTGTGCAAATGAGTTCTGATTCAAAATCAGATTTTCAAGCTTGACAACTTTATTAATCCTTAAGATGTTAAACAAGGTTAACATATGTGTGAAGATGTGGACCTATATCAGTTTACTAGCTGTCAAGATTTGTGAAAAACAGTTTTTCTATTAAGTTAGTTGGTGGCCAACAACTAACTTGTATTCAGTTTTTTCTGTTTTGGTTTCTTATTCTTGATAGCTAGTGCTCCTTTATTGTTATATATAGAGAGGTAGCAGTGAGATCACGGGAGGAGTGTGAAAGACAGTAATCACATAAGAGGAAGATTGGAGTGTATGAGAGAGATAGGGTGAGGCTTGGTGATCTTGGATGCTGTTAACTAAACAGTGAAAGAATCAAGCAAGATTTTATTGTACACAGAGATCTTTGTAACTTTTACTCCATAGTAGATAAGTTTTGCTTCTTTTTCCGTAGATGTAGGTCCTTGTGACGGAACCACGTAATTGTTTGTGTTCATCTTCTACCTCTCTTCTTTGTGTGTTTTAAATCTGTTTTTCTGGTTTAAGTTTCTGCATAATTGTTGTTGTGCTGTTCTGCTGCTCTGTTTTCTGGTTTTTCGTGATAACTAAGTTGCAGGTTTTCTATCCATAACAATATGTTTATCAGTTTAAGTTCTCTCTTCCCCTGAACCTCCACCAAGCTTCAAAAAAATACAAAAATTCCATATTCTTGAGTTAGGCTTGAAGAGATTGCACCTTCACAATGTTCTCACCACAAATAAATGAGTGGTAAAACCGTAGGAAACTTTGAAGATCATAAAATTGGCAACTAATACAAACTTAGTTTTCTTTTCTGTCCTCCTTATTTTTCTATTCTGAGCAAAACTGCAGACTAAATAAATAAGTTTTACCTCTTCAGGCCGGGCCAATTCAGTGGGTCTCACACGCTTACGATGATTATAAACCTTCTTCTGCTTTATTTTAGCATCCATTGGGCCAATCCTAAATAAGAAAAATTGAGAATAAACATCCAAAGAAATATTACTATGGAATAACAAAGAATTTTCAATATATATACGGACATTACATTGTATAACACCCACAACCCGCTCTAAAAACATGTGACACTGCAACTCCAATATCCTTCCAAGCTACTAAGTTTCTGCTGGAATCTTCTGTGGTATTACTTGGTCCAACTTGTAGTCCGAATTTTTTAAGAATGTGGGTAACAAAGTCTGAAGGAGTTAGTCCACCAATGGCAATGTTTTTCACAGACATTACCAAAGATTGGGTGATGTCCAAAAGAGCCTTTGCATCTGCTACTTGTTCTCTTGGCTTTGTAACTGACATTAGACAAAACATTAAAATCAAAATTGAAAGCAAAAATATTATATTTGTATCCTACACATGTAGGAGTAACATACAAAAAAAAAAAAACTCGTTCATTGAATTGAATATGAGAAACTAAGTAAATCATGTGAGCAACACCGGGAAAACTTTGGGTATCATCTTTGCTACTATATGGCACAGTAGTCATAGATAATTAGAGAGAATTCTGAAATTGTATTCATTGAATTGAATGAAGTGTATAAAAGAGAGTTTATATTAACAAGCTAACGAGCTAATTGTATCTCTAATAATCTCCCACAAGTGGATAGTGTTCACATCACTTGTAGCTTGGGATGAGCAATACAAGGGCATATGAAAGAAATTGTATTCATTGAAGTGTATATAAACGAGTATTTATATACTAACATGCTAACCAACTTCTAACTAATTAACTAACAGACTAATTATAATATAATAATTTGCAAGGCAAACTTAATCAGCATTAAAAATTTCAATAACTTGTACTTTTTATTAGTTAAATAATCATATTTACACATTTTTTAAAAGTATTTGTTACAGTGTTTATCAATCTAGATATAATTAGACAACCCTAAAACTCTATTAATTACATATTAATAATTATATATAATCACATCAATTTGTTCGTAACTACTCATGAGGCAAAGTAATACATATTTGCAATCATATTCATATGTTCTTAATGATATCCTAGTATGAAACAATATCCAATAACCATGTATCCGGGTGAGATAGCCAGCCTCACGAATATCACTGTTCTTAATAATGTGTTTAGTTTAGGTTATTTTAAAAATAATAATAATATTTTAATTTCCATAAAGTGCTTTTAAAACATTATTTCCTAGATATTACCAAAAGAAATGGTGCTGCCAAAATTAAAATAAAATACCTAGTTGATGTAAGCTAGGTATTTTAATTTGGCCGGACACGCGATTTCTTCCCTTTCATCTGCAAAAACCATAACGTACACACAAACAAGATTCAAAACACGACTACACAGGAAATTGTTTTTGCGTTCTAAGTTCTGACTTGTATAAGGAGTAATGAAAAAGAATTAATAACACTCTATTCCGTATCATCTTGACTTATTCTGATTTCTCTATTTTGTTAAGAAAATTGAGTTGGTTTCTTCTATTAGGTGTTCATGACCTTGTTCCAACTTTGCAAAGCAAGTTGAGTTTTTCAATTTATGAAAAAGAATTAATAACACTCTATTACATATTCATGATGATTTCTCCTGTTTGGGTACATGGTTGCAAATTAATGATCAAATAATTAAAATACCATGCGTTGGACAGTTTCATCATTGTCAAGCGAGGCAAGAGATGTCTGTTTCTTTTCTATTACTTAACTAAGTCAAAATTACATAAAATGGTTCACTCATTTTATCTTCTTAAAAATAAGTAGTTGTTAATTTTATCTCTTATTTTCTTATCTTTTATATTCTTAGGAATAAGTTGTTGATAATCTTATCTCTTATTCTTAGCAACTAAGCCATGTTTTATACATATAAAAAACAATCTCTTTAATGACAAGAAGTTCTGAAGTTATAAAAGGAGATGTGCATCATGGCCAAGGTCATGTACTTGTTATCTGAAAATCTCAATACACCATCGAGACTCATAAACTGTTTATAGATTATTTGGATCACGGATAACTACAAATCATCTTCTGAGTAAACAAGAATAGCAATGACGAGAGGTATTTATGATCTTAATTTTTCCACACTTAATCTAATTATTTACGTTGATTGTGTATAAGCATGATTAGATTATTTAGTTTTTCTTACAAGAAACTCTCTCAGAACATCTTTTGAGACCTTCAATTCTTTCCTAAGATCTTAGCAACCTTTCCGTCTCCTGATGTATAATAAGTGCAGGAGATTTGTATTCAGAGTAGGAAAAATACAGATTAAGATCGTGGAGAAAGGAAGGGGAATGAAGTAAATACATACCCTTGAAAGATCATTGGATTTGAATTGATATCTGAAAGCACGAAAGACAGAATAGTATGCTTCCCTCTCAGCTTCATGAATCAAATCCTCCTTGCTATCCGAATTGTAGAACAGAACCTACAGCTGAAAGAAATCATTTCTTTGTTTTTATATTTGAAATGAAATCTTGTTTTTTGATGGCTTCTAATACCTTTGCTGTTATCAAATGAGAATGTTGATGTCAATGCAAACCCCGTCCCAAAGAAAGAAAATAGAATTCGCTGCACTACAAATACGAAAATGGGAGGGAGCAAATTTTTGTCAATAAAGACGAAACAAAGCTGGCAACTTTTGTGGCCTTTGATCTATGGCTTGGTTTGTTTAAGCCCGCTATGAAATACATAATTCGTGTTGGCCTATATTTATAAGGACTTGTGTTTTTAGTGGTATAAGCTGGTGCAGTGGCCGATAGGGAGGGTTAGGATGGGCCATCCCTCTAAAATTTGAAAATTTAAAAACTATATATATATATATATATTAAAAAATTAATATAAAACAAAAATGAAAAAATATTAAAAAAATGTGAAAGGGAAAGAAAAAAATATACAAAGAAAACTTACTAAAAAAAAGAAAAAAATATTAAAACAATAAAAAGGAGAGAAAACATAAAAGAGAAAAGAAAATGTAATAAAAATAAAAAGAGAAAGAGAAATAATAGAAAGAAAAAAAAGAAAGAAAGATGATAAAATGAAAAAAAATAATAAAAAAGGAAAGAATAAAGAGAAAAAGAGAAAAAAATATTATAAAAGAAAGAGATCTCAATTTTTTAATTTTTTTATATTAAATTTGTATTGTTTTTATAGTATTTTTATTTATGATATAGTTTTTTTTATATCTAAAATATTTTTCACCCAAATAAATATGCTTGATTTTTGAGCTAGCTTGTAGAGTATTTGGGCAGCTCAATATAATTCTTTTGTTGCTTTTTTTACTTTTAAAATAATTAAAAACAATCTTTAAATTTTATGATAGTAAATATGTTTGTCGATTAACTGATAACCAAATTCATTTACCTCACGGAGCTTTATGGAACAACTTGCATAAATTCGCTACTAAGCTAGTCAGGATTTAACTTGACTTAAACTTAGCAGTCACAAATATAGGCTATGACTTTTTATGGGTGGTAAAATGAATCAACTTATTTGGACTATATTTTAACCTCCTCTTAAGAGGATGTAGGACAAGTTCACCTGTTTGAGAAAATAGATTGGAAAATGAAAATACCCATCTTTATTAGAAGTGGGTTGATAGGATAATTGTCAAAAATGTGAAATGACTAGTTGAACGGGAAAAAACTAAAAACAGAAAAATAGAAAAAAAATTACCAATTCATTCTTTTATCACATAACTTATTTCGTTATGCATAAACATATTTTTTTAATTATATAAAGTATAAATATATTTGTACATACCATTAGTGAGTTTGATGAGACAGAATAAGGCAAGTCATGCCCTACCACACCTTCAACCTAATAGGTTGGTGTATTATATAGGGTGAGTTAAGTCACTTAATCCATCTTATTATTTTAATGGGTTTGGTGGTTGATAAGATTAGATCAATCTACTTTATCACCATATAACTTGTATACGTATATATAGTGACAATTAGTTAAGAGAAATGAAAGAGACAAAAAATAAAGATTTTTCAATGAGTTAATTGACCCACCTAGTATAACCAAAATGAAATTTTAAAAATCAAATACTTTTTTTTTCACTTACTTGTTAGACTCATTTTTTTTATTTGATGATCATTATGTTTAAATATTAATTGAGTTTCATGATTTTCATATAAAAGAATATAATTTAGTCAAAAATAGATTTAAAATTATATTCCAAAATCGAAAATGATCATTGTTTTTTAAGAATCAAATTTAAATGATAAAATTATTTTTAAATTTTAAGAGATAAAGGATCAAATTGAATCTAAACTAAAATGTATTTTAATCTTATAAATGTAATGACATGATTAAAAATGATAATTAATATATTTTTAATTTTTTAAATAACATTTAAAGATATTTTTTAAATGGTAGTTAGAAAACATAAATAAATAGGAGTCTTCTTCAGTTCTTTTTGAAAAGATCGCCTTGGTCCAATTATGTTTGTAAATTGTGCTACAAGATGATCACCAGATGTCGCCCAAGTTCATAAATTTTTTTCCCTTTCACTATCAGCATGCTTTTATATAACTCTCAGTCTCTCACCTTCTTTCTACTGTGTTGCAGGATGATGAATGAAATGATTTTATATCGAGTTTGCAGGACAGTAAAAAATTTATTCTTACATTTTCGTGTACAGAGTGGAAAATTCATGTTGTGACTGATGATGCATGTGAGTTTTTTTGAGACAGTTTTGGAGGCTAAGAAAAAGACATTCCCATCCACCAAGATGTTGTTACTGTGCTCTCATCCCTCATTGTTAATTTCCCATGCAAATACGGATGCTCTGCATCTGTGAAACAAAGACACAGAAAATAGTCACATACTATCAACCATGATTGTCTTTACACAAACACATGTCCAAACAAGCAAGTTCCTTGATTATCAGTTACTCAATTTATTTTAAACTACCTAATTCTCACCTCTAGCATATATAGTCCTATTGGCTTATAAGTACTAATAAATTAACACCCCCACCCCTACCCCAAATAAATAAATAAAAGACATGCACTTAAATAAGAATTAGATGTAGTACCAAATAATCTCATAATTACTCTTTGTTTTCAATGAAAAGTAACTTTTGATAACCTAAAGTAAAAAAAGTAAAAATGGTTGTAACATACAGCTTTAGCCTTTAGCCTTTTCATCATAATCCGGGTCATCATCATCAGTATCCGAATTTTTACCAGAATAATCCGAGTCATCATCAGAATCATCTTGCTCCTGTAGAGGCAACACTTATTGGATGAAGCATGAACAATGATAACAAGGGAGAAATTAAGAAGGTCAAGTATAAATAGAAGGACCAGTGATCATACATTCATCAAAGTAGTGTTTTCCATAACTCTCTTTCCCTTGACACTTCGGGGTGAGGAAATTTGGCCCCCAACCTTAATCCTAATTTTTAGTGTACCTTCAGTAGCATTATTGCTGCCTTGCCCTCTATTATGTCTGTTTCTGTAGGGTATGACATGAACTTTACCTTTTACTCGTGAGTCCTTATCAGGTGAAAGCTGTTATCAATACAACACAATTATAAATATCTTTTTAAAAAAAAAAAAAAAAAAGAAGAAGAATATTAACAACATACTCTTTCCAGCACACACGATAAAACCTTAGCTTGAGAGAAGTTCATTAAATAAGAAGTATTAAAGAATATATGTCATAACAATTCTCTTTTAAATATGAAACATCATAACATTAAGAGAAAAAAAAAATAGAAGACCATCTTTTTTGACAAATATCATGGACACTTACCCATGCTAAACTGCTAATAGACATATTTTAATCTCTGCACAAATCACAAACTAAGAAAGATATCAGAAATAAATGATTGTTGAGGCACACGGACAAAAATTGTTAAATGGACCTGTTTAAACTTATAAACACTCTATCCTGTAACTTTTCTTTAATTTCTTAATACTCATTTCCCCCCTCCTAACAACTTTAAAATTTTCTCAATATCATTATATTTAGAGTCTTATATGATGTTGAATAAGGATTAATTTTTTCTTCTTGTTGTTTCTTGTCTAATCACCTATCTATGAGATCACATAAAGTTTCTAATCACATTAACACATGTATGTATAAAGAAATGGTACAATATTGGTACGTACATCTGATATCAAATCGGCCATACTCCGTGTCTTTCGGGGAGGTGTTTCAGGTGAATCAGTTTGAAAAGCGCCATGAACAGGCTGAGGCATGCTTTGTGTTGCATGTTGGTGACTGGCACTGCCAGTTTGCCCTTGTCTGAACTCCCTGATTGAATTTTCCATCTCGTTAACAGTTAACATTGTACCAAAGCAGAAACAACACAATTTCATCAGAGGAGAAATTATTAGATAACCCCAAATCATCGCGTATCCACCGTTCCAATAATCAATATCTACGTGACACTTAATCGAGTTTTTCAACTTATAAAAAGAATTAATAACACTCAACTACGTGTCACACAGAGATTCTGTGGACCATGATGATCTTGGACCTTGATAATTTATCCCATTAATTTAAATATGATCAAATAATTAAAATACCATATGGAGATGAGAATTCTATCGTTATTAAGGCTGCGAAGAAAATTTCTGTTATCATCTTCTGAGATCCTCAATTCTTCCCTAAGAGCAACTAGCAAATTTTTTTTCTTCTGATGAAAAATTAATACAGGAGATTCGTATTCATCAGATTAATTAGGAAAAATGCAAAGATAGTGGAGAAGGAAGAGAAGGAACTAAATACATACCTGCGAAAGACCAACGACGGATTGACCTCTGAAAGCACGCAAGACAGAATAGAATGCTTCCCTCTCAGCTTCCCGAATCAAATCGTCCATGCAATCCAAAATTGTGGAACTGAAGCTGAAAGAAATTACTTCTTTGTTTTTTTTTTTTTTTCTTGAAATGAAATCTTGTTCTTGTTTCTTCGTGTTCTTTGATGGCTTCTTAATACCTTTGCAGCTATAATGCCAATGCAAACCCCGTCTCAGAGAAGAAAAAAAAAAAAAACAGAATTCTCTGCATTACAAATGCAAAAAATGGGCGGGAGCCAATCTTTTCTTTTATACCACTGTGGTGAACTAGATGGTTTATACATTATATATAAATTTAATATGTTTTTCATCCTTAATAAATATCTGTTATTTATTTTCTATTAAATTTTTACTTTGTGTTAAATTTTTTATAAATAACATTTTTATTTTTTGTTATTAATATTTTATTTTAATCTCTAATAAATTAAAAAAAAATTATTTGTTCTCTAATAAATTTTATTTTACTGTCAACTAATAACAAATAAAAAATTGAATATTCATTAAAGATAAAAAAACATAACTTTAAAATATATTACCACGATACTAGCTTCTAAAGTGTATCTTGTACTTAGGCATATTATTAATTGAATAGACTAATCATATTAGTAATAATCGGCACGAACTGGAACGTACAATGAGAGAGAATTGAGCTGAATGCATGGGCTAGGTGCTCACTGTGTGCTGCTAAGACTTGTGATTGTTATTTGCCGGTTCAGAGTAGAAAGTATGTGTGCAGGAAAAAGAAAAAAAAATTAAAAAATTGTAGTTAAAAAAAAAATTACAAAAACATGACGGTTTGAAATGTATTTCCAGATATATGACAGTCATTCACGTTTATTCAAGACGTATTGAATCACGTCCATCATGGACGTGTTCAATCACGTCGGCCAGAGACGCAACCCAGCCCCATTCACGTCCATACAGGACGTGATCCAACAGTCCTATATATTTGGCTTTTGCATTCATTTTCAGCATTTGCAGTGGTCTTGGTTATCTCTGAAGGCTTTTGTTTCGAGCAAGTGTTGGTGACCTAGGTTTAGGGTTTAGGAAACAAATAGTTGGTGACCAAGGTTTTCAAAACTTGTAGAGATTTTTTTTTTTCATGTTATGATGGTTTTACTTCATGTAATTTTAATTATTATAATCTGTTGAAATATATAGTATGCAATCTCAATTTTTTTAAATATTTAGTATGTAATCTAAAATTTATTTAGTTATTTTTGTATAATTTGTTAGTAAATTTAAATTTTAAAAATTTACAAAATTTTGATAATAGTATTGGCTTGTAATATATGAAATGGATATTGCAATTTGCATGAATTGAGTAATAGTTGCAAACCATAAAATATCGGCACATAAGCCACGATATTCCACCATAAAATATTGGCAAAATTGAAATCGTGTAGGTACACACGACTTTAAAGTCGTGGTGTTATGCACGTCTTTAACCAAATGGAATGTAATTGAAATGGTTTACCATAAAAAAAAAAAAAAGCAATTAAACGTCATAAATGAATAATGATTTTGTAATTTTAATTAATATTAAATTATAATGTTTTTAGTAAAATATTGATTAGTATTAGGTAATTAAATAATGGTTTTGTAATTTTAATTAATATTAAATTATAATGTTTTTAGTAAAATATTGATTAGTATTAGGTAATTAAATAATGATTTTGTAATTTTAATTAATATTAAATTATAATGTTTTTAGTAAAATATTAATTAGGCCAAAAAATGCTAATTGCATAAATGAAGGACATAATCGTCAAAAAGCTTACAATTAATAGGTCCATATATTTTTTTTTAGTTTTCTTTACTCTCTAATTTTCATTTGATGTTGATTAATCTTTTTATGCAAGGCATTTAACTACTTTTATTACTTAAATTATATTTGGTGTTAATATATCAACTACTCTTATAATATAATTTTAAGTGTCCATACAATTACTCTAAGCAAAATTATTTAATATTACTATGCCAAATCATATGATTACTTAACAAAATGATATTTGCCAAAATAAATAATAATAAACAAATTAATATATCTTATTTGATATATCAAAAAAGCCCTCCTATTAGCAAAAAATTTAATCAAACAATATTTTATCAATATTAGAAATTTAAAATTACTAACAAAAATTACAAAATTGTTGTAAAATATAAAAAAGTCATTAAAACATTGGGAAGGAATTTAATTTATATACATAAAAAACCAACAAAACTCAACAAATAAAATTAATATTACAAATAATAGCAATAAAAATGAAACAAACTGGAGCAAAGTGAGTGTTTGAGCACTAAATTATAAAACCAAAAGCCTAATAAAAAAGTGCACCACACACCACGTAAACTTTTTATCCTTACTGTTCATGCTACTGAACCACTTTATTCTAGAGCAGGGTCATGTCCAGGGAGGACGGGACTAGAGCACAAACACGTTCAGGAAGGACGTGATTAATCACGTCCAGGGACGACGCGACTCAGCCTGGATCACGTCTACAGTAGGCGTGTTCAAACACGTACAGGCACGGTGTGTTTGATTGTTACATATATGTAATTAGTTTCCAAACTGCTGCATTTTTGTAATTTTTTTTTAAACTACAATTTTTTAATTTTTTTGTCACAGGAAAAATGTTTTCGGTGGCATTCACCATAGTCAAACTTCCCCTACTTGTATTTGGTACACGTTGCAAATTATAATGATAAAATAATTCATCACAAAATGGTAAATAGTACTAATGAGAGGTTCTTCCAAGTTCCAATGTTATTGGTCATTGGATCATGTACATGTCTAAGATCTCATAAGGTAATTATAAGGACTTGATCCAGAGAATTACCTCTTAATATTTTTAGTTAATCACTTTCTAGTTTCTGCATGAGGATCTCCCTAAATAGACATCTTAACCATTTTAATTTTAATAATATTCAAAATCCAAAACAATATTCAAGTTAGGGTATATTTTGTCCATAAAGGCAACACAAAGTGCTTTATGGACTATCAGGTTTTGTTTCATCTATATGTTGCCCATAAAACTTGCAATCTATGTGGACTTTGATCTATGGGTTTGTCTGTTTAAGCCCACGTTTAAATAGATCAATTTCCATTGGGTATTTGAATCATTGAATCTTGCACCTCCTAAATTTTAAAAATCTTAAACTATCCTTTTTCATATTATACCTTTCAAGAATATGTGTTCCACAATAATAAAAAATAGCTTCCATCTTCCAAAAATAGGTATTCCATAACAGTAAAAAATAATTTCCGCCTTTTAGAATAGGTGTTTCATAACAATAAAAAATAGTTTATAGAATGCCTATTCCATAACATTAAAAAATAATTGTTGAAAATAAAATAAAAAACATTTTATGTATTCTCGAAAGCCTATTTCAAAACTCAATTTGTGTTTTTATTCAATTTGTGAAAATTCTAGAATTGTCATTTCGGAAGACAAAATACCATGTTTCGGATTCCATTCTTGCCTTCAATAGTGACGTGCAAAGGAAGGAGGAGGGAGGAGGACGTTCTGCGACATCATGACTCATGAGAAGGAGGTCACGAGGCTGCCGTGAAAAAGGTGAAGTCATGGAGATGAAGTTGTCGTTGCGGGGTGTTGTCATGGGAGTAGTTTGCGTAAAGAGGAAGATGTTAGGGTTGGGAAATGATAGTTTGATATTTTCAAATAAAAATGTTTTCGGGGGGGGGGGGGGGGTGAGGTGCAAGATACACATATGGGATATGGGAGTGAGAATTCAAATCCCTTCGCATTGGCCTATATTGATGAATTTGTATTTTTAAGTTGGATAAGCTTGTGAATCTATGACTAAAAATGTTAGTTTGTTGCATATATAAGCTTTTGAGGATTTAAGTAAAAATGATTGAAAATTATAAAATTATAAGAGAAACTCATTAATTGAGAAGTGACATCCACAAATTTTTATAATTTCTAATATATTTTAGTTAATAATAAAAAATATGTTTGAGAAAGTGTGTTGCTAACATCTTTTTTTATAAATATAAAAGTGACATCCACAACTTTTTATAATTTCTAATATATTTTAGTTAATAATAAAAAATATGTTTGAGAGTGAGTATTGCTAACGTTTTTTTTATAAATATACTTAAATTTTTAGCTAGCTTGAGAGTATTTGGGATGCTCAATATAATATTTTATTTTTTACAATAATTAAAAAATAATAATATTCTAAAATGCGTTTGACCCAATGAATTGGCCTAAACAACATGCAAATAATTAAGGTTTGTCCATTCTCTTAGATTTTAGGCCCAAAAGAACCGGGTCAATATCGTCAAATTTGATGGGCCAAACAAACCCATGAAATGTGGCCTGATAACTAGCAAGCCTATGATCTGCATTTTTTTTCCTTGTAAAATCTATATAAATTTAGGCAAAAAAAAGGGGGATCAATTCGACCAAATCCAATAATAGGTCGAGCCAATAAATCTGTCGCCCATACGAAATTGAAATTCAAGCAAGTCCAACCTTACTTATTTTTCACATCTTAGCTCATTGGTTGGCCCATTTTGTAACCTTTAATTAATAAGTTACAATTACAGGCAAAACTGCAAATGACATAATTTTTATTTATATAAAATGATTTTAAAATCATATAAAATTAAAATTATTCAATAATATTCTTTCAAAGATAATAGCGTAATTATAATAACATTATTTTAAAGACAATAAAAGTTGTTAGAAATTAAAATAATATAATTTATTTTTGAAGATAGTATTTATATTAGTAATAATAATAATAATAATAATAATAATAATAATAATAATTAATACAATAGTTTAATTTGTAGTGAGTTAATTGAGAAAGTGAAGAAATCAGGATCTCACAAACTGGATATTTTCTTAAAAAAATGTCATATTACTATTTTTATTTACTTAAATCTGACTAGGATATATTACTTTAAGTTATTATTCAATTAAAATTGTATATTTAATTAGAATTCAGTTAAAAAATTTGTTACTTTTAATTTATAAATATCTACTGAGGGTGATATATTTAGAATAATTATTTTTTTTTTCGGGAAAACCAAGGTGATGGGGATTCTGTGAAATTAATGTACACAAAAGATGATTGTGCATGTGGAATTGTTTTACTTACACTCAATGAATCACTAAATAGGATCTTAGTTCAGGAGCAAGGGTCCTAGCAGGGAGTAAAAAATTAGCCATTAAAAATGGGTTTTTATTTAATTTGATCCCCAAGATTGCTAACTGGAGCTCAGTCATGTGAGGATAATTAAAAATCTTCCAAGGTGCTGAATTTCGTAGTTTATACTCATCCCATCTTCCAACCTTGGGAAAACATGAAGAATCTTGAGTACAAAAGAAACAGAAGAAAACAAAGCTTGCCTAGTGTAAATCTTCAGGGAGCAACAGTATTTTCTAATGTGTCTGACAAGCCAGCTAAGATAGTTGAGATTTTCTACTTCACTTCTAATCTAACTCAAGTATAAGGTTTTCAGTTTTCACGTGTAATACTGAAAACATGGAAGCATATAAGGCAAAAACACAAGTGGTTTAAAAGTGGTGAAAGATGATGACAAAATAGAAATGATTAGGCATGTTTAGTTAGTTACTACTTGGGCATTTTACCAAACTGGTCCCGGCTGAACACATAAAGTTCTTAATCTAATCAAAAGCCAATAAACCATTATTTTGATTGACAAAGATGTGAACATGAATATACAAGGTTTTAGCTCAGATTCACGTGTCCAATCACATGACCACTACTTAAAAGTTATTGCATAATGAGGAGTAACATTGGTCGATTATGTGTCACATGATCAGCAGCTTCCAGGTTCCAACTAGTAAACTAGAGAGTGAAAAAGTACTATGCATTAGTCATTCAAATTCTTGTTAACATTCATTTGAGTTAATGGTATGCTGAAGAATACATTAACCGTATCATTAACTAAAAACCAACACAATTTTGATTAACTAAGAAGCTACCTTTTTTCCCAATTTCTAGAATATGATATTATTGTGCAAGTAATGGTGAGCCACGTGCACAAGGCATGCTCCTTCCCTTTTCATATAAACATGATCCAACCCTTGAAAATCATCATTCTCACTTTCCTGCTAAAAAAACCTTTTCTCCATTTATCATGAAGATCAGAAGTTGCAGAATTTTGGGTGCTGTCTTGGCCTTGGTTGTGGTTCACTTTCTTCTGTTCTCCTTGTACTCTCTCTCCCATGAACAGAGATTTTCAGGAGAGACAAGTTTGTCAGTGTCAAGGGAGCTTCTATCTTCATCCTTGACTTCTTTTTCAACAAGTATAAACAAGATAAGTGGAAGTAAGAAACAGAAGAAGAAAGTTGTGGAGCCAAGTCTGAGGAAAGCACCACCAAGCATACCAAATCCTACTCAGAACAAGTAGGATTAGACATTTCTTGTAGAGATCTTAGGAAGGAAGAATTCTTTGTGATTTGATCTTGTTGTCTGTTTTTGTTGGTCTATTGCATAATACTAATTTAGTTTACTAATTTTGCCAGATTCTTAGCTCTTTTTCTTGTTTGCTATTTCCTCTTGTATGGTTTTAGTGATAATGTTGAACGAATTAGAGAAAGCACAGGCAGAAAATGTACATAAGGACTAGAACTAAAAAATAAAAAGTATATTCCAAGGATTTTGCTTTGCAAAAGGAAGTAATTTCACTAGTTTCATCAGAGGCCTAGATGGGAATTTCACTTTTGATTATAAGAAAATGTTGAAATTTTAACAGTGGAATGTTAGATCTATACCAAACATAAGATGTGTATTGTTGAAAAGATTCAAAACAAATAAAGTTAATCCTTCTTGCTTGTCATTAGTTATCCGATGTGTGACTTATTCTCCAACATTTATACTTTCCATTCCAAAGACCAAATTGTTATTTGTATTTTCACCAAAAAAAGAAGAGAGAAGCATTGTTGCTTTATTTTCACCAGTATATTGAGCACGGTTATGGGCTAGCACTCACATGAACTACTTTCCCTTTCTGAAGATAAATAATTGTAATTCTTGGTGTACACGCTTGGCTAGGGGAGGTTCATGTTCATGCTACTCAATCATGGCAAGGTCAAAACGAGTCATGAGAACAGATGGCAAAGTGAGTAGTGCACGTTTGGTTGTTGGCTAGTGAGTTGTTGAAACATCTATCTAGCCATATCATTCAATTTTTAGGTATAAAGTTGGCTTTACAGCAAAATCAATTGGAACTTATTGGCGGTGATATGGTACATATAGATTAGTCGTTAGATGGGATGGTTTCGAAAGAAAATTGTTAAATTACATACCTGTCAACAATATTATCAGTGACAAAATTTGAGTATAAATGTGCAGAAAATGAGATCTCCCCCTTTAATCAAATGGTGAAAAAAAAAATGTTAGCTGTGATGGTAGGAAAGGAAGACAAGTTTGGTCTTCACTTTCTCTTCCCCCATCATCTTGAATAACATTTTCTTCCTTTGAAAATTGAGCAATACATTATGGGGATGAAAGTACTAAAAATAAACAATCAATCTTGGACATTTCTTGCTATTATTTATTTATTAATTTGCAGTCAACCAACCTTTGTAATTTGGAACTCTCCAGTGAATTACATACTTACGTTATTAGATTTTGATAAAATCAATATTTTTTTTTTGTTATGATAAATAATTATTTGATTTTTTAAAAATATATTAAGAGATTTAATTATGTTTGAAAGTAATAGTTTAAAAGTTAAAATGATTTCTAGATAGTCAAATAAAATCCCCACTTACTAAAAATTATAATAATATTTTTTTTCAATGATAATATTGAGAATCAAACTTAAGACCTCTTGCATGTAACTCAACTTCTATCACTAGGTAAGTCAGGTCTCAAATGAGTTATAGATTTGAGTAACTAAATTAAAAGTTAGAAAAATATTAGTAACACTCGTCATGGATCAAAATGGTGGCGGGATAGATTTTATATATACAAAGATGACCAAATTTATTCAACAAGAGCTTTTTTTAGAAAATTTTCTTAACCTCTATATATCTCAATCTATGAATTTCAATTTTTTTAAAATAAATTATCAATAATTAAAAATAATCTTGAAACACAACAAATTTAAAATATAATTTATATGTTAAAAATATTTATTTATTACAAATTTTAATCACAATAGCAAATTTAATTTATATATTAAAAATTATTTTTTATAATTCTTAGTTATATAAAATAAACATTTATTCTATACATTATAATGTTAAAGTACTATTCACTTTTAAAATATAAATATGACGAAATTTATGAGTCTTAAATTTTATAATCAATTTATTTATCAAAAAAGTTTTTTAAAAAAACTTCTCTCAAGAGTAACTTTGTTTGCTATAAAATTAATCATTTTAACCTGTAAAATTAGGAAAACAGTTATATCAGAGCCGAATTTAAATGTCTAACAATGGTATTAAGCTTTCATTAAAAAATAACTGTATGTATTTTTCATACTTTTAATATAATAAATATTTTTATATATAAGTTTATTAGTTTTAGATGTTTAAAATTAATATAAAGAATTAAAGATTGATGTTAATAAAACAGAAAATTATCGAAACACAAATTTCACTGAATAAACCAATTTTTGCTACCGCCAACGGGTGTTTAACTAGTACTTTTTTTAAAATAAAGTTCAAAAACCGAGTTTTCAATATTCAAAATCCAGTGCTATCAAGAAAGAAAAACGATGGATCATGAGTTCATGACCCATCAGAAAAGGATCGGATAGGCAACAAAGCCTAGAGAGTAGTGTCTAAAGCTGTTTGTTCTGTGCTGTTCAGATTTCAGAATTCAGAGCCCATATTCCTTTTTCGCGATCTTCACTTTAGCAAATCGCAAACTCAAATCATTTTTTATGCCAATATTATGTGGGTGCATTTTTATGTTTATGGCTGGCCTGACTTTTTTCGTTTAAAAATTGAAATAATTGGTATGCAATTAACAGAGAAGAAACTTGACAAAAATGATGTCCTATGAAACGTTTTAAGAATGTCAGAATTTTTTTATTTTTTTCTGAGAATTAGGAAAAAAAATGTTAGGTGCTATAGAAATTAGAAAAAATGAGTTGAGACTTGAGAAAACCACAACTCAAATTATGAAAAAGAAATTATTAAAAAGATAGTTTAGTCATATATTACCTTATGTCTTATATATAAATAACATAGAACAAAACATAAAGATCAAGAAAAATGATAGTTACATTTATTATAAATTTAAATTTTATTCTAAAAGTACATTTAAGTTTAAATATTGTAAGTGATTGTTTTTTTTAATATTAAAATTCATAGTCCAATGAGTAAATATCTAGTAAATAAAGTTAGCAATAAATTAAAAATATAAAAGATAATCGATTTTTCTATATTAAGTATATTTTAGTTTGATTAATATAAAATATAATTTTTGAAATAAAATTTCAAATTTAAAATATCAATCTTTTTTTTTATAAAAATTTGATATAAGTTTGAAAATTGATTATTATTATTTATAATTAGGATCAAAGAAAAATACTATTTGTTATTTATATATAAGATAGGAGGTAGTAATAGGCAAATAAAAAAAACAGGCTCACTTCTTTGGTTCTTATAAAAAAGTATTCATTAAAAAATGAAACCAAATGTAAATATACAAATTAAATTATAAAGGTATCAGATAAATATTGAAAAATAAATAACTGATTTCACATATAAAACCAGAGGTATACTCATTAGTATGTAAGTAATAAATTTTCTGTAAAGTTAAATTTAAGATAAAATCTATTAAGAAGTTTGTCGTATTATTGGTGTAAGTGTGAGTAAGAAATATCATGTTGAATAGAGATAAGTATGTCAAGCAACATAGAGGAAGTCCAACATATCTGTAGGCTCAAAGAGAATTTGAAGATAAGACTTTTTTAAAATAATAATATTTGTATGGGATAAATTTAGTGAGAATATAGGAATAGTTATATGTAAAAAATAATAATCAATAATTAAAATATGAATGGTTGATATTATAAGTAATTTAAATTTTGTCATATATACATATATATTATTACAAATTTCATAATTCATTTTCTAATTAATGATTATTATTGCGCACATTTATCTCTAAAGTCTAAAGTGCACCCTTACACTTTAAAGAAGCCAAATCTTAAAGACAAACCTATTAGGGACCTCACTAAAAATAAAAGTAGGTTTTCATCCAACATGGTTTTGAACCTTTCACAAAGAAAAAACACATATTAATTATAATCGCTACTGCATTAAATTAGCTAACACTACAATTGTATAAATATAACTATTCCTATGTTTCATTATAATTATGGTATAAGAAAAAAATTATTTTAAAATAATTGTCATTTTAATTTGTCAATGTAATATTAATTATTATTTTTTCACTCATATCCCTTATGATATTAATGATATGAACTAGAAAAACAAAAAATGAATTAATGATGATAAGATTAATTTTATAAATTTGTTATTATCTTTTATTTATTGATTGATTTTTCTTGATCTGTGTAAAATAATTTAAGATGACAATAATAATGTGAGAGAGCAAGTAATATTAAAAAAATTTGTCATGAGGACCTAACCAATGGCTTGAACTATGCTATATTTTGGCCAACCTTGACAACATATATAAGTAAGTGACAATGATTTATATACCAAATATGTCTATGCTTTTGAGTGAGATTTGATGTTAAGTTTACTTATATAGCTTGTTGCCCATTAATAGAGATATCCTTGTGTTAACTCCTTTGGCAAGTGCACCAAATTCTTTCAAGTAGTAAATAAAACGATAAGATCGAGTCCACATATGCTTTGATTATACTCAGAGTTCGTGTACGTCTAATTGTAAGCAATTAACATAATAAATTTTGGGATTTGTATATGATAATATGCGTAAATATAAATTCAAAATAAAATAAATTATGAAACAGATTAAGGGCAAAAGAAAGAAAACACAAACACTTTAAGAGGTGATTTGAAGGTTAATGCAAAATTATGCAATATGTTGGGTGCTCAGCCTACCAAAACTACTCTTGATACAATGTTAAAGATTTTTCACTATTTAATATTATTTTACATATTACTTTCATCCACTAATTTATTATAACCATGATCTCTCGTATTAAAGAGTCTAAATTACCTAAGTTCACTCTTGATCCATTAGAAAGTTACATCAAATAATTTGTATTAAGAGTATAGATGTATATTTAAGGTTAAACAATTTCATTTTATCTCTAGATATGAATTGTCTAGATTTTCTTTTCCAGTTCTCATAATATATACATTTCTCAATACATAAACCTTTGTAACATTTCATGCACATAGATGATCAGATCACAAACATGACAATAGATTCAAAAAATAATAATAATATGAAAATAACGTTAAATAGATAGTGAGAATTGTTACATCAAGAGTATTTGGTTGTTAAACCCTCAACAATAACTGGTTTAACGTCTCATTGTCATGAGAGACTTACAAAAACAAAAGGGAACAACAAATGATGAAAGAGAACAGAAGAAAATTGGTAGAACAAGGAGCATAAGCCAACTTCTGTGAAGTGGAGTCTTCTATCCTTTGTGCTTTAGGTTTCTTTCTGGCTTCTAATTATTTGCCTATGCTCCCCCTCTTTATAATCAAAACTTCGCTTAATTGGGCTTTTTCGATACTAGCAACACACTAAGCCCATATGTGCACGCTAAACAAGCATGTCGCACTGAATGCACCACTCTAGATCCTCAATCCATCTTCCAAGTTTTTAATGTGTAATCCTACAAAGAAAATACAACCAACACACTATAAATAATTAATTTTAGCATTTATTGGATAAAAGCTAAAAAAAAACTAAATTTTCATGTTTCAATCACAAAAGAAGCATTAAAAGAAGAAAAAAAAAAGATAATTACTATATAATTTAAATGCACAATTTATATATAATTTAAATGCACAATTTAAGTATAAATAGAAATTATCACCTTGTGTGTCACTTTTGTTATATTCCTTAACAAGTGGTTTGATGGTTAACTTTGTAGGGAAACCCGAGATATTTTTACAAACTTCGACAACTTGAACTAACTATGAGAGTAATCTTTTATATTTATAACATTTATATATTGATATAGATAATTATACAAGCAGTCAAATTTAATGAAACAAAATAGATAATATAAAAATTAGATTATATAAATCAAATGATATGACAACATTTTAAAAGAACGTAATTGGACCGAAAATGCAAGTACAATATTTAATAAAAATACTTTATCGTTCATAACGATCTTCTTAGTTGACTTTAAATAGGATTGTGTTCAATAAAAATATTTGTGATCTATATTCAAATACACAATTACATTACAGACCCACAATGTTGATCACTAGCTGGGCTATGCCGTACAGTGGTCCAAGAAGTAGCCTTTTAAATTTCAAGTGAGGAATTAGAGGTAGATCGAAGCAGCTCCCCCACCTCATTCATTTGATACTGTCCTTGAGAATAAAATCCCAAGTGATTCCACCCTTTCACTTTTATGTGTAAAAGCAGTTTCTATGGTAACAAGGAGACCAACGGCACCAAATTTGTATCTACTAAAACTTCCAATCCATACATATCCGCAATAAAGCAGCTAAAGAAGTTTCGGAATAAAGCATAACTCGGGAGAATAAAAGGCATCAATATTGATGCCATTGCTACCTCCTTTTACCGTCCTATTAACCCTGTAATTGCAAAAGTACTATTGACTGGTCTTAATTTCTGTACTTCTGTACTTACGCAGAACAGATTAGTAGCTAGATATAGAGAGAAATATGTGAAAATTAATTCTGTGGAAAAAAATAGTATTACTATTGAGAAATGAGAACGTAATAAATGGCCTGATATATACGACATGAAGATGTGCTAGCTTCCTATTAATTATGTTCCTTTCACCGCAAATAGTTGAGATTCCTCAACCATTACATAAGATAGTCTAATCATGCACAAGGTTGATGTGAGACTAGGCATATTTCGTTATCCAAAATTTTTATTTAATCATATTTGGGATCGTCCTAAGACAGTGGAGCTATATCATGGCAGAACTAGACAAATATTTGTATACTTAAAAGGTTTATTTTCAAAATTATTTATTATTTGTTTAATTATCAATTCTTCACAGGTTTCTTCAAGATCCAACATTAATCAGACAAGAAGTCCCATCCCAAAAAGATTACCCTAGACTTCTAGTCCTCTATCCTATTATCAATTATTTACCCTTGCAATTAGCTACCATAAATTAGCTTATCTCTGACTTTCAGGAACCCACTTGAGGATAAATAATTCTTTTACCATCTATTTTGATTGCTCGGTTTATTTTTGCTCAATTATTGAGATACTCAAACTATTGAGTAAATGATGCTGGCATACATGTGATTCATGATCAACAAGGTATCAAAAAAACTTCTAAATTCTGTGTACTAGTAATTTGTAAGCTTAGGCAGGATATGCCACCCTTTGGCTGACCTGGTAGAGTAACCAAAGCCAATTGATATCCTAATTAGGGTAAAAGAATGCAACTTTTTCTTTGTTTAAGATCAAGTGCATCAGCACATAACATCAATGACCTGTGCTCTTGTCATGAACATGTGCTCTTCCTTTAAGGCTGCTACAAGATTTCCATTTTTCTCTTTTTTCTTAAATGTTATTCTAGTCAAGTAAGACAGAACACAATCAGTGGGTGGGATAAAAAGGATAACCATCTAAGTTAGTACATTAGAAGATTGCAGAAATAGATGACAAAGTCATTCAATTAGTATATATTACTTTACTTGTAAACATGATTTGGGTTTGAAAAGGACTAGATGTTGGATCTATCAACGTAACTATATATGTTGCCTGTTTCAAACCTGTGTCTAGCTGTCCGGTAGTGAGTGAGAGTGCGTGCATCTTGATCCATGCAATTACCTACCTAATGGGGACCATCATTTTAATATATATTATTACTGTTTAAATCATGTTAAGGTTAATTAAGATTCTCTGCCATGAACCCAAGAACTAGTCTTTTCTGTTAGTGTATCTTCCACCTAGTGTGTTACAGAAAAGCATATTTTGTACCTTCCTAATGATTTCTCCCTTATCTTAATTTCTGAAATTTCTTCAAATGTTTGCAAATTAAATTTTAAAGAGACTCATTGGATATAATTTAGTTAGCAACCCACGTTAACTTTGTAGGAAAGGATTGAGTTCGATTCTCACAAAATACACTCTTGAAAAGGGACAAATTACTTCAAGTGTGACTAATTAAGCTCAAAGATTAACTTCATAGCTGATCCAAAAAACTAAAACTTATAAGGATATATCAGAATCTCACCGATAAGTAAAATATCTTAATTTTGGTAGTTATAGAAAAAAAATTCAAAGAGAAAAGAAAAGGATAAAAAGGGAGGGAGGGGTTGGAGTAGGTGAATTGGGTGGAGACTGAGTCTACTCTTTATCGAACTAGCACATATGACATATTTAAACTTGTTGCATATGCGGGTCTTAATGGCAGGTGTTGTGGACCCATTTGGTACAGGTGGCAGGGCTGCAACATTTCTTGATGCTGGAGGTGCTGCAGGTGTTAGATGATTCATCATATGGGCAACAACATTATAATGCAAGAAGTGGCAGTGCATCACCAAATAGGCAACTAGGAGTGCTTTAAAACTTGGTTAACAAATTGAACTAAATGGAGTTTTGTAAGATCATGATCTACAATTGACATGTGCTCCGTAGCTAAGCAATCAGCATGAGATACGGCAGGATGCTGGAAGCTTCAAGTGGTTAAAAAAATATCATATTGGTACTCCCCAAGAAATAATTAAATAAGGAATAGTATACCAAAAATATCATATTGGCACTCGACTCCCAAGAGGCTACTAAACAAATATGTTAACAAATGAATTGGAAAGTTTGATACTTCTTTCACGTTATTTTGGCCGCAACCCGAACACGGACTAGCAAACAAGCAAGTAACACCAAAAATCGATTAACAACGGATAAGATGCTGATGTCCAATAATTTATAACTATGTTTAGGTCTCTGGAAGACAGGGCACTGTG
>PYAF01004995.1:1100660-1127785 GCA_007407185.1 Glycine tomentella | reverse complement strand
TTTGGAGGAGCACCAGTTGTAGTGGAGCCTGAAGGAGCCTAGGATGATCTTCTTGCGTCTATTGCAATGTTTTTTGTGAGGGAAGTGAATGGTGGTTGAGTTTTCTTTAAGAATCTCAACCATTACATCTTTGACTTTGGAGAGTGCACGAATGATTCGGCACAAGTGGGAGACTATGAGGGTGTGCACGATTCTCTTTAGCTTCATGGAGCTTATGGTTGAAGATGGTTTTACTGAGAAGGCTTGTTGAAGAGGGTACAAGGTTTTGAGATGCGAAGGGCTAAACATTTTTTTTGTTGTATCCTCAAGGGGGTAGGTTTAGATAGAAAATTTTACAAAGTGTGTGTGAGTGTGATCAGTGATGTGTTATGTATTTGGGAGCTGTTGTTGTAGTTTATATGGGGTGCCAACCCTGGTGAATTACCACTTTGTCCTTTGGTTTTTTAGTTTATTTAAAGGATGCCCTACACTTTTTTTGTGTGGAAAAATTGTCAAAATAACATTGTCATATTGTTCTTTTTCTTTTGTGGATATGTTGGGGATAAGAGACCCGCTTGTTTGTTTTAAAAAATATTTGGTTGGCTAAGGCTTCAGCAGCTTCACGAACACTCAATTTCCTGGTGGTGGTGTTATTATTATGTTATTACAATAGTAAGCAGTCCGAGAACGGTGATTAAGCTAGGCTCAAGAATCGCCATAATTACGAACCCAAGGATTATAATACGTGATTTATGTAGTAAGGGTCTTATTAATGGATATCTTTATAACATTAATTAAAGAATTAAAAGGAGAATCTGTAAATCATATAAAAAAGATATACAGTAAAAGATTTTTATTTTAAATTTTTAATTAATATTCTTAGGACATTGATTAATATTTATAGGAACTACTAATTAAATATTAATTAATAACCCTGCAGTTTTCCAAACACTGCTAGTTTTTTTTTTTTTATTGTTATCGTTAGTCATGATCTTTACTAGATCTTTCAATAAAGGAGTTGAAAAGATCTCCAACATGGAGGATGAGTTCTTATAGAATATCTCTTAAGATATGCACATTGTTCAAAATAGAATAAATTATCTTTTTCTTTTTTTCTCCCCTTAATATCTTAAGATAAGATCTACCATTAAAAAAGAAAATGAATGAGATCTTGAGAGATCTTTAATTCTATGTGACACTGAAGTCTACTAAAAAATAATCTAAAATCCCAATTTGAGATCTATCACTAAAAATGTTATAATAACTTCTTCCTGTTTTTTTGTTAATAAACAATAACCCTGCAGTTTCCCTAACACTGCTACAGCCGGGGTTTTTTGTTTTTGTTTTTATTGCTAAGAACTTTCATCCGAATTTGCAGCCAAAGCTGTTTTTTCATAAATAATAGCATCCTAGATTTATACGTACTTTGACACTTTCTTTACGCAGAACACTTTGTTTGCATTATATTATTATAGGGGGGAAGAACGTGTGTCATTGAATGACATAAGAAATTAGATCAGCAAAATAATAGTAGTAATTATAAAAGAGAACGTAAGAAAGTTGGATAATATCGTGGAGTGATTTAATTGAAGGCTAATTGATAATATATACACATAGCTAGCTACTTAACTTTTTCTTTTCACAGCTGTTCAATGCCAATTTAAGGATTGAAATATTCAAGTAAAATCTTCATTGATATGCATGAATTTAAGAAAATGCACACATATATGCATACAAGAATTTGATTAAACTCTTCAAGAAAAGTATATATATATAAAGCTTTCCACGGAGACCAAGATCACTTCAATCACATTCCTATAGTCTAAGTGATCCAAATAGGAAAGAAAGGCCGAAGTTCGAGCCTGATAAATAATGAAGTTTTTCGTCATTGATGTTCTTTTTTCTTACGTTAAAATGACTCAAATTTAAAAATTAAGGAAGAAAATAAATATTTAAAAAAATAAAAGACTGAGTAAAATTAATGATAACAACGTTTCACATCTTCTTTAATCACTGTACTGCAATAAGATGTTGTCATGTTTGGCGTTTGCCAACTCAAGCGCCTTGTGGATAATCTTAAATCTTAATCTGGATATCTCTCACTCTTTTTCTTATTTTTATACTGAAATAGTCCTGTGACCCATCAATTAGTTGGATTTGAAGGAGACATGCGCAAAATTACGTATACTCAATTATTTGTTTTAAAATATTAAAATAATATCTTAATCCTTTATTTATTATTTAGGTTTAATTTAATTATTTTTTCAACTTTTTAGATTGATTCAATTTGATACTTCCATCTAAATAATAAAAAACATATTTTGTGTTCAGTTATTTTAAATTATCACAAAATATATTTTTCAAAAAAAAATAATCGATTTTAAAAATTTGATAACTATATTGAGAAAAAATTAAATTCAACCTAAATAATAAATTAAAGAAAAAAAATACTATTTTAATTATTTAAAACAAGACAATAGACTTTTTATCCTGTACATGTCCGATGCATTAGACTGTGTTTCACCTGATTTCCCCCACCCACCCCCACCACCATAAAAGTTACATCAAATTAAGACTCAAGGTAAAAGTTTTAAAAATAAAATAAAATTTATTTAAACCATAATTTTCTATTTTTCTCTCTTATATAATATTATATTAAATAAATGAAAGAAAGAGAAAAAAAAGTACGCAACTTAACTTTAAAAGTTAATTTCAGTTATATATTTTTATAGTTTTACAAATTTTTAAGAGTTTTTGTTCTACTTGAACTACTACTTTTCTATACACCTCCATTCTAATTCCTTTATCCTACTCTAAAGTAACGTGACTACGACATGTTTTGCAGCATATATCGTTTCACGTTAATTTTAAAATAATTGTGACTTCTAAATTTATTTAAACCAAACGTTTCTATTCTTCTCTCGCATAAATTAGGTTGAAATGAAAGAAAGAGAAAAAAATAAAGTGTGTAACTTAATTTTAAAAGTTAATTTCAGTTATAAATTTTTATGGTTTTACATTTTTTTAAGAGTTTTCGTTCTACTTGAACTTCTGCTCTTCTACAGTACTCCTCCATACTAATTCTTTTAAAGTAACGTGAGTTGCGATGTTTTGGATCAAAATATTATATACATATATTTTTCAAGTTATTTTATTCGTGCTATTTTTAAAATAATCATGTCACTTCTAAATATATTTTTTATATTGTAAAAATATTTTATGAAAAACCATATACAAAATAAGAGGCAATATTTTCCTTTTTTCTAAACAAAAATTACGTTATCTTTCATCAACTAACACATCTCTCTGTATTATTTTCGCCCGGAAATTTTACGTACCACAAGGCAGTGCTATTCAAATGGTTTTTAACTTATCTTTCATCAACCAAAACACATCTTTTTAATAGGTATATTGAAAAAGATACATATAATGAGAAAGAGAATTATATATATTAAATGGATTTAGATTCGGGTCTGAATATTTATTTGTAAAAGTTCACGGAAATAAGTGTGAGTTTGGACATTTTATTATATACGTGATTGATCATTTGATAAGTGAGTTCATGGAAGTGATATCCATGTCCTTAAAATTAATATTGAAATTCTTGTGCGTGAGTTAGTGTCCAGAATTTTTTTTAGGAACAAATATGATAACGGAGTATTAAAGTTATTATTCATACAATACAAATCCAAAAAGAGAGTCTTTATTATTAGATCTTTGTAATACTTGCTATTTATTTAATTATCTGAAGATATGATAAGTATTATAATACTTTATTCACATCCATATTGATTGTTACAAGTCAAAACTTCTTTCATCTCATCGCATACTCTTGCCTTAATATGACCATTAACCATTTCCAATCCGAACTTTGTTTTTCAATTCCAATTTTGTATTATTTAATGATCTCAATTTTATTGACATTTCTTCACTAATTACTTTTACAATTTCAAAAATTAGCCTCTATTGAACTTGAATAAAGAGTCTAAATAAGCTACGAAGAGGAGTGCACGCTATTCTCTACACATAGCCATAGGATGCCATTTCTGTTGCTGATGCCTAAACTAATGTGTCCCCATGCAATTCTAATATATTATTATTAGTTAAAATTCATTAAAAATCAGAAAATCATAAGTGGAACTCATTAATTAAATAAGATGCAACACCCATATATAAAATTTTATAATTTTAAAAAAAAATTAACCAATAAAATAGATTGTATACAAAAGAATGTGATAAAAATATATTACATTATTACCAGCATATATCAATCTTCAATGAAGTACTATGCAAGAATGTGTTTGTGTGGTTATGTTGACATTAGCCAAGTGTGGAGAAAAATTAATCCGTAGAAGATCAACTAAAATGAAATCAAACTGAAAAAAAACACCCTACGCCTAGTCAACTTTAGTTTTTGCCGAACTCCAAAAGATACATTTAGTCGCTTCAGAAGATAGGAATAATTCACCTTTCCTTTAATATATTCCCTCAGCATCACTTGTCACCGCCAATGAAACTCCCATGCAATTCTGCATTTCAACTTTTCCTAGTAAGTATGTCATTTTCTCCCCTTTTATTTGGTTTCTTTTTTTCTTTTTTAGTGATTTTAATTTTATTTGGTTTCTTCCTTGTGTGTTCGGTGTGGAAAACTTACTACGGTCTTTTTATAGTAGAGTTGCTAAATTTACTAGAACCTTCAGGCCAACTAAAGCAGGTAATACCAAGTTGATGTGCAGTGGATTACTGATTTAATTTACCGCAGACAATTAATCTCATATATATATATATATATATATACACATACATATATATATATATATATAAGATGTGCTTCGTACTAATAACTAAATGAATTAACGTCTTGTTTGGACTTTCAACAAAAGAAAATAAGAAACTAAAATAAAAAAGGTTTTCTCGTAAATTAAAATTAATTTGTGTACTTAACTTTATATCAAAGTTCTTTCATTTTTTTTTCTCAAAAAATTGATATACATAACTATAAGTGAGTGAAAAAAATTCAATTTATTTTTCGTTTTTTTTTTCTATTACAAGTGTTTCTTTATTATTGAAAAGTCAAACATACTCTTATTAAGACACATTGAGTTATTGATCTTTGAAACGATTCCTATCTTTCTATATTCATTCCCTCTCCGCAATTGACTCACTTGAAAGAATAAAGAGGAAGAAAAATAATAATAACTCTACGTGTTAGCTTGTGTGGCAATTTACTTCAAAAGGTTAAATTTCCTAGTCCTTTAGTTAATGGATTGTACAAAACGCAACAACTACGTACATGCATGATCCAATCCAACTCCAATAATGCAGAACCAACTACCGAGAGGTTCATTTTGTCAAAAACTCAAATTCTTGATCTGATAATATTTTAAGAACTTCTCATACATAAAATTAAATAATAATAATTATAATAATTGAACAAGTCAGCAGCAATATTTAGCTGCGTAAGGTTGGCTCTTTATATTTCAATTAAAGCTACATAGCCGCAGCACTTTATTTTCCTTAGCAATGATGAAGTAGACGTTAAGTACCTTAACCTAGTATGCTTAAGAGGGGCTCGATCACACTTTAGCTATATATCAGCCCTTTTGATATCATTTGCAGATATTTGCTGAAGTTTGTAAAGTGATTATTATAATCATTGGTAGCTACAAGGATGATTTGTCCATGCCTAGAGGGAGAATAAAAACAAGACCTGACATGATGTAATCAGAATGTCGATCGTATCATTTTCGATTTTTCTTTTTTGTGCACATGAAAGTGGCACAAGAGTGATCATCCAGTGTGTATCAGCATATAATGCAATTTGTGTGCCCGCAGGGGTTGCACTTGCACAGTGTTAATTAATTATTGAAATTACCATTATCATCTGAAACTAGGCACAGGCAAAGGCTCTGTGGTCAGAATCTGTTATTTCAATAACTCAAATTATTCGTCATCTAACCATTCATTTTTTTTATATCTAATAATATATCTATACTAATAATAAAAAGAATAATATAACATTATTTTTTATTGATTACAATAAGGAAAGAAAATCTTTATCTAGTATATAATAATTACAATAATTAACTAATACTTTCTCCGTTCCATTTTAAGTGTCCGATTCTAACCAAAATTTTGTTTCTATTTACCTATTGTTTCAAAGTCTAATATAATATTTTTTATATCAATTATACCCTTATTATTCCCATTAGTTATTTTACATATTTTTTTATAAAAGTAAATAATAAATATGCATTAATTTCAAAGAAAAATAAATAAGTTATTGGTCAATATGCAGTGAAGTATGTACACGTTCCTAGATTCTCACTTTCTCTACAAATTGCTTATTTTCAACAACAAAAAATTAAGGATAATACATGTTCTGAATCTAGATTTAAAGGAAAACTGTTTTTGCTGACAAGAAAAACGTTATTATATATATATATATATATGTATATATATATATATATATATATATAGAGAGAGAGAGAGAGAGAGAGAGAGAGAGAGAGATTAATGAAATGACAACCAACTAATAGGAAAAAAAATTATAGTTAGGTACGGACAAAATGCTTTTAATAAGAAAAAGTGGAGTAATTGATGATGTTGGTGGAAGTGCAAGTTTCTTAAACAACTATTCAAAGGATTAGATAGTATTAACTATGGTATTAGATTTAAGAGAATGAGTTTCTTAAAATTACTTTCAGAGTATATTATATTACTTCTATTCATTTGATGCATGTACCTTTTGTCTTAATCAATTATATCATATCTTTTATTTTTTAATAGTTCGAAACTATTTATTTATTAATCTTCTATTTTATTAATAATAATATATTATATTATTCTTTTAAAATACGAAATTTTAATTATTTGATAATAATTATTTAATTTAACATATTTTGTTTAAATTATACATGAATTTTAGCCTAATTTAAAATTTTGTGTGTGCATACATATAAGAATTTGTATAATAGTTATCTGTACGTATAAAAAAACCCTTGTCATAAAAGATAATTAAAGATTTAAAATATTCCAGTAAAATAAAAAATATTAGTAATTAAATATTTATTTGGCTCAATTCTCTCTCTCTCTGTTTAGGAATATATATTTTTAAAATAGTTTTTATTAAAGTTATTAGCTTATTACATCTATCAAGAATTTTGTTTGGTATCCAAAAAACAATGCAGTGAAATAAGTTTATCTTTTATGTAATATTTTTATAAGAGTCAATTTTGTTTGAACACTAAATATAACATTCTCTTAGTGAGAATTCAAATTGTGATAATTCATTTTTGTAGGGATCATTCCTTTTTATTAGACCATACCCTCTTAGTTGCATTGAAATAACATTAATTTAAAAATAATGACTAAAAAAAAATTTTGAGATTATTTACGCTAATTGATTACGCATACCAAAATAATTCGATACCCATTAGAGGTAATTAAGTTACAATATAACTATCTAATGAATTAGTAAATTGTGTTTTTAAGCGAACTTTAGTTATCTAAAAAAAAAAAGAACTTTATTGAATATTTTAAATTGATTATTTAAGCTGGACATTAGACTTCAGATCCAATCTAATCGAAAAAAATGCAAATTAATTTTAAAAAAATCGAACAAATGAAAATCAAAATTCTTTGGATTTTTTTGGATAATCGATCAGATCGGATTTTGGATCATTATTTCAAAATCAAATCGATCCAAGTGAAACCGATATTTCTTAACACGTATTATTTTGCGTTACACACATATATTCCGCATTTTTATGTGTTTCAACTTTCATATTTTTATTTTTTTTAAGCCTTTCCTTGACGAGACATAAGCACCTTAATTAATAAATTTTCAAGTCTCTTAGAAGTAAGTACTCTTTCAAAATGTGAGTGCTAATTGTATTATATGATTGGTTTGGTGGTCAAGGAGAAAAGGAGGGAGATAAGTTATAGATTTGAATTTTTTTCACTAACAAAAATTAACAATTAAAAAATGCTAAGTATTAATCCTTCACATTTTATGTATTTTATACGTTACAACTTTCATATTGTTTTGTGTTTCCTATGCATATTCTACTTTTTTAAAAAATAAAATTAGCAAATCCAATCAAAATCGCATTTTATCATATTTTATCCGATCAGATATTTTTTAACAATCTAATTCAAATCGAGCTGCAAATTGCTAATATTAGATTCACTAGATTTTAGCTAGTGGCAACTTTTCTACAAAGATGTGGGGGGCCTTATAATTTCATTAAAGTTTTAATTAAATCTATAGTTTTAAAATCTTTAAACTAAATCCCTAAAAGTTAACACTAATATTAAATATCCATTAAATTTCCATATAATTAAGTATTTTTACAGGTGATTAGTGTGCAATAAGGCTGCTAAAAACAATGTGCATTAATTTGAATCATCATATGACGAAACCTCAACTTTATTTTTCTCTACTCTTCCTCCTCTCTCTATATATAGTCAATACAACTATGAGATAATCCTACAAAACATAGTGATCACGCCAGGCCCTGCCCTGATTGATTGACGTTAACCCTCGAATTGTCCTCTGCCAGGTGCATGAATATGGTAATTTAGGTCCTTAAGCTGCAACAAATAATTAGCTTAATTAATTAATGCCTCCCCTTTTGAGATAAGAGACTAACATAAAGACATTAGGGTCAAGATTCATGAAAGTCTTGTTGCAAGGTGACTAACATGCAATGAGTTTGCCACAGACCTTGACCTTTAGTGATTCCAATTTAATTATGAAGTTGCTGCTAGGCTTAAGTTGGCAATTGCAATTATAGCTACCATTGACATTTTTCATTTTAAGGTCAACTACCAATGACAATGTTGGAGCCTTGGGGGCGTGATGTCTCGTCTCTGTATAGGAATTTTGACTTATGTGTTGCGTGGTATTCTTATACAGTGATAGCAAGGATTCATATGTGTAAAATTAAATGATTAGCATTAACTTTACTTTCTTTTAAAGCTGCAATATTGTGTGCTTACATATATGATGACTTACAAGACTTCAATTAATAATTCCTATTTCAATCCATAGGTTTAGTCTTTATCTTAGCACATAAAAATGTCTATTTCATGTAATACTAGTGACCATATACCCTATTAACAATTTAATATATTTACAGACTTATAGATTAATTTAACGTAATTTATATTATGTAGTCCAATATATAAAAAAGAGAGAAGAAAACATTTAATCATTTATTTTTTCAAATAATTAATTTTGTGGTTTGTGCTTAATAAAAAGGTTAAATTCCAATAATTTTTATATGTGAAAGCAACAATTTTAAATTCCAAGAAACCTCCTCAGTGAATCATTTAATTTAAAAATTTGTGGTTTATGCTTAATCATTACTTTTTTGCGTAAAATATTTTAAGGGGGTGATGTTCTAATTTAAGGTAAATAAAAGTCCTTTTAAACTTAAATAATTCTTATAAAATATCTGATTATATTGAAGTAATATATTTGAATGGATTTTAGGCTAAATATTATTCTTTTAGTCTCACTTTTTATTTTATCGTTTTGGCTTTATTTTTTTATTAAGTTTTTTAATTTTATCTCTTATGATTAATATTTTCCTTTTCATCTCATTGACAATAATGTCGTTAGCAAAGTTAGACAATGTCTATTTCACAACTTTCGTCAATTAATAGCATTATTATCAATTGGAAAAAAGGAAAATACTGACTCAATTTTAAAAACCAAGAGATCAATTTATATTTTGTGATAAGAATAGATCAAATTTGGCAAATTAAATAAAAATGGACACATAAAAAAAAATCTAACCTTCATTTATGCACTTGCTATTTACACAAAATGTTTTATACGTGCACCCCTCCCTTCTCTATATTTTCTATTGTCCATTATACCCTTTTATTTGTTAAAACATAGTTTCAAAAATTACTTTTTGGAGCAACATATATCAATTATAGAAATTTATTTTCAGAACTATGTTTTAAAAAAATAATACATAATTTCAAAAAGTACTTTTTTGCAACAACTTGTAAGTCTCTTGTTTGTTACTTTTTAAATCCCATTTTTCATCCTATCTTTATTATTATTTAAATCCTAATTTTGAATCCCCACATTCACTTTTATTTATTATTGTTTAAATATTTTTACGTAATACCAATTTTTCCACAAAATTTATTCATGATACTATACATTTTCCTCCATGAGACACTATATTTCAACGAACGTCCATGGTTGAATTATACCCTTTTATTTATTAAAATATAATTATGAAAATTAACTTTCATAATTGATGTATGCCTTTTAAATAATTTCCATAACTATATTTAAACAAATAAAAGGGTAAATTGACACTAAAAATATAAAGATACGGGAAGGGGTGTACTTACTAAATACAGAGGTGTAAATAGTATTATACTTGGTTTTATTGCTGTTAGACCCAAGTCTGAAAATTTCACTTCCATTTAAGTACTAACTCCAAACCCAAATTTTTTGCTTTAGGTCAATAGCTGAAAGCAAAATTCTACAATGAAAAAAATACTACGAACCAAGGTCCAAATAACAATTGATTGTATGTTCACAACTCTTTTGACCTAAAACAGCCCTTTTATTATGATGGCCCATCATCAACAATGGTCCCAGTAGTCCAGCAATTAATCCCCAGATATATATATATATATATATATATATATATATATATATATATATATATATTATTGTTATGCTCTTATTTCTAATTATAACTTAATTTTTAATTTATTTATTTATTATTATTTTATGTATTATTTAAATTAAATTTAATTAATTACAATATATATTTTATTTAAAATATATAAATAAATTAGTATGGGTTAAATATGTTTTTTATTTCTACACTTTTTGTAAATTTCACTTTTAATTCTTAAACAAATTTTTTAAAGTTTTTTATCCTTATTTTTGTAGCTAACAATTTATTTCATATCATTAACTAATGACATAAGATGTTAACAACCTAATAACTTGCCACCAAAGTTTACTAGTAAAACAATCACATGTAATTATTTTGGTACTATGGGTTTATAATTTTTCATTTGTTTTCAGACAAGCTTATTTAATTACTTAAACAACGCTCAAGCATCTGGCTCCTGCTTTTATGACATTAACTGAATTCAATTTCATGGTTTTTCCATTACTACAAAATATGCAATCCACATAAGTAATTTAATATCAATTCAAGAAAAATCAATGTTAAATTAATTGTGGTGACATTTTCATAAATAAATGAAATTTTTTAACATCAATTTTTTGAAATTGTTAGTACAATGTTAACATCCATTTTTAAAAAATCTATATTGTCAAATGCTTAGATACCACCGATTTTAAAATAAAAATTGATGTTATATCTTTTTTAATATTTCTAAACAATATATTCTTTGGCGCATTGCTTCTCTTTGAAACCCTTATTTGCTATCACAGATACGAACCTTTGTTCTTCCTCTTCTCCACACTCATTGTCCCGCCAAAACCCTGCTACGAATGACGACGTCGTCGTTTCGAAGTTGCAGTTGCACACCAATGTCCACGCTCCAGGTTTGCGATAATTCAACCTCTTCGACATCGGGGAAGAATCTTCGACATGCTCTCACCACTCTTCGCCACTTCGACCTCCAAACTCAGCTTCGAGTCACCGGTAGCTAGGTCTGTGACAAGGTCACACTCCTTCAAGAATAATGTCTAGCCCTAATTCTTATTATGCTCTCTTTTTGTCATTGGTTTTGTTCTGTTCTGCAACTTTTAGGAAAAGAGTGCTATGACATTGATATCGCTCTCAACAATACGATGGGAATTGAGTTTGTGAATAAGGTTAGGGAGTACTCAGGGCCGTTGATAAGCAAGAGCAGCCTGAGCAACCGCTCAGGGCCTCCATTTTTAAGAGTCCATTTCTCTTAAAAGAATTTGAAAAGTAATAAATAAAAAAAAAAACTTGGTGTCCTTTCACAAAGCCAGAAATCACATGAAGATATTTTACATTTGCAGAAGTTGTTGACTTGTTTCCAAATAAAGTGGCTCACTTCCCAAAGTTTTATCTTCCCCATATTTTTCTACGTAAACCCCTTAATTCCTTCGGTTTTTATCCTAAAGTTCTTAAAGCAAAGATACTCTATCTTCTTCAATCTTCTTGCTTAAATTTTCAAAGCATTCGACTCTTTAAATTCTTCAATTTAACCCTAAATAAACCCACAATCATGACAACTATTGATTTTTGCTCCGGGCCCGAAAATATCTGGAACGGCCCTGCGAGTACTTGTTGTCCATTGGGAAAGAAGCACATGAAGTTTGTGTTATCGAGAGGTATTTTCCATTTCTCTTTCTCTCTATGCAGGTCTCGTTGCTTAACTACGTTGTGATTGCCAAATTCACCAAATTAATAAACTCTAATTTAGAAACTACAGGATTTGATATCCGTTGCAAAAGATTACTACGGATGACTCATTAATTGAAGGGAAGTAGTGTTGTGTTTAAATATTCTTTGAATTTTGGATGATTTTCTTGTTTTACCTGGTAAATTGACTGTTTCGTTTTTATGCATATAAGCTTTGCTTCACATTTCAAACAAAATTTACTTATCATCATTCACTTTGTGCTTGCAGCTTCACCTAGGATTCTGTATCTTAGCTGCAGCTGCTCCTTCCATAGTTTTCAAAGAAAAATCCTTGATGTACGTTAATTTCATATATATAAACTTCATTAACATGACAATATTGCTCATTCCTTATTATTTACATACGGCTTTACTTGTGCAATATGAAGATTGAGAATTTTTAGTGATTTTCTGAAAAACTTGGTCTTTGGTAGTATACAATGGCTTTGCTTGATCCATGTAGCGTTGTAGGAGAAAGGATTTTGTTGTTGATTTTTTATAAAATAAAAGTAAAGTATATATGAAAAGATTTATAGAATTTGACATGACTTTGAATCTAGGACTTCTATATAATTACTATACTAAATCTAAATTACCAGAGCTGAAATCTAAGTGATCCTAGAATGACTAAGAAAGTCAAACTGGTAGCCATTTGTGAGAGTAATGAATTATGGGATATAATAAATAAATACTATCTAGAAGCTGGTGTTATTCTCATTTTTTTTGGGCCTAATTCTTGGTGCTATGTACTCATTTTGGTACAGAGGCCTTCTGTCAGCCATAGATGTGTTGGATGACCATGCAGTGATTGGAGTAAGTATGCTTGTCCTGAACTATTTATTAATCCCACATGCTGTTTAATTGTCATTTTCACACGATCCATGTGACCATTTTAAGGAAAACCTTGTCCAATGAAAATTCTCTACTTCCTAGGACACATCTTGTGCTTAACTTGGACTCTTTAATGAAATCTTTGGCTTATAAAAAAAAAAGAGTGGTGTGGTTTGGCACAAAAATTATGGGTGGTGGACTGTCCATTTTAGAAGGAGGACGCGCATATAATTGGATGGCTAGCAATGGGTGTATTTATGTAAAGGAAGATGGTTTTGAAGAAGCTGGTGTCACGTTTGGGACTCACATGTTGTCGTTTTTTTTATTTTTTTTAAAATAATGCATGACAGAATTTGCAATATGAGTTGTGTTTCTCACTATTTAGAAGTTGACTATAGTAATGTAATATGTACAGGTTTTTCCTTGATGTATGTTTCACTTTTTATCCTCCTTAATTATCATATAAAATAATGTGAAACAATTCCAAATTCGCATGTTAAGATATTTTAGTATGGGCTGCATGTCAGTATCTTTGCTATAGAGCTGTATGGAAGAAATTAAAAAAGATGTAGTACAAGTATGACCTGAGACAACAGATGTGTACGTTTATGTTTCTTTTCCATGTAAGTTATGTTTTTTCAAATCAAATCTTTTGTCCCCTGCATTAAATTCATGCTACTAACTCGTGGCAAATGCTTATTCCAGGCAAGAAATTGGCAGAAAGCATTGGAGCTATATGAATATCTTTTTTTTCTTCAACTGATTCATACTTTTTAAATAATTTGGTTAATTTTATTAATGACATTTGTAGCACTCTTTTTTCTAAAAAAATATATATCCAATCACGCTCCATGACATTCCTTTCATGCACGCAACCCATTGAAGGTACTTTCCAAATATTTTTTTTTATTGCGAAAAATTGAATATAATAATTTAGGCACACAACATGTGCTTGTAATTTGTACCCGAGATATACATATTTATGTAACTAAATACTATCTCTTAAATTACATTTTTTTTCTCCCGTAGTTTTAGAAAAAAATTATAGTTTACCTATAAGTCAAAAGTCAAATTAAAAAATAGAAAAAATAATTTCAGATTATAGGTAATTAATTTCAAAAAAAAGTATAGTTTAACTTTATGCCAGACTTTTTGTTCCTGGACATTTCGTGAAATTCTGGATGTGTATTGGGTTTTATTATTTATTGTGCTCAAATTGAATATTTTTTTTTAGTGAGAGCTTAAATTGAATATGCCTAAGCGGAAATTGGTTGTAAGATGTTTCATTGTACATATACTTGAATAAGCAGTAGTGAAATTGAGGGTGGTTTAATTTAATCTTGATTTTTGCCTAATCACTTAGCCATTGTTATATAAAAATATAAGCATTGAAACCTAGCGAGGTTCAGGGTTGCGTCTTGGTTTTATAGAGTTTTTATGGTGTGTCTAATATTTTAGAGATTTTGATATTGTTAATTTTTTAATCAATCAAATTATATGTTTTTTATTAATTATTTTTTGGTTTTTTCAATTAGTCTTTCATTATTATTTTTAAAAATTTAAAAATTAAAAAAAATTTAAATAAAAAAATATGATTAAAAATAACTTTAGAAATTTGAATCCTAATTTTTTTAGTTACTTTCAACACTATTAATAAAAAAAATCTTTTGGGATTTAGGGTTTAAAAATTTCTTATTATTGTTTCTTTAGCATAAGTTTTATGAAAAATATTAAAAATAACTAAAATGATTTTAGGATTCAGACTTTTAAAGTTGTCTTTAATAATTAAAAGTTATAATTTTAAATTTTAAAAAATAATAATTAAGGACTAATTTATAAAAAAAACCAAAAAAATAATTAATAAAAAATAACAAGTAATTTAATTGGTTAAAAAATTAACGATTGTGCCTTCCCTTTTTGAGTTCTTCATAAAAATTTCTGCATACTGCCCAATTTGAGATGAACTTATATCACATATAATAAAAGAAACCAATTAAATTTAGTTTCGATCTATCTTATGCAAAAATAAAGAGTAGAAAATGTTCCAATTTCATCAACTTATACAAAGCCCTAGAAATATAATATGATTATGAAAAATTATTTTATTCTGTTGTTATATAGGTAATACTTATTTTTCATGAGAAAAAAAGTAAAAAAAAATAATGTAGTTATTTAATTACAATTTTTTATGTAAGATAAATTTAATAATTTTTAAAATAATTATTAAATGATTTAAATAATTATTTATGATTAAATGATTGTGTAAAACTATTTTAATAGATAAAGCATTAAACACTTTCTTTATTACTAACTACCACTTTTTAGTTCCAGCTGGCTTTGAATGTTATGATCTATCTTCCTTCCCACCCATGCGTCCCTTTGCTCGATCTGAATAGAAAGGGAAGACAATGGGAAGTGGGAACTCTAAAAGCGACTCTTGGAGGTTCTAAGGGCCAATGTGCAATGTGTTGCGTGGATCACAACTATATGTAATTGCCCAGATGCATCTAGCCATTCAGAAATAATATAATTTTATTAATTTATGAATTCAAGTTTATCTTTATCGTGTCAATCACCAATATTTCTTATTTTCTCCGGTCTTCATTCTCTGTCTTTAACTTTTGCTTCCATGCCATTCCCTACTAATTGGGTTGTTTAATTGTGTTTTTGGTCGTTCATGTTCAAATAAAAAATAATTGGATTAGATCAACGTGTATAGTAATACAATATACAATAATATATACTAATTCAAGTAATTTCATAGTCAGCCAGCTATATTCAGTATACTGCTGTATCATTGCTTACCATATTTAATTTGGAAATAAGAACAGTTTCTCCTAATATTCCTTTGATTAGAATTAGAATGAAGTAAAGATTTGATAGAACTCTATCGAATCTTCACATCTCCAATCATTCTTATTGTTTCCTTTTAATTGAAAAATAAAATAAAATATTATTATATAAACAAATGAAATATTAAGAAATATAATCATAATCATCGAACCTTTAATTATTTTTTCTCTCTCTTCTGTTGTTTCCGGGGACTCTGATTAGAAATATAATTTCAAATGAAGATTCATTAGAAATATAGTAAATCGAAAACAAAAGGAAACATGCATATATATATATATATAATTATATTCTGAATTAATCAAAGTTTTTTTTCTCTATGAATATTGAAGGGTTAAGATAAAAAAAAAAATATGTATGTAATTATCAATTTCAACTTATCACTGTGCATTAATTATATATTATATATATGCAGATTCGGTAAACACACTGCGTAGTTTTTAAACTTGGTATCCAAACCAAGGTGTTATTTTATGTTCTTATTAAAAAAAGTGGTTTTATGTTGGATTTTAAAAAAAATGAGTAAAGCTAAAAATGGAACACGGAAAAGTAGCATGTCTGTGTATTAAAACATTTTCTTTTTAGCATTTCACATTTCACAATTTTCATATATAAAACTTTAAATGGACCCGCTATACATTGATTTGGAGGTTAGAACTTTGCGGAAGTAATTAAAGAGAAATGAATTATTGATATAAAAAATTTGACAATATGACAAAAATTTATATACATAATAACTTATGAATTTTAATAAATATTTTAATTTTTTAATTAATGCATGATTGGGATTAATTATTTTTTATATATAATGAATTTATCATTTTAAAATACGTAAATCCATCAATAAGGTTAACATATAATTATGCTCTTTAAGCATGTAGTTAAGAGTTAGATCTCTAAATCTACGTATATGAAAAAACATATATAAACATATATTAAGAGATAGGTTAGTTTTTTAAATGAATTTCCGTGTTTTAAAAAAATAATCTCTCACTCTCGATCAAAAGTTATCCTGAAAAAATAAAAGACAAATCTGTAGCCATCACAGTATATCTTATAAAATAGTTTGATAGAATTGTTTTAAATCAACAGAATGATTGTTAATAAAAAAAAAAAACAAAATTAATTAGCATGATATTTCTCTTCTTAATAAATTTAGTCAACTGGGTTCAGCTAGTTTGATGCTGCAATATCTGCAGCATATACTTCTTTATAGTAAAGTATTTTCACTTTCCAATGTTTTATTTATCATTGGATTACAACATGGAACAAGGTTCTCTTTACATCCAGAGTAAATGAAGCTAGTTTTTTTTTTCCCTAATGAAGTCAAGGATATACTCTAATCCATTTACAAATGTTTGTCAATCCACAACGTTAGCAAAATTGAGCAATACAAAGCACCAGGTAGGAAGAGTAACATACAAACCTCAACAAATTTATAACTAAAAACTAAATTTAAAGTAAAATAATTTATGTTTAAAAAAATCTCATCTCAAAAATTTATAACGAAAACTGTGTGTGTGTTATAATGAATTCAAACGTTCTATAGAAACAAACTGATTGCAAACCAAAACAATATTGATTATTCAAAGTTATTGCCAATCATAATTTTTTTATTATAATTTATTAAGTAAAATCATTGAGAAAAAAAAATCATACCGAAAATCACTGAAAAAAATATAAGCAATATCCCAACCCGCTTATGTAAAAAAAAAAAATAAAGTATAGTAAGACTTAAAGCATTGTCTCAAGCATTCTATAGGAAATTATATACCAATTAGAAAAAAGCAACCTTAAACCAAGTTCAGAAGCAAATATTTTAATCAATTCCCTTATAGTAATAAAATCTAGATAAAATATATTTGTGTCCTTCTAAAGCATTTGAAACTCAGTTTCAGTCATTTTTTTAGTCTATTTAATATTTTAATAATTCACTTTTAGTCTTCTAATTAAGCGTTATTCAGATAACTCTTTTGCCTTTATAAAGTGGTATTTAAATCACTTTAAGGACTAAAGGTAACATATTTCAAAATTAAAGGGACCAAAAACAAATAAAAATATTTAGAAAGACTAAAATCAAACTTTAAAAATTTTAGAGAGACCAAAAATTATTTTCTCTTAAAATTAAATTCAGCATGTCTAAACAGAATACTGTTACGAAGCATCTATAAAGGCCAAATCACGTACAGAATCTTAAAGCAGTAACTTACATATGAAGCAACCATAAACACTACTCCCCCAACATGTTATGAGATTGTCCACTTGAACATGCATGTAAGCCAAAGGTTAATTTCAAGGAAGAAGACAGAGTTCGTGCACTTTAGTCAATAAATTTAGAGTTCGGGCTTAAATTCGAATTTTTCTGTCCACCCTTTAACTTTCAAATCTAAGCCCATTACTTAATTTGATTCCCACCACTTCTGATAATGACATTTGGGTTGCTGCCAGAAAATAAATCATTAATAATATCTTGGTATGATGACAGATAATACGATAGTTTATATACATAAAATGAATTTCATGATCCACATCCACTACGCGGTCGCGGGAATCCTCCATTCCGGATTTTTCGAAGTAAAACCAATTACTAGTTATTAAGGGTTTGTAATGTTTTGTGTTATTTTATTTCATCCAGGCATCGAAGGCAGAGATAATATCAAAGATTTATAACATTTATGTATCTGTTTATCTAGCTGAGTTATATTTCTTGTATGTTTTGTGTTATTAAACATTACACAAAACATTATATCGTGGTTATATATGTTTGGATAAAAATTTCTATATATATTTGTAGAAAATCAAATTCACAAGAAACAAGAAAATAGTTAACCTACTATTTACCTCAAAAGGCATGAAACAAGGATAAAAGCAAGCAAATGTTTCGGTAAAGCAACGTACGTACTCTTGTCAAAAAAATAAGAAAACTCTACCTATTGCACATCGCGAATAGTCGAGTACTGTGAAGAAACAGAATGTTTTATCAAATTATATGTGAGAAGTTGGTGAAAACATTTCTTGCTGCATTAAATGCACCAATGTTTATTTTTTCAAAAGAATAAGGATAGCTTCATTGATATATTTTCAAGCTCCATAGAATGCTCAAGCTAAGACAAATTACAAGAAACATAAATGAACGAATAAAGGAGATCTTGGATTTATAGACCTGAGATCAAAGTCTGTCCATTTATGTTTTTGAATTTTATATGCACTAATATAAATTAATAGTGTTGATGATGGGTTCTCTCAATAGTATGTTAGACACTACAATCACTATTTGTATCTCTCAATAGTATGTCCATTTTTTTATAATGAATTTACTTATCCTCTACACGTGATTTTTCCCATAACGGTTTTCCAATTCTACATTAAATATGTTCATTCTTTTATTTTCTTTATTGCTCGTTATTTCTAACATGCTCCTTTTCTCTTTTTGTCTGTAACCAATCTGAGAGTGAAAAAGAAAGTGATGCCTGCCTCGTTCACCAAGAAAATCTAGGAAATGATAAGAAAAGAATTGTTATTGTTGTGATTCAGTATTTTTTAGGCTATAAAATTGAAAAAATTAAAAAAGGAGGTAAGAAACATGTCTAAATAAAAACCAATAACGGCAATACGGAAGTGAGACTGGATATGAATGCACTGAATTTATGTGTCCGATATTGTCCATCTTTTTTTACCTTTATGTAATGGAGAGCCCATTAGGTTACTGAATTCTACTGGGATTCTTGTAGTTAAAGTTCCATTGTGCCTTTATGATGAATATAAAAATTAGATGCACTTTTCTGTTAATTTCTGATACCCACTTCGCAATATGCAGTGCCAAGCAATGGAATAGGACTTTATAAATATATATAATATTCATCATCCCCGCGTGTGGTTAAAGTTATTTCATCCGAATCCGTGCATGATAAGAATAATAGCAAATGTATTATATGTGAATTTATGCCAGTATCTTTATCTAACATTTAATTATTACACTACAGATGCCCATAAGGCCATCTCAATATTCTCCAATTTTAAGATAATCAATTAGTATTTAATATTAGTCTGGGACCGTTTTATATAACCTCTTATGTGTGACCCATCTAGCTTTGTTGTTGAAGTTGACCTCTTATGTGTGACCCATCTAGCTTTGTTGTTGAAGTTGTCCTCAAGCTAGGGGACTTCTTTTAACCTCCTATTAAGTTTGGTTGCTTAGTTTTCCTCCTTTTTCTATTGATTCTTTTTGCATTTGGTTTTAATTCACGTGAAGACAACATTTAGACAAAACTTTTTGTTTGTTTCCATGTACTCTACTTCGTTAATGTCAATTCATTATTGTTCATTCTTATCCTTTTTCTTCTTCAAGAATAATTAATAGCTAATGACCTTGCACGGTAGCATTTAGACAATTAGATTCAAATCTTATACCTCAAGACTTTTGGGAATATAAAAGAGAATTTAATGCCATAGGCTCGAATTGGCATTACTATTGTTACTTTTCCAATCTTCTTCTCCCTTCCCCCTTCCCTTTGGTTGAGCTTTCAAAGAGTTATTATTATGTATGATGCTACCTCCCAATTTGTAACACATATCTATTAGTCTACTTACCATCCAACTTCAAATTTTGTGTCAATATTGTGTCAATGAACGAGAACAAAATTGATTGGGGAGGATTGATTCAACAAAGTCATGGACTAAGTGGGGATTTTAATTCTGAGTTTGGCAATCGTTACTGTCAATATTTTGATATCAGACAAGCTTGGAATATGAGACCACTTTCCATGTTTGGAGGAGAAACCACAGATCATGATTTACCAAACATAGGCCATGTCAAATCATCTGGCACCATTATGAGCCGTTTTGAGTCACCAGCTTCTGCCTTTTATGCTACAGAAAACTGCATGGGGTTTGCAGAATATGATTCCCAAGTTGGTGTTCACTCTTTGAGCTCTCAGTTATGTAAGATTAATGATTTGGAATTCCCTTTGTATCAATCTTTTTCCAGGGAAAACCTTTTCTTGGATTCAGCAAACCAATCTGAAACCAACTTTGATTTATCAAACACTTTGCAATCCATAGTAAAATCTCAACTGAATAGTGGTAATCAATGCCGTAGATCCCCCGAAAAGTCTAATAAAATTTCAAGTGGGAATTTTCCCAGTTCCAAGTTCCTTCCAATTGAACAACAGAAGTTGTTCATTGATGGTCTTATCAGGGGCTCATCATTTCCGAACAAAGGAAATCAAGACCATATGGTACGGTTTCTTAATTCATTTTATGTTTTTTCTTTTCTTTTCGCAAACCCCATATGTGATATGTAGATTTTGTCACTTGTTCATTCTTTGGAGATTCAATTGGCTTATCATATTGCATTTGTATGCAGGTTGGTCATGGATCTTTCAATTTATCTGTTCCACAGCTGAGATTCTCTTCTCAGATTGAGAAGTTGTCTCCGACACTTTCAGCAGGAAGTGTGTCTAATATTGGAAACTCTGCTTCTAATGGGGCAATAGTGTCAAGTAAAACACGTATAAGATGGACTAAGGATCTTCATGAAAAGTTTGTTGAGTGTGTGAATCGCCTTGGAGGCGCTGAGCGTGAGTAACTTAAACTAAATTCATCAATTGGCAATAAGTTATACATCTATTTAACATCTCATAGTCCTATATTGGCTGCTTGACTATAGAGGCAACACCAAAAGCTATATTAAAGATGATGGACACAGATGGTTTGACTATCTTCCATGTCAAAAGTCATTTACAGAAATATAGAATTGCAAAATTCATTCCAGAGCCCAGTCATGGTAATTTCTATTCATTTTTATTTTACCATATTTGTAGTGCATTCATGTCACAGTGATGAGCCGATGTTTTTGTTGTGGTGCTTGTCAAGAAGGCTCGGGATATAAGCTTCTTCTCTTTTTGCTTTGGTTTTGATTCATTAATTGTTGAGACTTAAATAAACTAATGCAGATTGTTCACAGGTTTAATGTCTTTGTAGTTTATTGACTTCAAGTGTAGGATATTCCAATGAAGAATAAATGCATTTCCATCCATTAACATGGTAGAAAGTTTGAGCTATTAAATGACAAATATCTACTTTCTCTTCCTCCTGATGATAGCAACCTTAGTCAAACTACCATTGCTTGTTATGGTGAAATTATGTTTTAGATTATGACTGACTGTTCTCTATTGTTTTATTCTTCTCTCCACTTATTCGTAATCTTCAATGCCTTCACGCTCCAAACTGAACCTAAAATTTGTCCTGTTCCAGGGAAATCTGACAAAAGAACCCACACAAAGGATGTGCATCATCTTGATGTCAAAACGTAATGCTACTTCTTTTGCCTATATATACCAGTGTTATATTCCTATAATGCTAGTACTTCCATTAAGTTGCTTAGTTCATTTCATATTAACTTCAGATGTTATTTTATAAATATACTAAATTGACACTGCTCTTGATTTGCAGTGGCTTACAAATTAGAGAGGCACTTAAGCTGCAATTAGATGCTCAAAGGCGTCTTCATGAACAATTAGAGGTATATCCTTGCTATCATTTTCTCTTACTACTTTTATTTATGCTATAGTATATTTCCATGTTCTCCAAACCTTCTAAGGTTTTTACATTGTACTTAATTTTGCGAAGCCTTCCCCTCCTCTTATAAAAAGCTTCAGTATTGACCAAATCAGCTGAAAGGACCATGACCCTTGAACATTGAATTTGACTTTTTCTTACCATTAACCAGCTTTGCATGGAAGAAATGATGCAGAGATTTTCATAACATAAGAACAATGAAATCCAATAGTCTCACATGATCGAACTCTTAACCACTACTTTTAAAATAATGCACCATTTTTACAAGCAAAATATGATATATTTAAAGCCTTTAAGATATACTCAACATTTAGTTTGTAATCTTATTTAATCTAGCTTTCTTTTGGGATAGGTGATGATGTGAAATTTCACTATCATGTGCTAAAATTTGGAAAAAGAGTTCGGCAGTTATTGGTTGAAAAAATATTGAGGAAATTGAATGCTAAAATTAATGAATGAGTTGGTATAGTTGGATTCTTATAACACTCTTTCCTAACTTCAGGTTTTCATTTAACTTAATTTCTTGGTCCAGATTCAGAGAAAATTACAGTTGCGAATTGAGGAACAAGGAAGGGAACTAAAAAAAATGTTTGACCAGCAGCAAAAGACTAATAATAACCTCTCGAATACTCAGAATTCAGCCACGGATGAGACAACAATTAATCATAAAGATAGTGAGGTTTCTGTTACTGAAGGGTGCTAACAATTCCTTCTTCTCTTCCAAGACCTCTCCAAGCCAATAATTTGATGGTTATGTATAAAATTACAGTTTTCCAAAATCTTACTCCTTGTAAGAAACAGATAGACCACATCATGTGATTTTGTAATGGGAAGAATAAAATTGTTCTTTATACTACAAATGCAAACTCTATGAATCAGTACATAATTTAGATTGCTTACATTATATATCCTATAGAATCCGTACATAATTTATCCTACAAATGTTATGTTAATATGCTGTAACTGTGGGTGACAGATTATATGGGAATCACTTTTGTTCCTTTGTAAATGGTTCCGGGCACCCATCGTGCCCAATGCAATATAGTATTTTCCTTCTGTTGAGTAAAAATAACAATGAGAAAAAAAATGTATAATAACAATGAGAAAAATGAGAAGAAAAGATAACAAACACAGAATAAAGTGAGTAATGTGATAGAAAGAGACTAAAAATATTATGAACAGAGTCAGAGAATTTCTATGTATAAATAACATTATTGGTACTTTTTTTTTTTTTGTAGAACATTATTGGTACTTTTTATTCTTTAACTTTTTAACCGAACCAATTGTTTGGTTCATTATACAAAAAGATATTTGTTTTGTAAATGATTCACACCTTGGTATATTAAATCAGCTTCTATTGTTGTTTTGATTAGTGTTGTTGATATGATTTGGTTTTATTGGTTCTATGTTTGGCTATTAAATTTTTTAAGAAGCAGAAAAGGACGATTGTTTTAAGCATGAGATCCCCAACAAAGACTCTAATGAAATGTATTATGCAACTTTTGTTTATGTTTTTTTTTTTTTAAAATAAAATATTTCCGTAGTTAAAAGTTACGAATGAAACTAATCCTCTAAACAAAATAAAAATTACTAAAATGAATTTTATTTTTCTCAACAAAGACTTTTATTTACGTTTCTCACTTTATAATTCGTACATCAAGAATAAACTCAAAGGAATTCATGAAATGCTACAAATATGGAAGATTCTTTAATTTTTCTATTTTTCCTTCTTTTTTGGTGGCAAACAAGGCACAGTATCAATATAGTACTATCAAATTATTTGTAATTACTTACTTATGCTAAAAAATTATACATTGACGGTAACTATATTTAACCTAGAATACATAAAAAGGCAAGGCCGAACCTCCTTGAAAAGACCGGAATCTTTCCGCCTTGTTTTCATTCAATCGTGGCAAATGGCAATGACTGCCGTCCTTCTTTTGGCATTTCATTTTTGGAGCTACGTACGTCCACGTGTATCAGCCAAGGGATCTATATTCTATAATCTATACCTATCGTTAACCATTAAATTTGACATTAAAAATTTGAGGTTTAATTATCCACGAAGAATATTAGCGACACTTTTTTCTGTTATTTTTCTTCCAAAAAAAATTCTATCAATAAAATTAAATTAATCATAAAAAAGTCTTTAAAAGATAATAGAGCATTGCTAGCATTTTTCATTATCTATTTATTCTTTATAGTTACAACAAATTTTTCATTTTAGTCCATATAATTTTAAATATTGTGCTTTAATATCTGTAGTTGTAATTTTTTAAACGCTTCTAATCCTCACTGTCTAAAATCGTCTAGTATTTGCATCTTCAAATCCTTTAAAATCATTACAAAACTGAATTACCGGTAAAATTACCAAGAAAGAATTAGACACTTCCAATTTTATAATAATTTTAAAGGATTTGGATGCAATAGTTTTAGGCAATTTTACACCATGAAAAATGAGATGTTTTAAGCTATAAGGAGTTAAGGATTACAATGGAAAGTGTCTCCCTAATCTACTAGTTTTTATTGTAAAAAATTGTTAAGTTCTTAGATTATTGATGCTTAATTAGATTGTAGTTTGGAAACGGAGAACTAATTAATCTTAAATGATTGAAATTTGGAACGATAGAATCTCAGAAAGTTTAGCGAAATTTGGAGTTGATTCTATTGCTTAGAAGGAATTTGGTGTCTGCGTAGCCTCCTACGTACGTTAACAAAGCCAGAGGATATAGGTTGTGAGTTTCAATGATATGAGAATGACCTGCATAACTAAGTCATAACCGTGACAGCTTAACATATATATAATTATAAAAAGTGGGAAATTGACCTTAATCATGGTCTTCAAAAAGAAAGAGTAATGCACTAATGCCCATATAGAATCAAGTTCTTTAAGAAATTCAAATAAAGTGATAGTATAGTTTCTTTTCATTTTGAATTGTATAATTTTGGTCTTAACATGTGTAGAAATTGACTTTCTAAATCAATTCTTAGTATAAAAGTTGGAGAAAAAAAACACCAATATTATGTTGATTGTGCAATGTGCGAAAAATCGATCTAAAAATATTTTTTTATAGAACCAATCTAGAAATTATTTTTTATATAACCAATCTAGAAAGTTTTTACATTTCTTTTAGTAGTTATAAAGATATACTCATTTTAGATCAGTATATTTTTACTACATCGTTCTAGAAACTATTTTTAAAAAATGACAAACTATTCTTTTAAATTTAAGAATATTGATGTACGATAAAATATAAATTTTAATATTAGAAAAATATTACCTCTCACATTGCTATATATATATATATATATTTGTTGTAAAGTTTTTATGTTAATTTTATTTTTACTAGCCACCCTATAAATTAATTCATTGGAACTGACAATGAATGCCAGCGATTTTCAACAGTTATATATCTAGAGATGTTTCTGTTCAACTTGCGTCATTTTTATGATAAAGTTTAGGGAAAGGATACCCCATATGACATTACTAATTTTAAATAAACCTGGAAATTAAAATAGCATTATTGTATGAGGGAGTTAATTTAAGCTAATTTAGCGAGGTAGTTTGCAAGTTTTAATTACAATGAAAATTTAAGAAATTATCGAATTTTTGTTTGCTAGTCTATGTTACTAACTTATTAATGATTTGTACGTGGTACAAGCGTTAATTATTTTTATTCTTATTTAATCTTTATATATGGATTTAACTCTTCTAAGCATTATAAAAATTGGTTCAGTCATTGGCTTGGTCGAGGTAATGGATCAGTTATCCAAACAATGAGTCAGTAATTGGCCCGCTCTATATTAAAAAATTTAAAACTATATTAGATATAAGTATATAAATAATATTATTTGATTAAGAAAAATATACTAAAAAATTCAAAAATAACAATTGAAGTATTAAAGTTAATAATATAAGTAAAGTGTAATAATAAAAAAGAAAATGTAAATAGTAACTATTTAAATTAAAACAAAAGTCTAGTTGTTAATAAAAAAATGAGCTAGTAAGCAATAAAGAGAGTGCAGGAAGCAAATTTGTTTATAGATCTGAGCCCAAATACGAAAAACCCTAATCCCATATATATATAAAAGCTTCTCCTCCGCATCTCAGCCTCATTTTCTCACTGTTTATGTGTTGCGCGGTGTACAATAAGCAACAAAGCTGTAATCTCAGAGTTGAAACTACATCTCTCTCCTATGCGCCTCATTTTGCATCTTTCCTGTGCTCTTCCGCTTCAAGCCTTCAATGTTTCCTCTTCCACTTCAATGGTTTCTCTTCCTCTTCGGCTTCCACTTCCTCTTCGATCAACGCCGCATCGTCGTCCGCGTTATCAGAGGCGAGGTTGACACGGCAAGTTACTTCGTAGTGTGGCGGTGGCACAACCCAGTCCGGGTTTTAAAAACCGGTTGAGTCGTCGGGTTCCATCAAAATCAGTCGGGTTTGACCGGGCTTGAGCAGTCCGATAGTGCACTCATCCCGATTATACCATCGGA
>PYAF01004995.1:1014660-1075296 GCA_007407185.1 Glycine tomentella | reverse complement strand
GAGCCAGAGATAATAAGAATAGTAAATTGAAAGATATAGATGGTTACGAAAATCATACATACATACATATATATATATATATACATATATATATATATATTGACAAATGAATACTTTGAAATAGTTCAGAGATGGATTATTTTGCCAATTATAAACGAAAATAACTTGTGAAATGTACCTATAAATGAAAAAAGATAGAATATTGAACATATTTTGTTGAAAGAGCGATGAGAGCGAAAATTTTATATTCTAAGTTTTGTATTCTAATTTATAAAATAAAAACAAATGTTTTTAATGAGAATCAAAATTTATAATCAATGATTATAATTATATTTTTCTGTATCGTATATTTCATTTTAGTAGAATCAAAATGATTAAGTTGCATAGTTGCATATAAGAGTCTTGAGAGACATTTTTAGAAGTTGTATAACTTCTAAAATATCTTCTATTTTTGTTCCCTCTTGCTCATCCTTATTGGTTTCCTTTATCTAAATTAAGAAGAGAAGAGAAACATAAATTTTTGTAAGAGTGTTGATATTTAGACATTCATCATTTACTAATACTTTACCATTTGTTTTTTATAATGTCATATTTTTATCATTTACTTATTTCTACTAATTTTCTATTACTCTCAAAGTGTATACATCTTTTGGACATTTAAGAACAATTTCCAAAATTTAATGAAAAAAAAGAAGGTAAAATATATTTTTAATATTTAATTTAGTTAAAGATGCGGGGATGAGAGGAGAGATGTCCTCTTTTTCATTAGTTTATAAAGAAGAGAAAAAAAAATGCTGAATATATGCATATGTTCCTTTTCGTTTTTGTTTTCACTGCGACACAGAGTTATCAGGGTACATGAGATAATGATGACATAGATTATAATTAGCTAACCTACTATTAGCAAAATCACTTAAGAGACTACATAATTCACTTTTAAGGAGATCTAAACCAAACAAAAATATTTCTAAGAACAAACTAAACCTAAATATTAAGATATTTATAATGACTAAGATATATATGGTAATGCTTGATTAGATTGATGTTAGCCAACACTTATCAAAAGTCACATCCATGTATTTTTCACAATGGTTTGGTGGTCTTATTTCTACTGTATCGTAAACGGGTTGGTACTTGGTAGTTGGTACCCCTGGTGTCATATATATATATGATTTTGTTTAGCTGATAAAAAGTAATTATCAAAAGTCACCCAACTTACGGTAGAAGGTAGATGCTGAAATAACTCAGTTTTAAAATATAGAATCCCAAACTCTTTTTTGGTACAAATAGAAACCCAAAACTAATAAAAAAAATCAAGTATAAAAAAATTAATTTTAAAATATTTATTAAAAACAATTTTATTTAAAAACACATAAGTGCACACACATATGAGAATGATCAAGGTGTAAGGTTATAAATTATATAAACTCTTATATTATTCGATAATTTTTTATTGAAAAATTTTATCTAATTATCTTGCATAGAATTGAAAACTCTTATATAGGACACACTTACAAATTTTTATATTAATATAAAATCATTTAATATTTCACTAATAAATAATATATTCTTTTAAAATATATAAAAATAAAAATACTCCATGTTTACTAATATAATTATAATTTTTCAATTTTAACAAAAATATATATAAATAATTAAGATAATATATATTTACAATTTAATAATTATATAAATAAAAATCACATATATATAAAACTATAGAAAATACTCCATGTTTGGAGTAGCAACAAAATGGTGATAAATTGCAGGGTGTTTGGAAAGATGTTTGAACCATGTTGAATGGAGGTTTTCCAAATTTTAATGCATAAACTAAAAAGAAACATTAAGTATAGGTTGACGTTCAATTGAATCAAACTAATTTCCAAACACGTGTAGTTTGTCGGCTTTCAAATCGAGAAGAAGTAGGGAAACAATCGAAATAAAGATATTTTTCTTATGAATAATCTAAATGTAATTGTTTATATTATATATATTTAAGATCTTTCCTCTTTTATATATGTTAAGATTTAGGAATTTTTTGTATTTATGTTTATTTTTTTATTCAACACGTTACTAGCACGATCATATTCTTTGGATTTATTGGTAGCAAAAGAAAGTCACATATTTGTGTTATATTCTTTTGAACTCACATTTTGAGGTAAGATTCTTCTTCTTCCTAATCATTTTATATATAAACTATAATGATACATATAATTATATTCATGTAAATTGTAAATTTAATTTAGATATAATGTGTTTTAAGATATTATCAAACAAAAAAAATAAAATTATTTTTGCAAAAACTTTCAATGACCTTATAAAAGAAATAAATTTAGTTTTTTTTTTCTCATCTGAAATAGGAAAACAATAAAAAGTGAAAAGAAATGAATATTTTTCTTACCAATAATGGAAAAGTAGTCTTGTATAATTTCTATTTATCCCATCAATCTAATTTATATGGTTTAAAATTGAAGTAGTGTTTTATTGAGTTTATATATATATTTGTCCATTTGAAAGGTTTTTCACTTCATATACGAAAATAGTATTTTTATTTTTTTTATTTTTGTTGATTCACATATGTTTATTGTCTTTCCCACAATTAAAAAAATAATTTTGACTTAAAAGGTTTGGTGATTCGGCAATTAATAATGCAGTGTTTTTTTTATATGATTTGTTACAATATTCATAGGTGCATTTTGGCAATTAAAATTGGTTTTTAGGTTTATATATGAAAATGTTGTCTTTTTATTATTATCTATTATTAAAATACGGTCAGATCAATAATGTGGGATATATATTTCATTTAAATTTGAAGAAAATTACTTATATTGATTAGATGTTTGTTTTGGAAAATTGTACGCTCATTATTTTGATTATAATTTAGAGCAATTCTAAATTTAAATATTTGAAAGATTATATATATATATATATATATATATATATATATATATTGAGATATATTATTCGGATTGTTGAAATTGATTTAAACTCAACTTTCTGTCTTTTCATGTAATGTCATTCTTCCTTTGCCAATTTATCATTCTAATTATTTGTATTCTTATAATAGTATTTATCATGTCAAACCTTGCAAAACTCAAATTTGTGTCTCTTTGGATATTAGATGTAGAAATACAATTAGTTGTAATAGGTCTTAAAGACTTTATTAAAGATAAAAATAAAGCATCTAATCAAGATAAGACTAAAGCTATGATTTTTCTTCGCGACCAGCTCCATGAAGGGTTGAAAACAAAATATCTTAATGTAAAGACCCTTTTATCCTTTGGAATAACTTGAAAGAAAGATATGACCATCAGAAAATTGTGATACTTCCAAAAGCTCGTAATGAATGAATGCATCTAAGTTAGTATAATTCTGCAATATTTAGAATCACTTCTAAATTGGCCTTATGTAGAGAAAAGATTACTAATGCAGACATGTTAGAAAAAACATTCTCCACTTTTCGTACATCAAATGTACTCTTGCAACAACAATATAAAGAAAAAGGGTTCAAAATATATTTTGAATTAATTTCTTGTTTCCTTGTGGTTGAGCAAAATAATGAGCTTTTAATGAAAAATCACGGATCTTGCCCAACTGGTCCTGCTTCATTTTCGGAAGTGAATATGACAACTTATGATTATTATAATTATGGGAATATTGATTCGGATAGAAATATTGATCACATTGTTGGTGATGAGAGTGTCAAGAAATTATGTTTGTTATTGAACTTTATGCTTTAGTAGAATAGTTTGAACTTTTCGTACTTTGATGTTATTTGACTTTATTGAACTTTAATAATTTTATTAGGCTATATATGTGTTTTCTTTTCGAAGCAATAAATAAGTTTAGTTATCTTTCAAATTTGTTTCCATATATTGATTTTTTTATATGTATACTCCTTTTTTTGTTAAGAATGAATATTGGCAATAATGTCAATAATTAAGATATGTGCCTTGCTGATAGTGCAATGCTTCATACAATCCTTAAGAAAAATGGATTTTTCTCCCATCTATTAATGCAAGAAGTCAATGTTAGTACTATATTTCGCAATACACATATTATTGAAGGCTCCCGAAGAGCCAATATATTGTTACATGGAGGAACTAAGTTACACATTGACAATGCATTATATTCTTCCAAGTTTTATAGAAACTTGTCAAGCTTCAAAGATATTTGTTTACAAAACTTAGCCAATCAATTACCAAATGTATTCACTGATCCAATAAGGATGACTAAGTCACATGTTCCATATGCTAATGCTCCAATAAGAATTGATGTCCCAGTTAGACAATCTAACATTGCAAACAAGTCTCAAACATGCATGAAGCATGATAGACCCATTGGTTCCAAGGACAAAAATCACTGAACAAAAAAGGGAGCTAAAAAGCAAGATGGTCAAATAGAGGATGTAGAAACTCCAAAAGATTCCTTAGACATAATTGATTGTTCAGTTCCAGAAGAACCTTAGGTACTTGGAATTATTGAAAATGAAGAGATCTCAAAAAATTATGTCATGAATGGAGTACGATGGAATCGAAATGAAGTCAACATTGATGATGTGTTTTCATATAATATAACGCTTAATGTAATAAATTATACATGGGATCAAGAACCAATGTCCATCTAAGAGAAAGATTTTTTAATTTGTAGTCCATACACCTGAAAGTGTAAATCCAAGTGGATATAAATGGGGTTTTGTGCAAAAATGAAATGAGAATGGTGGAATTATGAGATATAAAACACAAATTGTTGCTCAAGGATTTTCACAAAGATCCAGTATTGATTTGGAATAAACATATTCACTAGTATTGGATGCAAGTACTTTTCGATACTTATTTAGTCTCGTCGCACGTGAAGGACTCAATTTAAATTTAATGGATGTTGTTACAACTTACTTATATAGGTTTCTTGATAATGACATTTATATGAAACTCCTTGAAGGATTCAATTTTCTCAATAAAAAATGTTCTAGAGAAGAATAGTCAATCAAATTGAATAAGTCTCTTTATGAGCTAAAGAAATCAGGACAAATGTGGTACAATCGTCTTAGTGAATATTTGATAAAGGAAGGTTATAATAATGATCTCATTTATCCATGTATTTTCATGAGAAAATCCAAAAAGGGATTTGTCATAATTGTTGTTTATGTAAATGACTAATTATCATTGGTACTCCAAAATAACTTCCAAAGCCATAGATTGTTTAAAGAAAGAGTTTGAGATGAAGGACCTAGGAAGGACAAAATTCTGCTTGGGATTACAAATAGAATATTTAAAAGGCAAAATTGTTGTGCATCAAGAAACTTATATAACCAAGGTGCTTAAAAGGTTATATATGGACAAATCACATCCATTATGTACTCCAATGGCTGGAAGGTCTTTAGATGTGAACAATGATCCTTACAAACATAAAGAAAACCATGAAGAACTACTTGGTCCTGAAGTACCATATCTTAGGACTATAGGAGCATTAATGTATTTGGCTTATTATGCACGACCCGATATATCATTTGCGGTTAATTTATTAGCAAGATATAATTGTTGACCTACATGAAGACATTGGAATGGAGTGAAACACATACTTCGTTACCTCAAGGACACTATGGACATGAGCTTGTTTTATTCAAATGTTTCAAAGACAGATCTAATGGGTTATGCAAATGCAGGTTATTTGTTAGATCCTCATAATGGTAGATCACAAACAGTTTATTTATTTACATGCAGTGGTACAACTATCTTATGGTGGTTTGTGAAACAAACCATAGTTGCAACATCATTTAATCACGTGGAAATTTTAGCATTACGTGAGGCAAGTTGCAAATGTATTTGGTTGATATCTGTAATTCAACATGTGCAAGAAACTTGTGGTTTATCTTCAGGAAAAATGACATCAACGATCATATGTAAAGACAATGTGGCATGTATCGCTTAGTGAAAAGAATGATACATTAAAGGAGATAGAACAAAGCACATTCTACCAAAATTCTTCTTCATTCATGATCTTTAGAAGAATGGAAATATAAATATTCATCAAGTTCGTTCGTGTGAGAATCTAGCTAATCTCTTTACAAAGTTATTGCTAATGAAAACTTTTGAGCAACTAATTCATAAGATTGAACTTCTTAGTCTTAAAGATGATTTTTGTATGAGGAAGAGAAATAAATATGTTTTGACTTTTTTTTCTGTCACGCATGATTTTGTCTCATTAGGTTTTCCCGACAAGGCTTTTAATAGAAAAGTGATGACATATTGAAGGATGATGTATTCTTTTTCCTTCACTGAGTTTTTATTCCACTGGATTTTTGCCAAAAGATTTTAATGAGCCACATTTTCAAATAATAGACATCCAAGAAAAAGTATTATAAATAATTTAATTATGGTTATAGATATTATATGTGTTTAGGATCTTTCCATATTTATTTTTATTTTTAACACTCTAAATCTCCTCTTATAAATATGCTACTCCTATTAAAAAAAGAATACATATAATTTTTTATTCTGTATGTACTCTACTCTTCTCTACTATTGTTATTTTATTCAACAGTTCTAGTATTTTATATCTTTTCCCTAAACTTGTAACTAAAGGTTTTTTTAAAACTTCTCCTTTCCTTTAATTTCTTTCCAATTAAATTAAATAATAAGCAAAACTTTGTTCGTTAATACACCATTCCCTCCGAAGAAGAAAAATCACCTTTTATTATGATTATAACATATTTTTCTAAAATTATTTTTTCATAAAAAATTTCCAAAACAAAATTTTTGTTTTTCTCCCTCCGATTAATCAAACTTCAAGATTATTTATAATTCAATATGACTTATACTATAATATTAATTATTTATAGGAACGTGAGAAACTAGAACATTCAATTGCAGTAAACGGTTTTTTCAATAGCATTTAATTATATAGGAACGTGTGAAAAAAATGTTAAATGATTATAACTTCGCTTGTCAGTAGTTTGACATTTATCTTTTTTGTTTTTTTATTGTTTGAGTTGTTGATAAGAGGAGCGAAAGCTAAAGACTCGTCCACGAGGAAAACGCGAGAGATCCTGGGAAGAGGGCAAGAGGCTATGAATTAATCAAGGGTAGATGCATCCGTTAAGCTCGTGAACTTTGTGAATAATAAGTCTTTTTTTTAAAGCCCATATCATTTAAGTTCATGGATTTGACGGGCTTTATTCACGTACTCATAAATCATCTATTTAAATCGTTTAAATCTAATGTGTAAGTGATTTTAATTCGTTAGTTTAAGATTTTAATCTTTAATTTAGGTTGTTATTATTAAATTATGATATTTAAAATGTTGGTATATTTTAGTGTAATAAATTTTAGTTTTAAAAAATGAAGTTAATTTTTTCTTCTTTTAATTTTATACACTTTTCACTTTTTTTAAAATATTTTTTTCAAATTACTATTTGGGTCCACAAATTGATTCATTTATCCGCGCGTTTTTGCAATCAGGATATACGAATCTGGAAAAAGTCCATTTATTTTGCATACTAAGTTTATCTGGTAAGTCTAAAATACACATTTCACGGTCGGACCTTAATGAGGCAAACCAGTCCATATACCTACATGCAAAATTAGTGTTATCAAATTTGGATCGGCCATCGAGTCAATTGAGATAATGGGTCATGGATTAACCCAATGAGTCACTAGTTGATCACATGATTTGGTCTATATTAGAAAAAAAAATTCCTAAATGTAAACTTGTACACTTATGATTTAAGTTTTAACAAAATTCAACATATCTAGAAGTATAATTATGAACTTGTTTAAAATTTTGAGCACTTAATGTACTATTATCATCTATTTATTAAAACTATCATTGTTATACACTATCATACATAATACGAACACATATGTACGTACATATATACATGCGTGTGCACACAAACATATATGACATATCATGAGAGGAATATGTCTATTATTAGAGAGAGGATAAAATCTGGATCGTATATCCATATATGCAGGTTAAGATTTACGTTTCAGATTTAATTATTTCACTCTCATATAAATGTTTTCTCTAATAAGATATGTCCTCTCCCTTTATCTGTGTCTATATATATATATATATATGACATATCATATGAGAGAAAATTTTTTTATATAAGAGTGAGATGATTAAATATGAATCATATAATTAAACACGGAGGTTAAGATTTAATCTTAAAAAGTCGTGTGACCTTTTAAGTAGTTACATCACATTAAATCTTAACCATCCATATGTAGTTATACGGTCCAAATTTAATCTTCTCACTCTCATATAAGATACTTTCTCTCGTAAGATTTGGTGGCAGCGACAATCATGTTGGTGGCAATGACGATGATGATGGTGGAGATCACACTGATGGTGGTCGTGGTGGTGGTAGTGATGATGCAACAACAGTCATGTGGTAGTAGCGATAGTAATTTAACAATCATGATGGTGGTTGCGGTGGCGGTCATGGTAGTTATGGTGGAAACATCATGATGGGATAGTGATCATGGTTATGTTAGGTTTGAGATATTTTAGGACTTCATAGATTAAATCTTTAAGATATTTGGTTCTCTAGTTGGTAAATCTTATGAAGATTTTATGGTTAAATAAAATTTAATTTGAATTTAAAATATTTTAATCTTAGCATTTTATTTTAATCTAATGGTTGAAACTCGTCATTCTTATTCTCACATAAAATGATCATTCTCATAAGATTAAAACATTTTAAATTCAAATCAAAACTTCATTTAACCACAAAATCTCCATAAAATTCACCAAACAGAAAATCAAATATTTAAAAAATTTAATTTATGTCAAAATCGCTACCACAATCACTTCCACCGCCACTACCATGATCGCCACTATGACCACCATCATCACCACCACTAATGTCGACGATGATAGTTATATTGGTGGTGATGATGACGACGACAATAGTCATGTTGGGGGTGGTGGCGGTGATGGTTGACAATCATGATGGTGGTTGCAGTGGTGGTCATGGCAGAAACAACAATGGTGATGGTCATGGTGATGATAGTTTTGAGATATTTTAGGACATTATAAATTAAATCTTTAAGATATTTTTATTTTTCTATTTAGTAAATCTTATGGAGATTTTATAGTTGAATGGAATTTTAATTTGATTTTTAAGTATTTTTATCTTGATCTTTTATTTTAAAATTAGTCATTCCATTCTCACATAATACACATAAGATGATTATTTTCATGTAATAAGTCTTCTACACACATACACTGGTACAAATTAGCTGAGAGAAAATTTTAAAAAAATAATTTTACCATCTCAAATTATAAGATGCATTATGTCTTTGATAAAAAAAATATATCTAAGTCTATAAACAACGTGTGTTGTGATTCAATTGTTAAAAAAATTAAAAAATGCTTGACCTTTTAAGTAATGATGTCAGTGATTCAAGTCGAGTCAAATCGATTCGTATCGAATATGTGCATATCAGATCCAATTAATAGGTGAGATCGATTAGATGTCTAATTTTCGAATTAATGGGTTGAGCGGAGTATAATAAGTGCCATTGAATTGCAATTGCAAGGTCAAGATTTTTTTTCATTTGATTCTGAAATGAATATATAATGATGGTATGTTGTGAAATTTGGGTCCATGGATACATCCCTTTCGTATGTAGCACCAGCTAGCAAGTGTGACAGGGACAGAAAAAGTTGCACAAAACGACAGTTACACTTGTTAGGCCTGGAATGGTTAAAAACTTGGAACTTTTTGAAGCAATGAGATGAGAGGAAATTGTTGAGTTGAGAAGAAAAAAAAAAAAAAAAGAATAGAGGGTACAATCTGTCTCTCGTAGCTGGCTCTGGCTCCATTATTTTTGGTTTTGGACAGACAAGGGTGTGTTTGGTTCTCTGACTACACTCACTCGCTCCTTCTCTCTTCTCTCTCAGTGTACCACACTCTCTGCCACCTATGGCCCAGCGTCAACTCTCTCCTTTTCCCTACCCTTCCACCTCCTCTTTTGTCTTCCACTTTACTCTCCCACTACCTCTCCTTTCATGACTTCAACTTCAACCACCACCTCTTTCTCTCTCACTTCTCTTTCTCTTATCAAAACAAACCACAATGAATAATACTAACAATAACAATAGTTACAACAATACACTCTAGTTTCTAGCCATTTCCTTATTACCACCACCAATGGCTTTAGACGCCAAACTCTCCCCTTCTGAGTCCCTCAACGGTTTGAAATTCGGCCAAAAAATCTATTTTGAGGATGTTGGTCTTGCTACTCCAGCCACTTCTCTTACTTCTTCTTCTTCTGCTGCTGCTACTGTTACTTCTTCTTCTTCTTCTTCTTCAAGGAAAGGAAGAGGTGGGTCTGTTCAACCAGCTCAACCTCCTAGGTGTCAAGTTGAAGGGTGCAAAGTAGATCTGAGTGGTGCAAAAGCTTACTATTCTAGACACAAGGTCTGTGGCATGCACTCTAAATACCCTTCAGTCATTGTTGCTGGTCTTCAACAAAGGTTTTGTCAACAGTGTAGCAGGTCAAACCCCTTCTTTCATTATTATTATTATTATTATTATTATTATTATTATTATTATTATTATTAATACCTGAAACAGAACTGAAAATTCTTTCTTTTTCTTCTTCTTGTGCTATTTTAATATTGAGGTAAGATAAAGCCTGGTAGGGCCTTGTTTATTTTATTCAGTTTTTTTGCTCGTTATTCTGCGGTTTGGGGTGTAGGTTTGTAGGTGAAATATGTTATCCTGTTTTGTCGGTGCAGTTATAGGTGTGTGTATTACTTGTTTGGAGTTGGTTTAATTCCTTAATCGTGGCTTTGCTTTTGTTCAAGGCTTTGGTGTGGTGTGATTCTTTGTGTCTGTTCTTAAGATGTTTTTTTGTTCAGTTATGATTTGGCTGATTGTGCTCGGTATACTTTGCTTTTTCCCCCTCCAAGCTTAGCTTTAAAGTGCTTATCTGAACGGCTGTCTTATAACGCGTGTGAAATATTATTGTTTTTCTTTTCAGCGAATTGATTCTTGCACCCCCAGGTGTGTTTGGTATTAAAAATAATAACTTCGTTTGTACGGAAAAAAGGCTTGAAGTGGGTGTGCAACTTGTTGTAGTCTTAAAATAACACAAACACTACCCTCTAGCCTTTGAGGGGGCCCTCAATTGTGTATTGAACTATTGATATGCTGTTACTGTTTTTGTGTTTGGATTATCTGTTTTGGAGAAATAATATATTTTTTTTCTTCCTTTTATAGATTACTAGAGAGCCTTTGAAAAAATAAAATAATGATAATTTTCCAAATATAATCTGTTACCAAACATGACCAAACTCTTTAGGTATGTGATCTGTGTAAAGATACATCCATGTATTTTACTGTTCTGAATCAAGTTGTTTTATTGTGTGAAGGCATGTTATTTGTACTACAAGAGCAATTCCTTGTTGATGTGAACCTAGGATTCTTACGCAAGGCTTGCATTATTATCATAATGATAGTTTTCTGCTAATTGGAGTTTGAGAGTGACTGCAACCTTCCCTTGTCTGGTCATCCATAACGTGGGTCCTGATTATTGAATTTGATTTATCTATCTTAAACAGATAGGTTGTCTGATTGTTTATGTAATTTCCTTGCATGAAGACACTAGTCATGTATTGCCTCCTTGACTAATGTTAGTTTTCATACTGTTTAGTTTGACTTGTTGATACATTATTGAGAATGAGTGCAATTGGTGTTGCTGGATCATGCAATCCTAACCACATACTTTGCTTATGTGACTATTCATCTCTATTCTGTTTGATGGTGCTAGCTATGTCAGACTGTCAGTTGTCACATGTACTATCCATTTCAATTTGACTCATTAGTGCTAGAGGATGCTACTATGCATTCTAGGATAGTAGTCAATGGTGTAATAAGCTTGTATTTTGGAGACAGACAGCCATCATAATTGGAAAGTTTCCAACCCCAGGATATGGAGAATATGGTCTATCTGTCAATGAATGTGGTTTTATATGCAGGTTTTTTTGGAGCTGGGATAGCTTTCTGTTGGCTGTTCTTAGAGTAATTTGTGTCTTTTTTTTTTTTTTTTTAATCTCATGGTTCTTCCACAGTTGAAAAGGGTTATCTAAGTCAAAAGTTACACTTTTCCTTAATAATGCAAAACATTACTCTTCTGAATAGGGTGGCAATGAATTGAACCAACTCGAAAATAGTTTGAAACTCGATTCAAGAATCAGCTCGTTGAATTTGGTTCATGAACCAAATGAGTTGAACTTGAGCTCGTTAAATAAATGACCCAAACTTGAGCTGCGAATAGTTCGACTCATTTGATTCATGAATTGGCTCGATATATATATATATATATATATATATATATATATATATATATAATTGATTGGGTCTATTATTTTATATATCTAGGGCAGGGTAGTTTTTATTTATGCAGACTTTGGTTATAATTATGTTTTTTTGTCATACCTTGTGGCCCTACAAAGCTTATAGAATAAGTTCAGTTTTGTCTTTTCAAAAAAATTAAACAATAGTTTTATCTAAAATCTACTAATAAATTGAAAATTTGAAATGTATAGGATTTAAAAATTTTGAATTTTGGTTCATGTGCTCTAAGCTAACAAGCTGAATTGAGCTGTTTGTGAGCTTGAACTGAGTTTTCAAGCTGAAAAATAAATATTCATGTCAAGCTTGAGTCGAGCTCAAGCTGAGCTAAATATTAATGAGCCGAACCGAACTCGACTCATTTCTGGACCTACTTCTGAATATTCTAAGTTAAAATACATATTATGAGAAAGATCATGAAAAGATATTTAAGATGGACTTCTTAGCATCCAATTTCCCAGCATTTCAGATGTACTATCGGTGGATATACATTGTGGTTTATCCCCTGTATTTAAGCTTGATGAATTCTCATTTGAATTATTCTGGTGTCTTGCACTAAAGATTAAATACAATGCCATCCCTTTTGGTAATATATAAAGAACTTCATTGGTATTGTTTTGGTCTTATTTTACTAATATGTTAAAGCTGAATTCTAAGTATCATGGAGCCGCAGAATGTTACTTAAGCAATGTTTGAGGATTGCTTCAGTAAAACAGGGCTCAAGGAGCATCTTATACTGATAATATGCCATCTCATCCAATGCAAAACAAGCTCACATGATGTGCATCATTGCAAGATGTGAGAATTATTACTGACATATGGAGTACCCTTGTTCTTGGGTTTATACATATTGCTTATGTTCTGTAATCTTTGCAATGATGACTAAGTCAAATAAGTTAGAAATTCCATCTCATTTGCATCTGCATTTAATAAAACAACAAATATTTTAAGTGCTTCCAATTTGTAGCAACAACAGCATGTCATGCTAAGGTAACAGTAGACTTGTCATGTTAGCATTTCTTAAGTCTTGGCACTTGGGTATGCTTGTACCCATTCACCTCTCTTTGACATAAATTGGAATCATCTATATTTGTAAAAGCTAATATCATGTTTCCTAGTCTTGCACAGGTTTCATCAGCTTCCTGAGTTTGATCAAGGAAAAAGAAGTTGCCGTAGGCGACTAGCTGGCCATAATGAACGTCGGAGAAAGCCCCCACCCAGCTCCCTCTTAACCTCTCGCTATGCTAGACTTTCTTCATCTGCTTTTGGTTAGAAACTATCAGTAAAATATCAGTTTCATGTCTCTTTCAATTTTTCCATAGGGAATATAGTTTCAGCTTGTGTGGCATATAAAAGTAAAACAAACTCTAATCTCTGGCACTTTTATTGACAGATAATAGTGGCAGAGGTAGCAACTTTCTGATGGAATTGGCTTCAAACCCGAAGCTTAGTCTGAGAAATTCACTTCCAACTCCTAGATCATCTGAGCTAGCTCCTGGAAATCAAACCTCCACACTTAGCTGGCATGGCAACTCAGAGACATCATCTGACCTTTTCTTGCAAGGTTCGGTGGGTGGGACAAGCTTCGCCGGCCCGGGTCATCCTCCAGGGGGAAGTTACACTGGGGTCACCGACTCGAGCTGTGCTCTCTCTCTTCTGTCAAATCAAACATGGGGTTCTAGAAACACAGCACCAAGTCTTGGGTTGAGTAACATGATAAATTTCAATGGGACACCCTTGACACAACTTGCTGCATCATCTCATGGTGCATCAATCCATCAACTTCCAAATACCTCGTGGTTTTTCAAAGGCATTGATTCTGGTAACTGTTCGCCCGAGGTGGTCCCTGATCTAGGTCTCGGTCAGATTTCACAGCCTCTCAATAGCCAACTTCACGGTGAGCTGGACCTGTCCCAACAGGGAAGGAGGCATTATATGGATCTAGAACAGTCCAGGGCATATGAATCTGCTCATTGGTCACTTTAATGCACTTTGTTCTTTTTTTTTTTGTCAGGTACCTGTGCCCAGTTGGTTACTTACCAGATTGATGATAACTATTGCTTGTTTTGGTTTGTTTTAACTGATAAGCAAGGTGGGTAGCCTTGCCTCATTTGTGGAGCTTTCAGGCACCGAATGAATCTCACCTGAGAGTGTGTTTTGTTAGTAGTGTCTTGAGCATAGGTATGCTGTTTTCTGCCATTGCCGTCACCTCTGGAATTATTTGTGATTGGGAGGACAGCCTCTTTGATTTTATTTGATATTATCTTTTGACTATCTGTCAACTAAGTGTTGCACACATTGCTCGCCTAAGAATATTTTGCACGGCATTAAGTTGAATGACTTGGATAACAAGCATGTTTGGTTTTCAGTTGGGAGGTGCCCAACGTACATTTCAGAAAGTAAAACTAAAAAAGCTCCTTGTATGGTTTTCAATTGGATCCAATTGTAAATTAGGTTTTGTCTCAAAACTTAGTTTCAAATGAAAGAAAAGGTAGGGTTGTTTTTGCAAAATGAAGTTCATATAAATTGAAGATTGTAAACTTTAATTAAAACATGCAACTTGTTCAAAAATCACTTAAAGTTTTTCAACACAATATTAGGGTCACAAAACAATTCAGTGCATGTTTACATTAGAGTTTGTAAATCTAAGTTTGAACTTTTGAATTTCATTTTGCAAATTGAGTTAGCAAAAATAATCTTTTCGTTCTTTCATTTCAAATTGAGTATCAAGGCAAAATTGAGGTGGCTCTCAGTTTACAATATGATTTTTGGTATAAATTTGGTTCGGGCTGGATAAAATTGTTATAAGAGGCAAAATTTTCTCTCCGATAATTACATATCTAGGACTCATTTGGAATCTTTGATTAAGTTTGAATGATCTCGCGTAGTTAATTTATGTGCTTGATATTAGTTTACAATAAGATTTAACTAAAACTAGTTTTTCTGTTTTACTTTCTGAATACATGGTGGGGTCTCCTAGATCAAAAAGCGATTAATTTTATTTATTAATGAATTTCGGTATGAAACTCGTTTAGAAGTTAGAACTATTGGAAGTGATATTTCTATTTTCATATTTTTTTTTCCTTCTCTCTTGTTCTCAATATTTTCCTTCTTTCTCATTCTGATTTTTCCCCCTCTTGTTCAGCTGCTAACCTGCTAAAGGCACCGATTGAAACAGAATCATTTTTCGAGGATCAAAAGCAAAAATCAGATTTCAATTCCAACCTTTCATCCTCATTTACAACACAATTTTACGTGCCTACGAACCCAATTGAAGTACTAACATTATTTAAAGTACTAACATCTACTATTCCCTACAATCCACATGAAGATAGAAAGGAACGAAACCAAAATTATGGAAATTTGAAAAATGTTATCCCCTGCAATTTTATATGAATACCATGATAGGAAAGGGGAAAAAACTTAAAGGAGACTAGAATAGAATGAAACAAAAGGGGTGGGGATGCATGTAATCAAAATTATGGAAATTCCAAAAATGTCATCATGATGAGTGAAGAAGACATGTTAAATGACTTTTTGTTGTTTTCAGAATTTTTGAGTGCATTAAGGATATTCCTCAGATAATTTATGTTGAACTGAGGTGGACGGAGTGTTGGGAGCACGTGTTGAGGTTGGTTGTTGAGTGTTGAGATACTCTGGTGGTTGTGACAATAGTAATTATTTGCACTTTAACATTCAAGTTAATAAGAATTTTGGTAGAGTAACAACAATATTAAATGATGCGTATCTAGAGAAGGGAGGGTTATGCTATTTATAGGTGTTGGGTGTTTTGAATTAAATGAGATTGGATTAGTTAAGCTGTCAATCTACTGTGTTAGAATCCCATACTGATTCTGTAAACACACAAGGTGTTTATGCGATTGTTATGACTTATATAAGGTAGTTGCTTAAAAATTAAAATAGTAGTGAGAAACTGAGAATCACACTCCTATCAAAGTAAGTGTCCCACACAAGGTATATGATGTGTAGGGTTTTTATTGGGTTGAGTCATTGAGGTCTGTAGATTCATTCGGTCCATATTGAGCTTGAAATCCGTTTAGAATGGATAAGGATCAAATCTTTTTCATGCAAGCGTCCTGAAATTGAACCTTTATCAACATGATTAAAAGACTTAATTATTTACCATTCATGTTAAATTTTATTGGTGAATTTAATTTTTAAAATTGAAAATAAAAAATCTCAAAACATATTTTCTTTTACATTTTCTGTTTCACTGAAAATATAAAGAAAAGCAGAGATGATAAGGCAAATAAAATAGGCGTCGGTTGATGGCTTATTTTTGCTTGGCTTTCGGGATTATAAGCTTGCCATTAATACCTTACAAGAAATATTTGAATAATCTATTTTTATTATTATTTTTCTGGTTGGTTCACATGCTTCCAAGGAACCCAACAGTTAGTGTGGGAAATTATTGTGTTTGGTATCCCAAATAAAAGAACCTAATAATTAGTGTGAAATTATTGCTCGGCATTCCAAATAAAAGAGGTTGAATTGTTTAGCTTATAGATGATTTTTTTATCAAATTTATTCGAAATTATTTTTCATAAATATTATAGGATCAGCAATAATTTATATTCATATCATCATTTTATAAATTGGTTTGGCGTAGAACAGCAACTAAATCATTTATACAAGGGCCCAGTTACCCCACGAAGCCCATACCTAATTACTCAAATTGGGCTCAGGAAAAGTTGAGTAAACAAAAGCCTATTAACAGGCCCAATAGCTTGTTTCGCGCCAAAACCAATATAACGGACTCAAACAGTTGAAGACGCCAACCGCACTGGCACATCTTAATGCAATGCAATCTTGATTCTTTCTTCCTTCTCTTTTGTTTTCCGTTAAAAACCCTTCTCTTCCATTCACCTCTGTTCCGAATTCCGCACAAGAACCAATTGCATGCATGTTTGGGAACTCAGAAAAAGAAAGCAAAGAAAATATATTAGCGTTCACTCATCCACCTGAAGGTAACTCAGATAACTATTTATTCACTCTTTTTAGTCTTTTATAATCATAGAATTTGTTCTTAATCTTGGAAACAAATTTGGAAATTTATCCGTTATCATCATATTATGCGTTTGGTTGCTACGAAAATTGACAGATTATGCTATAGAATTTTAATTTTCATCGTCAATTAAGATCCATTTTAACTTGACAATGGACTAATTTTCTGATCATTCACATTACATATTTGTTGTAAGATTTTTGTATAAACAGTGATAGCTCTTCAGGATCTATACAGAACCTTTAACTACCCACAAAAGTTCACTGATTATATTTCCTTGTGGGGAGTCTTGGACAGGAGTCTTGGACAGGAGTTGCTCTGGACCATCAGTCATACAGCTGTAGTGCACAAAGTTCACTGATTATATTTCCTATTTAGATCATAGTTAATGTCACTAACAACTGTTAGTAATTCTCTCTGTCTACACGCAGAAAATTTCAAGGATTAAACCTCACTGGGTATCTTGGAAGTCTGCTATATAATCTACCAAACTTGAAGCAACTGTGAGTGTTTGTATGGCATTAGGCTCTGATATTTATTTATTTCCATGTTATGGTTTCTGCAGTGATGGCAGTTTGAATAAATTCATGGGCGAAATACCATTCGGTCTACCCCCCAATGTCACACATATGTAAGCCAGCTTATCTTCTTCACCTTTTCCCCGCAGGATTAAATTCTACGCTTGCTGATAAGCATACCTGTACATGTATATATATGTGTGTGTGTGTGTGTGTGTGTGTGTGTGTGTGCGTGTGTGTGTAGCAGTGTTGTTCTCATGATCATGACTTTGTATTGCAGAAATAAAATAAAGATTGTACCATTGCAACTATTTGAACCAAAATATCCCACACACTCATTGGGAATTGTAAAAATCTATGGCATCTGTGAGTTACATTAGGAGTAAAATGGAATTTTGTTCATTGGAAAGTTACCACGTTTGCTATTTAGTCCCTGAGGTAAATTATGTGTTTGATTCAGTCTTTAAGTTATCTAAACTTGTTTCAAGTTACTGCTCATCAGAGATAATAAAAGTAGTGATATGAAACGGATTTTGATGATTTACGGACTGAAACAAGCAAGTTAAAATTTAGGACTAAATTGTGAGTGAGCAAGTATACTTTCTAGGGTCCAGAATGGTAGTTTACTTACTACATTATTGTTGATTTTAGACTAAGCTTGGTATTGATGTACAAGGAAACATGCTTAACCTGCATATAAATTAAAGTTTATTCTTCACATTATCTCTTCTCTTATGCATGTCATAGTGATTGAGCTTTACTAATAGCTGCGAAATCATCACTGTCTTGCAGGAATTTAAACCACAATTTACTCCATGGACCCATTGGTGATGTATTTACTGGCTTAGATAATCTCAAAGAAATGTACGTATTTTCCTCCTGGTTCTTTTGATGTATAAAATGAATAAGCAATTCAACCACTACAAAATTTTAGGTACTTGAAAGTTGAAACCCTTCATATCCATGAGAAAAAACCTAGAATACAATCTAAACCTTCCCAATTTATAAATATTCATGTTGGACCAAAATGGTATGTGGAAAACTATACCTACATAAAATATATTTAAGTAAAAGTAAATCATTCATCCAAAAAATAGATAAAACAAAATCAAAATATAGATTGCAAGTCATCTTTACTGCTATCTTTTGTTGAATAAAGACAAATGATAGTTGAGAAGCACCAGAGAAAGGCGGCTGCTTATAAAATTATAAAATATTTTCATAGGTTAGCTGAAGTCAAGCACTATGATAATACTATGTAATGAAAATTGATTTGATTGAGTTGTGTGAAAGTAAGACAGCCAAATGTAAACACTTCGATTATTATTTTTCCAGAGAGAAGTGCAAGCAACACAATTTTCAAACACATTATTAGGTGAAATTCACTAGGGAGCAGGACTCTCATGAATTCCACTCGATTGTAAAAGTCCGCCAATAGCATCCTTCTTTGTTCAAATTTCATTGTATGGAACTTCATAAAGGATTATTTCCTTTCTTCAGGGACCTCTCATACAATAATTTCTCAGGAGATCTGCCCTGTTCATTTGGTTCGTTAAGAAACCTTGCCAGATTGTAAGTTTCTTCTATCTGATGCCTTATTCATTTTTCTAATCTTGATTTGTGTTTCATCATTTACTTAAAGGAAGAATTATACTTTATCAGGGTCTGGTTTTTGATCTGTAGAGTGGTGCTTATGTGCAGGTTCCTGCAGAATAACAGATTCACTGGATCAGTTACTTACTTGGCTGAACTTCCACTAACAGATTTGTAGGGTTATCATTCACATTTTCCCAATGTATATTTTCAGTTCTATAACTTTTCTTTGCTCATTTGCCTATACTGCCAGGAACATTCAAGATAATCTGTTTAGTGGCATTCTTCCACAGCATTTTCAATCCATATTGAATTTATGATTGGTGATAACTATTTCAAGTGTTGATCACATCTAGTTTCTTCAATCAAATGAAATAATGAACGCATAACATTGAATAATCATACTCTATACCTTCAATAGGATTGGAGAGAATAAATTCTATGTGGCGGACAACACTCCTCCCGGGAGTTTTCCTCTGGATACTGTATCAGTTGAGCAGAACACTAGTAGCCCACCCACAAATCAGGCAAATGCCATAAAGAATTATTCCCCTCCCAGGGTAACTGAGGCTACTCCCAGAGTAAATGAGGCTCCTCCTAGATTAAGTGAGGCTCTTCCCGGAGTAAATGAGGCTCCTCTCAGAGTAAGTGAGCATTAGAAGAAACGTATAGGTCCTGGAGGCATAGCATGTATGATTGGTGGAGGAACACCGGTGGCCACAAGGGTGGCACTCTTTGTTGCAACCCGTTTGAATAAAATTCGTGAAGAGAGCCCGAACTCGAAGACCTTAGAAAGCAACCATAGCTCATTGCATTCTCATCCGGCCAGTGTAACCGTAGGTAATTCATACAGAAATGAATATGGACTGTGAATCCCTTTATATGCCATCTGTCATGGTTGCAAACTGAGGTGCCCTTATGAAAATCTAGAACAAAAAATACAAGTAAATTTTGATCTTATTGAAAATTCACTTCTACTTTTATATGAATTCAATTAGTATTTACTATACCATTCAATTTAGAATTTGTATGAATTCATTTATATCGTTAATCTTGCTTATTTTTTTTCACTCTGGTGATAGGGATCTCTTCTACCGCACTAGAGGAGAGGCAGAGCCCACAAATCCCCCCCATTAATTCTGCATCCCTTTTGGGTCCTGTGGGATTGCCTTCCCTGAACCATAACAATACAGAGGAACCATTAAGAAGAAGTTTTCCAAAAGAAGCAGATCCACTGGAAGGACGAAAATTTACACAATAGAGGAGCTTCAGTTGGCTACTACTTGCTTCAATGAAGCCAACGTTCTTGGAGAGGGATCTCTTGGCCCTGTTTATAGAGCTAAATTTCCGGATGGAAAAGTACATTCTCAAGCTATCTTTCAAATACTAATCTTTTTTATCACGTTCAGGTTTCAAACTGTTGCTTTCAAATTATGTAACATCTTTTTCTTTTTCTCTTTTTTGTTGAAGAATTTGGCCGTGAAGAAGATAAACATGGCGGGCATGTTTTTCAGAGAAGAGGAAAAGTTCTTGGATGTTGGATGTCATTTGCACGGTTTCCCGACTGAAGCACTCGATGGTTACTGTTTGGAGCATGGAAAGAATCTTCTTGTTTACGATTACGTTTGAAATTTCACTCTGAACGATGCTCTTCACAATCAGACATACAAATCTCTGTCGTGGGTCCAACGTCTCCGGATTGCTCTAGGTGTTGCTCAGGCTCTGGAGTAAGTTCCATGTTGCAACCCAAATTTAATACTAGTTAATATGAAAGTAGGGTCTTGGTGCAAAAGTTTATGGCCATTATGATGTGTCTCAACTCTTAAAGCCAATGGCGGAGTCACTCCTTGGCCAGCAATGAACAAGACAATACCTAAAAATAAATTTTGCAGTTATTGAGTGACGGAAATTTTTTTTTTAATAATTATATATTTATATAATTAATTAAGATTAAAAATAAAATTTGGTACTACCTAAAAATAAAATTTGACATGGACTAAAAAATTTTGTTGGCTCCCCCACTTAAACCTTATGCAAATATTTCCAGCTATTTGCACTCAACGTTCTGCCCTCCCGTGGCACACGGAAACTTGAAGGCCGCCAATGTTCTACTGGATGAAAATTTGATGCCTGTTGCTTGGCTGGTGTTTGTGACTGTTGCTTGGCTATTTTGAGACCACTGATCATCAATCAAGTCGAAATTACGGTTAGTCATTGCATTGCTAAGGTTCTAGTTGCTGAAGTTATTCCCTAACATTGAGCAATAGTTCATAACTCATTCATAGATCACAGTCACATTTTGCTAATGCTCACACCTCACAGCTGCTTTTATCCCTTGGGTGGTTTTTACTTCTCACAGAATATACAATCTGTTTCAAAATTTAAACCAAATGAACAGCGAATGGTCCAGTACAAAATTAGATAATAAGAGGATGTTACTATAAGTTTTTCAGCAATAAAGATTGTATTTTATAAGTTATAGTATCTAAAAGCTGCTTAAATTTCATAAACCTGCTGTTTCAAAGTGAATCAGAAGTTTGATAACAATCTTCTTTAGTATGGTTATTGCAGGCATATATAGGTTCACTGATCGCTTTGGTGATTGTTGGAAACAGGCTAATGAGATTAATATTGAAGAGATAGGCTATGTTGCACCAGATCATGGCCAACAATGAACCAGCAGCAGAAAGAGAGATGTTTTTGCCTTTGGGGTATTGCTTCTGGAATTGTTAACAGGAAGAAAACCTTTCGATGGGTACGTTTACTCACGCAGCTTAAAGGTAGTTGGATATTAAATGATGGACCCTTTTTGCTTTTATCAATTTTGTTTCAATACAGAGCCAGGCCAAGGGAGGAGCAATATCTGGTGAAATGGGCTCCACCAATGCTTCCTTATAGAGCCGGTTTGGAACAGCTGGTAGATCCCCGTATGGAAACAACATTTTCATTCAAGGCTCTTTCTCGTTATGCTGATATCATCTCCCTCTGCATACAGATACAGGTATATTAACACAAATTGTTTTACAAAGTTGAATATTACTCAACGGTTGCATGTTGCCATGAAATCTGTCTGTCCTTCTTACGACAGCCTGTACGTCCTCCAATGTCCAAAGTGGTGGAGTCTCTTGAAGCTTTATACCAAAAGTTCAACATTGAAAAGAGCGATGTAGCAGATGGTACTGAAGTCGATCCATTTGAGAGGTCTTTTCATTCGACCAACATATGCTTTATGGGTTCTCCACCCGCAGTGAACGATGCATCAGCCTGATGATGCACAACATCAGTGTTTGTTTATGTGTGATACTAACATAGAAGCTGCATCCTTTCAATTCCAACTGGGTGACATTCACGTGCTAAAAGTTTGAGGTTGATTTCTGTTGTGACATTTTTCTCTTGTAAATATGAGGAACGTGTTTTTTTATCAGTTTGTACATGGGTGGCACGTGGAAACCGTAACCAACCCAGTTAGTTTTGTCACAAGCAATAACTCTAGTGATACATGGTTAATAGACAATGACTGCACAAATCACACGACCAATGACCATAAATTTTTTACAATGTTTGATAACACCATTGTTTCCAAAGTGAAGATTAATGGAAATGGTGCTTTCTTACTGGCCTAGGGAAAAATGGGCAATTGCTATAGAAAGCTTAACATGTTTGAAACATATTTATGATATCTTATATGTGCATGACATTAATCAAAATCTACTGAGTAGTACACAATTGGTTGAAAAAGGAGTCATATTTGAATCAAAGATATATATGTAAAAGGAAAACATGTATTTAAGGTGAAAATTAAATGAGTTATAAACTATGCTTTAAATAGGATGGAAGAGGAGGAAATATATTTTTCAACAATTGTTAATAATACTGAATTATGGCACAAGAGGCTTGGACATTTTCCATATTGTTAGACTCTTAAATCTTAAATATCATAAATAATAATTATATTATTCTATCAACTTCATGAAAAAGTCATTAAGGGTGACCTAGCAACGAAAATCAAGTACAACTAAAGTTATAATTGACTTTTCGTTATAATTTTCACTAACTTGAGTGTCTAAATCCTATTGATAACACCCAACATGAAGACTCACATTAAAAAAAAAAATAAAAATACATAAATAGATTAACCTAGTGTGAAGACTTACCTTAGTTTTTAGCCAAGGGAAAATTCACAATGGTAATAAAAAAAAGCTTTACATGTTTGAAACATATTTATTATATTTTATATGTGCATGAATATAAAATCAAATTCTAATAAGTACTGCAATTGATTGAAAAAGGCTTTAAAATCATATTTGAACCAAATATATAAAAGAAAATATGTATTTAAGGTAAAAATGATAGTTACTCCCTCTGTTCCTTTTTAACCGTCACATTTTTTAAATATTTTTGTTTTTATATTTTATTATTTTAAAATTTAAGATGACATTAATTATTTTTTGTTAATTATATTTATATCCTAACTTTTCACCTAATCCTTTATTGTGAAGTGGAACTGAAAAAAGAGTAAAAATAAGAAATTTCAAAATTATTTTATTAAGATCAAGAAAATTTATTATATTTTTTGGTTTCTATGTAGAATCCTCAAGACAAATAAAAAAGAATAGAAAAAGTATAAGATATGCTCTAAATTGGATGGAGGAGGGGGGAATAGATTTTTCAACAGTTGTTAACGACACTTAATTATGACACAAGAGACTTGACATTTTCCATTTTGTTGGATTCTTAAACATCATAAATATTCATCATCTTATTATATCAACATCACTCTTCACTATAAAGGCATATAAAAGTGACTTAGCAACGAAAATCAATTATGACTAAAATTTTAATTCTATTTTTACTTTACCTTTTCTTAACTTCAATGTTTCAGTTCTTACTGATAGCATCCTATAACACTCATCTTGAAGACTCGTCTTAAGAAAACTCGTACATCAACATACTAATCCTATTAGTTCATGAGAAACACCTGATCGTCAATCTTAAATTACTATGGAACACAAATAAAAATAAAATAATAATACTTATTAGAATTGACCTAATAATAAAGAGTTTTAAATAATTTAGATGAAATTCAAAGTTTAAACCTCGTTGTCCTCATTATACGCTATACAACACTTTTTACTCTTAAGGTAGAAAACCATTCTGAAATAAAACAAATTTCGTTTACAATTGCTAAAATTCTGAATTTTATAAAATTCACAATCGACTGTTATTAAATAAAATAAAATAATTGCTGCTTTTATATTTCACAAATATAATAGTCATTGAACAAAGATCCATCATGTGATAATTTTGTAGTGATAATAAAATAATATAGAATTGTTTCTCTCAGCAAATAGTATTATAAAATAATAACATATTAAAGGACAATTAATTTAAAAGGTTAGAATATTACAAAATCAACATGTAAATAATTCATTAATCATATCATATAAATATACATTTTTAAGCAATTTTTTTTAGAATACTTATCATGTTAATTTGAAGGATAATTAGTGGCATATTATTATGCTAATAATTTTAGTCATATTACTTGTCATAAATTTTTTTAGTATGTTTTTTTAAATAAAGTATATTTAAAAAAGAAATTAAAAATATAATAAAATTTTCTCAAAAAGAGTAGTGTAGGCAAAAGTAAGTGCAGCGCTGAGTCGAGGGTGTTCAGTGTTCACCACGGTTTACAGTTTACACACACGAGTACCTATTTTCTCTTCTCAATTTCTCAGAGGTACCTATTTATCTTCTCACTACTAACTCTTTCTGGTTTTTCTTCATCCACATCGCATTTCTGTGTCAATTTCTCTTCTCTAAAACCCATTCGTACCTTCTTCATACGTCTTTTTAGGGTTTCCAATCTGATTTCTCTTTTTAAGCAGCACACCCCCTGGATCTGAGTGTATGCGTGATTATTCATACTCGTTTTTTTTTTTTTTATTGTTTATATTTATATGCGTCGTTCTCTGTTGCTGATGTTTCCAATGTTATTTTCCGGTTTGGAGTTCATTTCTTTCTGGATCGGTTGTCGTCTTACCGTAGAATTGGTTCCGCGTATTTCTAAATGTTATTAATGCCACCACTGTTTCCAGCAATTCTGTTGTGTGTGTGTGTGTTTTTTTTTTTTTTAATCAATGGAAAAATGTTTACTGAGGTGTTTTAGAAATGTATTACCATTAAACCCACTGTGTGTGCGTTCTAAAATCATTTTGTTATTTGGAACCTTAATCTCGTGTTTTTGGACTTGGTTTCTATCAAAATAGTCTTGTTGGGAGAGGTTAAAACTGTTTTTCCTGTTCTGTTTGAGTGGTAATTGGTTGTAGTCTACAATGTTGTGATGTGACTTTATCTTCTGACATGATTAATGGGCGATGTTAATATTTTGTCAGTGTGCAGAGAAAATCATGGTGGACGCAGCAGAACGTAGGTACTTGGAGGATGACGATTCATCACTCATGAAAACTATTAAGGGGGCAACAACTGGTTTAGTTGCTGGCACTATCTGGGGTACTGTAGTTGCCACCTGGTATGATGTCCCTCGTGTAGAGAGAAATGTTGCTCTTCCAGGACTGATTAGGACTTTCAAGTTGATGGGCAACTATGGTTTGACCTTTGCTGCCATAGGAGGAGTCTACATAGGAGTGGAGCAGTTGGTGCAAAACTATAGGATGAAGAGGGATTTAGTCAATGGAGCTGTTGGCGGATTTGTTGCTGGTGCAACTATTCTGGGTTACAGAGGTAGCCCTTTCCTCTAATAAATGTTTATATTTGGGAATTTGCATATTTTAATATCTCGATTTTGAAATGTTTCTACTGTTATTGAGCTATGTATATTTTCTCCTATAATATAATCAAAATATGGTAATGGAGCAACATCACATAACAAGGACTTGATCCACTTTCTCAAAATTAGTCCATTTTGAACATTTTTCTTCTTTTTGACATGGTTGCGTCATTATGCTCGATGCAATTGCACTTTTAATGTCTTGCTGGGAAGCCAATCTATCATTGGCTCTTCTTTCGCTTGCAAGAATTGATCTTCTTGTGGTTGTATGTGTGTGTTTATGTAGGGACAGGTAACTGTGGCCTACCCTTTCTTCAATATCCCTCATGTCATTTTAGGTTGTCATAGAAAGCTTGTTCTTTTGTTGTTTTGTGCTTTTTCACTGTCACTCAAGGATCCTTATATTGGGAGGTTTATTGTCCCACAAAAGAAGCTGTGAGTTATACCTTCTGGATTGCTTTCATTCAATTGTGCATGGTTCATTGGTTGGTGGTAGCATGATGTTTTATGAGAGCATGAAATGGAATTTTGTAAGAACTAGGAGGTTATAAGTTGTAACCCATGTTATAGGTTGCAGATTCACTTTGCATTTTACCCCCATGTTATACAACAACAACAACAACAACAAAATCTTATCCCACAAGGTGAGGTTGGCTACATGGATGAAACAAAGCTATTCTGCATGGTTAAAAACCAAAGCTATAGGAATATCATATACCCCCATGTTATAGTAGGAACTTCATGTTGTGTTGGGCAGGAAAAATCCGACAAAATCAATGTAGTAGAGCTGAAAATGTTGCTTTGGATAAGTGAACATTTTAGACAAAATAGAATTAGGAAAGCATGCATCAGACAAAATGATGGGGCCTCATATTGTTGTAAAGATGGTAGAATCTTGCTTTAGGTTGTCTAAGCTTGTATGGACTGGAGAAGACCTGTATACACCCTGATAAGAAGAGTAGATCAGATGGAGGTAGTCTAGTTGCTAGAGGCAAAGGTATACCAAGAAAAACTATAGGTGAATCAATTAAGAACTACTTAGGGGCAGTAATTTGTCTAATAGATATAATTTATGATGGAACATCATGGAGTCATTTGATCTATGTAGCCAATCCCACCTAGTGGGAGAAAGGCTTGGCTGTTTTTGTTGCTGTATACAAATGTTGAAAATATTTTTTTTCTGGCTATAAGTTTTAAAGAAGTACTTTATTTATATTACTATTATGCATTCATGGATAGATTCCCCCTAAAATTTTCTGCTTTTTCTGTGTTTATCTTTGTCTTTCTGTATACACTGTTGCTGGTTTCTTCAGTTATTGGTGCAAAGCAGCACCATATTGTGTAAGAAGTTCATCACATTGGATTTTGCTTACTCATTGAATTATGGTTAAACAATGTGTGCCTGAAATTTTCAGAAGGAACAATCTTGGTGATAGATGGTTCTAACTACCACTGGTCATTTCTTCTTGGCTATTGATTGTGCATGGAAATATTAATAATTGTATAATGTAACTAATTTTTAAAGTTACCATCCCATTTACTCACTGCAAAGTAGGATATGTTCAAATTTCTGCTATTGGTATTAAGATTTTTGTTGGAAATCCTTTACTTCAAGTTCTGACTTCTTTATTACTTGTCTTGGATTATTTATTCCATTTTTCAGAGGGTTTTGGAGAGAAAGGGAATGGAGGGTGAAACTTTCATTCTTGAATTAATAAAGTTTTATGATGTATAAAAATGAATAAAGGTGATTGGATCATTTTGTGAGAATCTATTATTTTGTCCCTCTCATTCTAGAAATTTCTTAAATTAGAAAATATTTACTTGAGATGAAAGATTTATCCTCCCTTTCCTTTCGCTTCAAAACCCTCCAAGCTAACTCCCAAACATACTCTAAATATTTGTTAGTTTCTTTTCATCACTATTGTCTTATACTGCAAACTTTATGTTTCTTATGAGTCTCTCCATTTGTCTGCCTATACAGGGGATCATTTTAATTTTGATCCTGGTTGACCATTTTGACATTTTGTACATGGAATACCCCATGATTTGCAACCTTTTGCATTTTTGCTTGTTATCAGCTGCAATGGTCTAATTTAAACATGGTTCCTGAGGATGATGTTCAACCCTTCCTTTATAACCTTCTTATGAAGTGGGCTAAGTTACCTTTCTGGATCTGATTAATTACGAAAACCAGGATTACTAACTTTATAATCCAAAATAAGTCACCCTGGATCTGCTGTTTTTCTAGCAAGCTTTATCTTCTGTTCATTCTATTGTAGGAAGGAGCATCAAAACTGCACTTTCTGCTGGATCAGCATTGGCATTCACGTCTGCATTCCTTGATTTTGGTGATCAGACAATAAAACATGATACTGGGAAGGAGTACGCGGCTTACACCACAAAGAAAAGACCCAGTACTGAAGCATAATTGTTAATGTACTTTTATGATTGAAGACATTTCAAGTTGATAGGAAAGAGTGGATCACTCTTTTGTTGACCCAGTTGTTTGTTGAGTTGGAATTACATACTAGGCTATCTTTCCATATTGTTTCTTTTGTAAGTTGCTGATGCTGAACTGGTTAAATTCCAATAAATGTGCTATTGTGGGTTAATCTATATTACATTAGTTCTCCATAACAAATTACTCAATAGACGATGTTCTTCCTTGGATGGAGGGAATGAAACCAAGAAGCGGAAAATTGTAGAGATTGGTGTTATAGCTGAGATTCTCAATACAATTTGAATATGATTCTTAAGGTATGTTGATACTGCACCAACGATTATGGTGACTAGATTTCGCTTTTCTACTATTCAAAGATATGAAATAATGAAAAACAGTGTGAAAAAGAGACCTCGAGCTGAATCATTTTACAAATTCTCGCATCTTACGCGGGTGGAGAACTTTTACGCTAGAACATGTGCTCGGGAGAGAAATATGTAAGGTTTAGCTTCCGACGTAAACAATGAACTAAAATGCAGAAGTGTTCGGGTCTCTTTGATTCCTTTTGTGCTGCAAGAGGTTGTTTTCACTGACATGAACATTCAAGTTGTTGGATGTTTAACATAAAAGGGCTTATGTTACGCAGACAAAAGACTTGTGTTCATGAATTTACTCAAGTTTTTATAACATGCTACGTATGAGATTGAGGTCCATTGACAAGAAAGGAAAAGAGTGAAGGCAAGAAATTAAGAAGATAATTTTATATTTACTTTATTTCTTGATTTCAAATCTTCTATAGAAAAATTTAAAAAAAAAATTGTTTTTACTATTTTGTTTTATAATTTTTTAATATAAGCCTTTATAAACAAGATTTTTTTTTTCCAAGTCAAACATGCTTTTTAAGAGACTTTATCCTAATTCGATCGCAATGTTTTAAGAATAGGACTGGTCATTGAATGACTAAAACATTAGATTAATAGATCATTGGTTGAATCAGAATTTTATTGATCAAATCGATTTGATCCAATATATATTAAAAAATATAAAAAATAATATAACTAAGTATCTAACAGAATTTAATCCTTCAATACTATAAATTTAATAAATACCTAATATTCTAAATAACAACTAACATGTCAATATAAGTCCATAATTAAGTTTCAAATACAAACAAACATCGTATTTTAAAAATAATCATAACTTCACAAAAAATAACAGAGAAAATTCATATATTTTTTTTAAAAGAGCAACACTCGATCCAACCAAAGACCCACCTCGATTCAATCAAAGAACTATTGTGGTTCAATAATAAATGAGGGAGTATAACAAGAAGTGGATAATAATTAATAAATATTATGGATAATAATGAATCAAAATTTAACTGATATACTCTGAATAACTTTTTTTACTCTATTATACAGAAAAAACTAAAGTTTATTTACTTGGGTTACACCGCGCGCATATACAACCCTAATATTTGACGTTTCTTGTTTTTTGAAGGAGCTAATATTTAAAGTTTAACTTTGTTTGTTGTCTCATATTGTAGCTAAAATTAATGATTCGGTGACTTTCACTTGTTGTGCTATAACTATTTGCTTCAATTTATTAGAATCAAAATAACTTTTTTATTTTATTTTCAAAACCAAATTTGAAATTAAATTTTAAGTGTTACTATCAAATATACACAAGATATTATAGCTCTTGAGCTAAACAACTGTTACTGTGAGCCTTTGCCAACTGTCATATTAGAGAATGACATACTAGTGTGTATCCTTGTCCTTGAAGAAGTTATAGAATATTCCAAGGCTTAAGATTAGAGAAGCACATGTGTCTCTGATCATAGATATTTTCCACGCGGCAGAAAACCATTGCTGATCCCAAATTTCATGGCCCACTAAATTTAACAGGTGGCTTGAGATGAGTTCAACTTTGAAAGCCTACTTCACCTCACTGGCACAGATAACAGTGAGTGACAAACTATCTCATACAATGGCAGGAACTGGTTTCTCCACCTCCCGTCTTTCCTCTTCCAGGTAACTAATTAACTCATGTTCATATGTTTCATTTTTATTTAACATCTTCAATGGTTATATTTATAGTGATAGCATAACAAAACCATAAGCAAGCAACTCTATTTTATCTTGGGGTATTTAAAATTTTATATTCTGCCTTACAAATTAACCATGCTGGTGGTGAAGGGAAAGTTGAGTTAATGTTTGAAAATCTATGTATCTGGACATGGTTGTGAGGGATTAAGGTTGTGTTTTCAGCAACTTAGGGACATGTTGGTTGGTATTAAAAACTCACAATGCAAGGGCCGTGCCAGGGAAACTACCTGGAACAGTAAGGAGAAGATTGTCATTAATAAAAGCAGAAGTGAAGTATGTGAGCCCTGAAAAAGCTAAGGAACTTGTGGAAGCTGATGGATATACTGTTCTTGATGTGCGGGACAAAACTCAGTTTGAGCGAGCTCACATAAAATCTTGTTCTCATGTGCCTCTTTTTGTTGAAAACAAAGACAATGATCCCGGTATGGAGTTTCTGCTTTCCAAAGATTTTATGTGTGCATGTTTTCGGCTTCAATTTTGTTACTTTTGTGACATTCACTTTCTGTAGGTACTATTATAAAAAGGCAGCTGCACAATAATTTTTCCGGGTTGTTCTTTGGGTTACCATTCACTAAGCCAAATCCTGAGTTTGTGCAATCTGTTAAGAGCCAGTTTCCGCCTGAAAGTAAACTCTTGGTTGTATGTCAGGAAGGACTGAGGTTAGCTTATGATTTCCTACACAATTTGATTGCTAATCAATTATAAAAAATGTCTATGTCCTTAACTTCCCCTTCTTGGAACATGGAGACCCTAACTCTGATTTAGTTCATTTGTTCCTTATTTATGTTGGCTTCCAAACTTATATACTCCAAATATGATTTTGTAATATAATCACTATGTAGAGTCTGAAATCTAAATGTTTGATGAAAAAGAACTAGGAGTAGATGTAGCTTTGGCTTGATTATTCAATGCTAATTGGTCACTTAGAAGTGAGTGAAGAAATGACAGTGCTGCTCTACGAGGGTATTAGCTTAGAAGAAGTGCTAAGCACACGTATTTGAGAGTGTGTTTTGAAGGTACTCTAGCTTGGAAATAAAAACTCATCGAAAACTGTTGATGATATAAAACATCTTTTGGCTTTTGCCAAATAGCTCAATTTTAGGATGATTTGGTTTTGTATAAAGTATGTTTTCAATCTTTAATAAATATTCAAATTTTATATTTGCTCTTAATAATTTTTTTTTTGTATTGAGTCCCTAATAAAACAATATTTTTTTGTTTTTGATTATTGACACTTTTTTTAATTTATGGTAAATTAACGAATTTTGTGTTTATTTCTTAATAAAAAAAAGTTCATTTGTTATTATTCTTTTTCAAAGGAACTAATAACAAATGAAAAAATTTATTAGGGAACAAACACAAAACTTGGTAAGTTATAGGGATTAAAAAAGGTGTCGAAGACCAATTTTTTTTTTTGTTTTATCAGGGGAGCAAAAAACGAACAAAAACGATGAATAATTTTATTATGAAGCAAACACAAAATTCAGATATTATTAAGGTCACAAACATATTTTAGCCTTTGATTTTTGACAAAGTGAAACACCATAACTACTTCTGGCATTGCCTATATGGAGTGCTGTTAAATTCTCCAGTAGAATCAGATGCATATATAGTTTATGTGGTTAAAACATTAATTTGAGGTGTACTTCTTTTTGTATAATGGAAGATGAAGGTTCCTGTGTCTTGAATAAGAAGGAAAGATCAAGAGTTGTAAGTGATGACAACTATCATTCCCAATTATGCTACATTGCTTTTTAGGACCTAAACCATTCCTATTAAATAATGGAAAAGAAAGTTGCTGAAAATTATTCTTAGTTGGAGGTAATTTTGTTTAGATAGTATTACTGTAAAAAGCCTCTTAGTTATGTTAGCTGTTGCGTCAAAAACTTGATGACTCACGGCAAGTACCGATCGTTCAAGTAATAAAATAATAAATAGAGTATCGTCTCCACGAGAATTGAGACACTCACTTATTCGTAATTATAAAATTGGTAGAAATAAAAAAAATAATTTGTTAATACAATTGCTCAAAGATATGCCTTATATAATTAGTTAAACCCTGATTTCTTGGTCATTTTAATCCTTTAATCCTAATCAAGAATTCTAATCCCTTAGCAACCCCTTTTCAGATTAAGCTTTAAGTTGGCATACTATGCTTTGCAATCCTTCATCCCTATCTCTAGGTAATATCAAACTGTTACTTTACCGCTTTCAGAAACTAAAATCTCAATATTCCTATTGTGAATTCTAGTCCTCAGAACCCCTAATAGATTGATCAAGTCTATCAATGACAATTAAAATTAAAGAACAAGATAAAGTGAAACAATTATAAAGAGCTTCATTAATATCAATTCAATCCACACAAAAGTTCACATTGGCTTATGACCTCACCACAATCAAAGAGGAATTAGCCAGACATAGTTATGTCTGGCTCAATACAATGATGATAAAATAGATGAGAAAGAATACAAAGCAGAAGAGTAATCAAACCTCTCAATCCTGGCCTTCTTCTCGATTTTATCCTTCAATGCCTCCTTTTTATGTTTCTAAAGCCAGAGTATTGTACAAGAATTTATTCTATAAGCTTATACAGTTATATATTATAATCCATCTCTAAAGCCACAAACTAAAAAGTAATTGTAGTTTGTTTGCATTGGGAAAGAGAGGGGTGTAACGTACACACTGTTCCATTCTTGGACAATCTAAGAAATTTGTATTAATCATCGTAGTTTCATTGCCTATTTTTCTTCAACCTTTTATGACATTGTAGGCCATCTAAGGTGGTATTTATCTCAGCTTAGTCAAATCTATGAAATAAGACCAAGGCCATTGCCTATATATGAATGGGTTCCTTACTTCAACGTTCTGCATAAATGCTTTAGTGTCAAACTGCCAAGGTCTCACCTGTGTTGTAACTACTTATACAGAGAAGCTGAGTGTCCATCATCCAATATTTTAAAAGCCTTCCATGTAAGAGAATTTCATGGTAACTTCATTAAATAGGAGATTGAATGATGCGACAGAAAAGATTATATGCATGAAATTTTAGAGTTTAAAAAGAGAAAGTAGAGTTGCTCTTGAACTCATTTTGCTTGCAAACCATCTGAAGTTATATGCTGATATTGATCTTTCAATAGATTGGTGGACAATGTGTTTTAGGATGGAGTGGAAAAAAACTATAAACTTGGTGGTGGGTTAAACCCATTAGTATGTTTATGTTCCAGTCGTTCCCTTTTTTTAGTTCTTTTCCTCTTCATTTCTCCCCTCCTCCTTTCACCCATCTTTTATTTTAGTTTTTTTTCCTTTCTTTTGTCTTATTTTCCCTTTTTCTTCCCATCTCCCTTCTCTCTCTTTGTCTTTTTTCCGATCTATCGTTAGATTCATCTACCACTGGCCCTAATTAACTTGGGTTAAAGGTGCTATTGATGTTGATGTTGATCAATTTTAGCCTCTTTGTGATTTAAATTTTCATATTCAAGCCACTAATATTGGGCTACTGCGAGGGCCTTGGGTAGTTTTCATGGGGTTCAAACCTCAATGCCAGTGTTCCCAAAAGAAAAATAAGAATCATATTCTACTCGAGACTAGACAAAAGTTACCTGAATAATTTACTAACAAGGACAAGCATTATGTGTGTTTGGGGATTCTTAGCAATTACACTCAATGACTTTTGGTGATAGTTTGCTGGTAACAAGAGTGAATTGTTCTGCTAAGTCCTTTGTGAACCAACATAATATTCAGCATAAATCCTTAAGAATGTTAGTTAAGAGTTGATGATAGCAAATTATGTTAGTCATTGCCTCAAGGACTTGAAGATGTCTTACATGTGGGGACAAAAAGATGCATCAAACTCCTATAAATTTGCATGACTTGAATTTTCACTGTACTTGCATCGAGTTTTAATAGACTAATATAAGAATTTGAGATTTTCTTTCTTTGTCAAGGTCTGCTGCAGCAGCAAGTAAGTTAGAAGAAGCTGGTTTCGAAAATATAGCATGCATAACATCTGGCCTTCAAACTGTAAAACCAGGTTTAGTAATTATTTGACTTTTGTTTAGAATTTAACTATCTTTTAGGATAACAAATTAAACTATTTCTACTCTGTAGGCACTTTTGATTCTGTAGGGTCTACGGAGTTGGAGAATGCCGGCAAAGCTGGCTTGGTGACAATCCAAGGAAAAATCTCAACTGTGCTGGGAACTATTCTTGTTTGTAAGTCTTTTTTTTTTTTTTTTTCCAACATTTTTGTATTACTATTTTTTATGCTCGTATTGATTTTTTTTAAATGAAAATTTTCAGGTGCATATATATTCGTTACCTTCTTCCCTGATCAAGCAGAGAAGCTATTCCAATTGGCCCCTACAGGCTAAGCCTAATAAATCCATTGTAGTCTTTCCTGATTTTGTTCTTCCTCACTCATTATGCATTTATGCATGTCATAATTAAGGAACGTGTGATTAGAATTGAGGGGAAAAAAAAACATGAAATGTGAATAAAGTAATGCAAGAGTTAGTAATGTGAGTATATGGCTATGATGCTCAAGAAACCAAATGGTTTATACAACTGGTAGTATTCTCCATTAAGCAAGAAGTATACCCATTTCCATTGTTTAAGATGCCAGTTATTTCGAATTTACGTTCCTAGGAAAGTATGTTGCCTTGTACTGGATGGCATAACCCGCTAGATTGCCTTTACATACAAATGACTTTGTTAACACATTTGAATATTGAATCCTCTAACGAGAGTGTATTAAATGTAAAATTATACTCACTCCGTCTCATTATAATTATTGTGTAAGAAATTGTTGTTTGTTCCAATATATATAATTGATATTTTAGTTTTTCATTGTAATATTAATTATTTTTTTCACTTATATCTTTTATATTTTAATAATAAAATACATAATCTAAAAATGAATTAATGATAATATAAGATTAATTTACAATTTTTATTTTTATTTATTTATTTAGTACTTTTTCTTAGTATGTGTAAAATTACTCAAAGTACCTATTATTTTGGGACTGAGGAGTAACCATTGTCAAAGCAATGATATACCACATTATTGTGAAGGCAATAAAACAAGAGAAGTTGAATTATTTTACAATTTTTATCTTAATAAAACTTGAATTAAATTACAAGTTTCATATATGTGTCTGATTACTTTAATGATGTTATATGATGTTATCAGTTGATAACAAAATTCTTATTGAATTGCAGATATATGTGATTATTTGTGGTTAAAATAAAATTCTAGAGATGGTTAACTTAATTTTGGCATTATATCACCAATCTTCTTGATCAAGTAACTTGTATATAATAATGGTGATGAAAGATATAAAGGATTTATAATAAATAAGAACTCTTGATAATTTGTCACTTTAAAGTATACACAAGTCAATGAATTATGTCTATAATCTATCATTTGTATATTTTGTATACTTATTTCCCATTTGTATGAATGGAAAAGGAATTAACAAATAGGAAATGGATTCGGGTATGGGAAGCTAAGCTTATTTGGAAGATTCCAACCATTGGTCGCCATCAATAAAACTTGTGTTGAGGAATGTCAAAGCTTGTGTTTCATTTAATTTCTGTGCATAAGGTGCCCTGAAGTTCGTATTAGCCCCAGGCCCCGAGCAATTGTATTCTCCATAGAAGATAGTCCTGCATGCATGCGTTAAATTAATATGAATATATGCAAATTGCAACTAAATTCGTCTTCTTGTTTGATCATATAACTAGTACGCATGGCAAAAAATAAGATAAACGTAAACATAAGCAACCCCAGTTCATAATTTAGAGATGTTTAATTTGCATTACCCCTTTTCATAATTTTAAAATATACTCTCTTTCTTTAAGTGATAAATAAGTGTTTTAACTTGATCTATTTTAATTAAGGGAATAATAATTTATTTGTACACTCACTGATCTCTTGAAGGGTCGTTGAAATCATTCCAACCTTCAGGAGCAATGATATCTGACATTATTGAGAAGGCAAAAACAACACGAGAGTAAGGTCTCCATGCCCGACCCAACCATATCCTGCCGTTTCCTCCTATTCTACTGTTCACAAATGCAAATCCTGTGTTTTCATCCCCTGAAACTCTACCATGAGCTGTCACTGCACCATTTATGCTCTTTTGTCCCACAGGTACCGGGTTCGCTATAGACACTATTTCACAATTCTGTACATAACACCATTTCCATGTTAGCCATAATTTTATGAGTATGTGTAAGGTGAATCAAACAATTTTGGTATAACAGTGTGTGTCAATTTTACATCTTCTCTTATATAATTTAACTCACTTTTAACATATGCAACGCTGCAACTTACAAGACAAAATACGACATGGAGTGTGAAATAATTTTACTTCAATCACAAATCATTATATATGATAATTTTGTAGATTTTTATGATAATTATACTAAAAATCATCTTAACTGTGATTTTTTATTGATAATGTAAAAGTTTTTATACTCATGACCATTAAAGTCTTAAATCATAAAGCAAAAACTCATGAAATGAAATTATCACGGTAGGTGACTATTAATTGAGTTATAGATACCTCGTAGAGTGACCTTGCATTGCCAAATATAAAGTCAATGGAGCCTTGAATGTAGCAATCTTTGAAGTAATGACGACCCTTATCATCATGAAGGGTGTCTTGGGCTCCGAAGAATCCACAACCCCTAAATTCAGATTGATCTCCCGATACTCTAATAGCTACTGCTTGTGCCCCTACGGCCCCAGGACTTGGCATTGGTGCTAAATTCTATTTCATGTACAAAGTTGTTAGTGTTAGTGTTAGCGTCAGTGTCATTGTAACATTTATATTTTCTTTCTGCTAGACATACAAATAAATATTATTCACCATGAAGCTTATGTTCTTAGCAATGAAATTGGAGCCGAAAACTTGTACAGAGCCACTGTAAAATGTTCCATTCGCGGACAATGCGGTATCATTCCATGCAATTGCTGTTGACGTGTAGCCTTGTCCTTGAAATGTAATGTTGGGTTTGGTATTAGGAACCAAAACCTTCTCACTGTCCAAAATAAATGACATGATATGATCGATGTGGTTGAGGTTATCTTAGAAAAACAACTATTTCTTGAGTAAATTATCTATATGCTCTCACAATATAAAGAGTTTTTATGCTATTGTATAATCACAAACCATCATTATATAATAATTTTGTTGATTTTTGTAATAACTACACCAATAATAATTTTTGATTGACTAACAGTCTTTACGATTAATTAAACTTTTCTTTTATCAAACTTTTTCTGAGTTTTAGAAAATCAAGTTATTTTTCCTTTAAAAAAGTTGGCAAACATGTGTCAAGTGATTCAAGTCCAATGAAAGAAAACAACGAAGCTTAAAAGGAGGTTTGTTTGATGAATGATGAAGACCAACTTACTAGTACATGCCACTGTTTATCCATATTATGGTTCTTTTGACACTAAAATCCGGAACTGCATTCACGGCCGCTTGTACTGTTGTGAAATTACAACACCCTTTTCGATCAACACAAAGATAGGAAGTGGTATTGGTATTTGGAGGTGGAATTCCCGGTGGAAAATCATCACAAATAGAATCGGTATTGCCACTGTCAGGGTGTTTCTTGTGATGATGGTCTCTCCAGAAGTTCCAAGTTAAAGGTTTTGCCAAGTATGCAGATGATGGTGATAAGGTTGTGAGACTAAAATATGTGAAGTTATTGAGAAACTGTGGAATTGGATATATGAGATACAAAGATGCAAAAACTGCGGCCAAGGCAACCAAAAGAGATAAGAGGTTGCTTTGGAGGCTCATTTTCTGATTTTAGAATGTAGGAGAGGGTGTGGAAAGGGATGAAGGCTGAAAATTTTGAAATCTGTATATATATATATATATACCAGTAAAAATATGTCAAAAATGCACTTGAAGGGAAAGGTTTAATGGCATGCCTTGCAAACTACCCTGTCCTTATTCATTCTTGGGGAAATTTCCAACTTTCACCAAACTTTTAAGTTGGTTGTTTTTCTTCAACCTTTTTCATGACATTGTAGGCCAACTAAGGCAGTCTTTATCTCAGCTTAGTCAGATAAGTTTCATGTAAAAAAGCCAAGGCCATTGCCTATATATGAATGAGTTCCATACTTCAAGTTTTTGCATAAATACTTTTAGTGCCATACTGCCAAGGTCTAACCTCTGTGACTACTTTCACAAAAAAAAGCTTAGATTCCATCATCCAAGATTTTAAAAGCTTTCCATGTAGGAGAATTTCATGGTAACTCAAAATGGGAGATAGAACACTACCAGAGAGAGAAGACTATATGCATCAGATTTCAAGAATTTAGAATGAGAAAGGAGGGCTGCACTTAAACTCATTTTACTTAAGCAAATCACCTGAATGGAAGGGAGCTTATGTAATAATATGCATCGTCAATTTTGGCCTCACTGTTATTTAAATTTCATATTCGAGCCACTCAGCTTAGCTAGTGGTGAGAACCTTGGGTTGTTTGCTTGATTTGAACCTCATTACCAAAAGAAAAAAGAAACATATTCTGCTTGAGACTAGATAGGGTTACCTGATTAATTTACTAATACTTAGCAAATCCGGGCCATATCTAGATAAACTTCTCATGAAACAAATACATAAAAACAAAAGGAAAAAAAAAAAAAAATTTATAAGTTAAAATAAACTTATATACCCCAGCTTTTAGAAAAAGTAAGATTTTAAAATTTCTTTAAAAGTTAAAGTACATATGTTTATTTTAACTTGTGTATAAGTACTTATTAAAAAGTTTATCACAGTCAATGAGTTTTGATGATAGTTTGCCGATAACAAGAGTGAATTGAGCTGCTAAACCAGCACTGTGCTCTTAATAAATTATGTTAGTCATCTCCTAAATGACTTGAAGATGTCTTGCATGTGGGGATAAAAAGATGCATCAAAATCCTATAAATTTGCATGACTTTAATTTTCACTGTACTTGCATTGAGTTTTAATGGCCTAATTCAATGAATTTGAGAATTTCTTTCTTCTTTGTCAAGGTCTGCTGCAGCAGAAAATAAGTTAGAGGAAGCTGGTTTCTTCAATATAGCATGGATAACATCTGACCTTCAAACTGTAAAACCAAGCTTTGTAATTCTTTCCCTTAATTTTAGAAGTAAACCCATCTTTTAGTATAAGAAATGGAACTAATTCCATTATGTAGGGGCATTTGATTCTGTTGGGTCCATTGACGGAGTTGCGAAATGCTTTCAAAGCTGGTTTCTGACAATGCAAAGAAAAATTTCATTAAATAATCTTTTCTGTTTTTGTTCTTCCCCACTCATTATGCATGTAGCATAATTAAGGAACGTGTGATTAGAATTGAGGAACAAAAAAGACAAGAAATATGAAGTGATGAAAGAGTTGAGTATGGTTATGATGGCCAATAATAAAGAAGCAAATTTTTTATCTCAGTGGTATTATTCTTCGTTAAGCAAGGCGTATGTCCATTTCCAATGTTCAAGATACCAGTTATTTCGAATATACGTTAATAGGACATTGCTGGTGTAGTTTTCCTTTGAAGATAGCTCTTTTTTCTTTCTTTCTTTCTTTCTTTCTTTAAAAGTTGTCTGATTCTGATGCTTATGATTTGATGCTTTATCTGCGCTTCATGCCTAACAGATTTTGTATTGAGTTTTTTTAAGGCAATTTTGTAATGAGAGTTAACTCATAAGTGTGAGGTATTCATCATATTATGGAATAACTTCAACTTCTAAAATAATAATTTGCAATATATATAACTTTATAATGAGCGTATTTAACGTAAAATTATAACAATTGGATCCTATTATAATATAATATAGTGGATTTTTAATTTCTGATTATAATTATAATTTTTTCCTCTTTCAAAGTTCAAAGTACATTTTTGACATTGAGATTAAGTTTATTGATGGAAATTGGGAGGGACAATAAAATAGATCGAATGGAATAATGTATTCTATTATTAACTTAGTTTTTTGGTTGGCTATCATGTAGATTATTTAAAGCATGTTATAATAAAATTAAACTTAATAAAATGCATTCCTTTTTATTTTCATTTAGTCCGCTTCTTCTTTTTTTCCTTCAACTTTGGGTTATGAACAACTTTTTTATCCCATGAGAAAAAATCAAAAATTAATTGAGTGCCAATTTCAGTCAATTATATCCCATTGCATTCTATCTCATTTTTACCATTTCACTTGTCATTATATATTCACAGGATAAAAGAGCAAAACTTGATTAGAAATTACATGCAACATGTGCTTTTCTCATTCCATCCAAGACAATAGTTTTGGAAGGGTTGCAGGAAACCCCAGCTATGAATCCCAGATCAACAAGAACATGCAACAGATCTGATAACTCCGGTGAAGAACAATGTCGTGAAAAAGGTTGCCAAGGTGTTTGAGGATCGCCGAGAGAAGAACGACTCGCGAGCATTATCAACCACGGCACTGGATCTGCTGCCGGTGGCACCGAAACCGATGAGAGGGCGCTGCGATTGTGCATTTCGAGTCACAAAAATATAATAATTTAGATTCACTTTAAGATGTACACGTTACAACAACAAACAAACAAATCTAAAAGTCATGCGAAGACATTAGATCCGTTAATGGATGGTAGGGAACGTTATAGATCCTAATTTGACAAGAACAAGTGGCTTTCAAAAATCTAGGCTTTGTAATTATGTCTGTTTTCTTGTTACTTTGCTCTTTCCGTTTGTTGAATTCTTCTGACTCAAATCGATATTGCTGTGGTTTGGTCGTACTTGTAAATCTGGAGAAGAAAAATGAAAAGAAAAGGAGAGAAGAGAGAGAGAGAGAGAGAGAGAGAGAGAGGAGAGGCAAAATGTTGTCGGAAAAAATGAACGCTGTCGCCGGGAATCGTCACTGGCGGCTATGTATGGTGGTTGAAATGAGTAAGGCGTCGACGAGGAGGAGCGTGACAGCGAAGAGGTTGTCGAGGTCATCGGAAGAAGTAGATGGAAGGGAGAGAGAAAGGACAGTGACCACTGACCAAGAAGAGAGAGGATCGTTTTTTTTTTTTAAATAAAAAGTAAATAATCTAGTGTGGTCAGTTCTATTTAACCCCATATGTATCTCAAGATCCTTCGGCTAAAAAAAGTTTCTCACGGATACACACCATGCATACCATGTAGGGGTATCGCACCCAACAAGGCGTCTTCCATCCAAGCATTCAGTAGGCCATCCAGACGTTCTAACATATTATATAACAATCATCATCGTGAAGACCACTTCAACATCATACAACGTCCACTATGCTGCCACTTCCCTCTCATTAGTCACCATATACACCGAAATTATGGTGGAGACAAAAAGTACTACTACGGGCAAAAATTGACTGCGAATAAAGTTCAGAAATACAGAGATTAGTTATTTACATGGAACCGAAGTTAGATCATTTATTGTCCTAGAGCAATATCCAACCCATTCTCGCTCATTACTAATAATTCAGAATGCTACAAGGTAAATTCGCAAAGCGAGAGGACCCAACAGACACTCTCGGGAAGTTTAATTGAATGGAACAACTCGAAGTTGGAAGACATGAAAAGCAGTACACTAGATGCTGGCAGCTGGAATTTTTTCACAAAGGCCATTAATTTAGGCTAACAAAATACTACTACATTACAGTAATTATTTTCACAAACAAAAAAATATTACAATCAGATTAGCAACTGTATTTTTCATTGGATTCTGTGCACCGATGTCAAGGCATAAATATGTGCGCACTCTAATTCACGTCATCTGATGATGATCTCAGCTACCTATGCGGCCAATAGAATTGGCAAGAGGAATTGAAAAGGAAGTTCAAAAAGGAAGCTAGAAACCTCGTTCCTGTACCATCATTCACTGAGCCATTGCATTGTCTGACAAAGATCAATCGCCTTGTAGACAGTAAAGCTGACGAATGTTTCCCGAAGCTGACACAACAGAAAACAAATTAACATTCGTCGCAAGGTGTTCCTTAACGAAAAGGAAAATTAAATCCATCAAAAGCCATATTGTTTCTTAATGAAACATTGACCATGAATATGCTCTCAATCATTTGAGTAATAGAATATAAGATACTATGGTTACTTATTAAAACTTGAAAAAGAAATCAAGTTTTATGTGTCGCGTTAAACTATATCTCATCCAAGGCACAGGAAGACACAACAAACCGCCAATGCTATATTGATTTAAAAAAATGGAAAATTCTGTGGTAGCACTGCCCAATTGCAGTTATATTGACTGTTGCGTGACTATTGAATGAAACTAGTATTGAATTCAGAGGTCATTGTAGGAGGTTCCACAATTAAAGGTATCGGAGAAATCTCCGCAAAACATTTGTCACCAAAATCATAAGCTTGGTAGAGAATTAGTTCAAGATCCAACTTCAAGGACATACATATGAAAAATTACTTAAATGGTACATTGTAAAGATGAAATAGAATAAAACGCAATGATAAAATAAGAAAGAAGGTTACCATATAACCAGTCCTTGAAGTAGACATGGAGCGCAGATGACAATTCTCGTTTGCGACTTTCTTCTAAAGATGCTTCTCGCAAGAGTTGCCTTATCTCCTCTAAATTTTTGTGCTGCAGAGAAGATTAAACTTCATTCAAATGAAAATATATTTCACCTAAAATACAGCTTTTTACAGTTTGATCACCGGAAAATTGGAAATCCAATCACTAATATATATTACTCAATTGATTCCGTACATACATTTTTATGCTGAGATGCCATATACGCATCTGGTAACGTGAATGGATTGTCTTTTGTAGACCCAATGGACTCTTCTCCAAGCCAGCTCGGAATCTGTGTGCCAACAGCATGGACCAAAAACAAAGCATGTGACTAGATAAAGAAAGAAATATGAACCTTGAACATTCTTCATCCCAGAAATTTACCAAACAAGATACTAACCAATAGTGAACATGATGAAGTCCATTAAATGTGACTAATTTAAAATAAATATCTCCATTTTCCCTATAGGTCAGTATAAGAATAACGTCCTTACCACAAAATTAGTGAACTGATCAGGGTCCACCAGCGTAGCAGACTCAGCTTGAACATCAGAGACACCAGCTGGATGAGATAATGAATCGTGGGGATCAACCATGCCCAATGCTAGAGGTTCATTCCATCGGTTCACTGTGGGCACAATTCCAACTTCATTCATATGCTCCTCCAATTGGGCATAAAAAGTATTATAGGGAGCCACCTGTTAACATTGAGAGGGAGGAAATTCTCATGCAATGAATCCAGATGAGAAGAGTGAGGATACATTAAAAGAAGCTAGTACAACTAGAAGAAGCAGAAGTGTGAACAGAAAAAAAGTAGACCTTTTGTAAGAGGCCACAGACCTAATACCATTTTTTGTTTTCATTAACCAAAATCCACACTTTTAGTGATCTCAAAAATGGTTAAGAAAGAGTAAGTAGTCTATGTACTAACAATGTAAAGAAGTTTTACACACGTCCAATCATAAATCACCATGTATGATAAGTTTGTTGACTTTTACAATCCTAAAGTTATACCAAGTTAACAACAGTGATTTCTGATTAGTTGACAGTGCATAGCCATCAAACTCTTGAGTTTAAAGAAGTTTTGCACTATCTGTTACTAGATTTTGAAGATAAATTCCAATGCTTGCTCTTGCAAAGAATCAAATATACTAATCTTGGAAGACTAGTATGAGCTTATCCATTTCATTACTTTAAGCTTAATCGTTGAGTTAACGTTGTCATCTATTTCTCTGCAATTAAATCTACATTATCAATAATATATAGGTCAGAGACTATGTGTTTGTTCCCTGAGTTATATAATTTAAAAATTAAAACACTAGAATAAATTATAACTATAATTTCTCTATAACCAAGGATGTGACAGTATTTTTGCAGTGCTTGGATATATCAGATAAGCCACATATGATATATCACAAATCAATCATTTTTGTATTTTCTGTAGGACCATCCCAAATAAGGGCTAAACACAATTCCGAAATTTTGTAGTTACATTCTAATGTAAGAAGAGGACAAACTCTGACACAACGGTAAAGTTGTGCCTTGGTGACTTGTTGGCCATGGGTTTAAATCTGAAAACAGCCTTTGGGCATTGGGGTACGTAGTTTTTTTATTCTAATGTAAGAAACATGGAATGGCAGAGCACCAACTTCATATATCATGCAACAACAGTGAATGAGGCAGCTTACCTGCAGCTTATGGTTATCACCAACAATAAGTGGTTGCTGATTCACCCCCAAAAAGAAAACACATTCACGGCAATTAGCAATACAAATACATTTTGCTGCTACAATTACATGAACTCGTTCACAGTGTTCTACTCTCACAGCCTGTCAAAGTAAAAAATAGGCGGAGATCAATTTCTTTCCTGCCAATTAAGTGCCAGTTATTCTAACACTCATGGTAGGCATACGATCAGTAAAATGCTTCACAGTTACCAAGTCTTACTCAACATAGACAGCTCACATATGCATAAGATAAGCAATGATTTTTAATATGATGAGTAAATAATATCATTATGTCTTTTAAAGTAGAAGTCCTTTGAAACACAGGTAGATGAGTCCAGAAGGGTGAATTATCCAAAAGTAATTAACAAAAAAATGCACCTGAAAGTACCTTGTTGAAGGTTTTATATGTGATGGATGACAAATAGTTTAGGTAAAAATCATCAAAATGCCCTGATTTTCATCCAACAATAACATATTAATGGCCTGGAAGTGCTGTTCACCAAGCACAGATTCACTGAAGTGAAACCAAATGAGAAAAATATTCCTTCCAAATTTCTTGTAATGAAGAAACGTTGGCAAAAGAAACTTTGCATTCAAATAAGTTTAGGCATCAACAATAATCCACCAACTCAACAAAAGTTGAAGTCTTTACTTTTGCATATTCAATCTTTGTGATTGATTGCCACCTTTGCATCTTTTCATTTTCTCTTTTCTTTTATATGATAGCTACAATCACCTTAACAATATCTTGGTTAGTATTCCTTGGGAATTTATGATGTTCAAGGTTGGATTGGTAAGAAATACTACCTCTGGTCCTATATATAAGGGAAAAATACCTAATTCGAAAAGACCAATAAAAGTGGTTAATTTTAATTTTGTCATAAATTTAAATTGTATTCCAAAATTACCCATAGAATTAATTGGTTTAAGTGGTGACTAGATACAATGACAATACTCATAATAATGCAAGGAATAATTTTTTCAACCAATGAATATTATATTGTTAATAACTCAATAAATGTATTCAATTTCTTGGAAAATGTGTGATATCTCATTAATAGACTTCACAATAAATTAAGAATATAAAAGGAAATTAATAATTAATACATTTGAAAGTGGTCAAATGTTTCTTATAATTAGGACAAAAAAAAAATACTAACATTTGTTTTTTATATATAGGACCAGAGGCAGTATGACAATCTTGATTCAATTGAATTAAACTTCTTAATGAACACAAGGGAAAAGAAAATAAACGAATTAAAGAGGTAAAGTGAATCAAATTTCTCCCATACGTTAAAACACATATATGCACCACAACTTGCAATTTGCAAAAAAGTTAGATGTGGGAGCTTATGCAAAGGTTAAGGTGCATCAATTAATTTTAACTTATGGGATGAGTTTTATTTATTTTATTTTATTTTACTTCTTCGGTTCTTTTCATTTTCTTCTCCTTTAAGTACTTATTGAAAAGTTTATCCAAATAAGCTCCTAACAAAAAGACCCAATTCCATTCCCCTAGCCTAATAGAACTTTAATCCTAAGAAAATCACATTCACTTGAAGGCAAGCCCACTTGACAGCTATCACCATATCAGTATCATCTTCCTTGTATGTCACCGTACCTTTTAAAATACAAGATAATATTGTTTCCAATATTTTGGTAGGAAAACAAATTCCATAATTGTTCCTTCTAGATGCATAAAATGATAGAATCATTATGTTCTTTCTAAAAGCAGGCACAAAGCTACTAGTTATTACCTTGCCAACTGCTCCTAGAACTATTGTTGCATCTGAGCATCCATAGACAGTGGCATATCTCAATGGTGCTAAGATGTAGATGGCAGACTCGTGGCAATTTAGAACCTGCAATGACCATACATAATTGATTAAGCATGCCTCTAGTGACAAAAGTTTCCAGATATCAGTTTCCAAAATATATGAAGTAAGATGCATAAGAAGCTGACTAAGTAGAAAAAAATGTTTAACACTTAAGCACTCAAACTAAAATTCAAATATCAGCTACCCTGACATTTCTTTTCAAGGAAAATTGTCTCAAAAAAGCTTAAGCTGTTAGTAGTGATGTTAAAAACCTAACTCATCTTGAATTAACAAACTAACCCAATACAAACAGATCAACTGGTGTTGATTATTTTATGTGGTTTTTTTAAATATGTCTATATCACCAATATCATTATGCATATATTGGTTTTATAGGCATTCCAGTAGAACAGATGATTGATAATTCAAAATGCCTCACTTTAAAGCTTTTCAGTGTAGGCATATTTGACCCACAATTTGCCTCTTATAATTAAGTTTGAAAGGAAGCTGAAAAAATGATTTGTCAAAATTCAACTTTAATGATAAAACGCTTAATATTTTTTCATAATGTTAAGAACCTGAAAAGAGATGGAAATTTGATAGAAACAAAGGAGACAATATTACTGAACAACTGAGAATAGGAGAAAGAAACTTCCTCCAAGGGTTTCCCTTTTCTTACAAACTTTCAAACCTTTGAATGGCCTCTTCTCCCCTCCTTTCCTTTATTTATCTAATTGATCTCCTCTAACTAACTACTCTAACCGCCACTAACTGATTTTCCCTTCCCTTTCTCCCAAATCCTAATAGATATACTATTCCTACTGTAAAACCAATGCAACAATTAGAATACATGGTACAAGTCTTTAATGCATGTTAACAACCACAAGATCCACGTGGGATATGGCAACAATAATATACAACATTGGTTGATAATACATTAAGCACTCTGAATAATGTTCAAATAAAGAACCTAAATGTACTTGTACATAATTTGTTTAGATATGAAGCAGACTAACTCTAGCAGCTCCAAATTTAAAACCTTTTGACAGAAAATATTATCTGAATAATACCCAAAATCAAACATCAGTCATTTAATTGCATCAAGTTAGAATACTAAGAGCTAAAAAGCTATTTATTCAGAAGCAGATGCTTATATGGAATGTAATTGCACTTATTCGCAGTTTTATAAGAAAAAATAATATTAAGAGTTAAAGGCTTACCTAGGATCAATAGCTCCAATAGTCAAATTACACTCAAAATTATACTTGAAAAAAAAAATGGAAAGATGTGTAAGACAAACCTTAATGGAGGAACCTTTAATGTCAGATGCATGCTTTGCATATGACGATTTAGAGATTCCTTCAATGAAACTTGCCCCTCTAGTACCTGTTGAGACCTTAACTGAGATAGTGCTTGCATCAGTCATGGCAACATCCTGATCAGAGGCACCACTAGCTGGGCCATTTTCCTTTGAAGAAGTCCGTTCAGAAATATATTCCAAAGCAGCCGCTACATTTTGCAGAAGCCAATCATGAACTTGTGCAGCAGGAACAGGAACAGCAGGCATGTCAGGGTCTGAGTTTGCAAAAAAAGGAGAACATTGACTAAAAGAATTTCCTTCTGATCCCTTATCACCAAACTGAATTAGGAACCCAAGATGCTCAAATCTATCCATGGTTAAAACCTATCAAATAAGCAAAACAATAACAGGACTAAGAACTAAAAGAAAAACATATATTGAAGAATAGAAAACTAATCAATGAAATGAGACATTTAATTAAAGAAAACACAAAAAATTCCTCATACTTTCCTCCAATAACAAACAAATGATCTAAGACTACAAAGTTGAGTTCACTAAAAAAGTGTCGGCCCAGTGTGTAAGGCTCCCGCCTAATGGGACCTGGAAGGTAGGTATACCCTATACGCAACAATACATCCGCATGCTGAGGAACTGTTTCCAGGATTTGAGGCAGCAACCTTTACCACTCTACCAAGACACTGTCTTAAAGTTGAATTTACTATGATTAAAAAAAGAAAGAAGGAAACCCACTGCTGCCTCTATATAATGCCCCAATGAAAAGGTGGCAGTATGATGAACTATGTGATAGCCAAAGTATATAGGCATTGACAAATGCATGTGAAACAAAAAAAAAAAAATTAATTAACTAGTGAGGGGAATAGTATTAACATCAAGAGAAGTTGACATCATCAAAAAAGAGTAGATGGCTGACATCCTTATCAAATTAATACCAAACAAGGACAAAGAAATGGTCATGAACCCACTTGCCTGTTTTTATCCCCACCTCCAAACAAAAATGAAAAGGCTGCTTATCCGTAAAATAGAAATGGACCAGTCATGCTAATTCTCTCTAGGGCATGTATATAAATCAACAGACTGGATCCACTAATTATTAGCACAAATTGTCAGTTGGCACATCCATAACTCATTGGACCATAGCTCACTCAGCAGATCACAACCCCAGCCTCCTTAAATACAACTAGATCACTTATAAATTGTGTATGAATCTTATAAATAATTAAGGATTGTACACAAGAGTTTTGACCAAATGTAGCAGCACTTGCATGAGATTCTTACTCTTACATGTAAACCACCATGACCCCAATTAAATCAAATGGGAGTGGGACATAGTATACAATCATGTTTCTGCCCTCCACAAGGATACTGCAAAGCTAGTGAAATGTCATAAAATCAGAGTACAAATTTTCAATCATAATGGAAGGGGACATGAAAGGGTATCTATCTGCACCAAAATTCTTAACAGCTAAGGTCTTAAGTGTAAACACAAAGTATCAAGTTTGGATGAAATATATGGCAATGAGTAAACACTAAACACTAGACCAATATGATTAAGCAACAAATAAATAACGTCATTTAACAGGAGCTAGGAGCAACCGTTGGACACAAAAGAGAATACGACAAACAATGCAAAATTACTTTCCATGACACTCAATCAGTTTCAGCTTAGTATTTGACCTCACCAAAGCATCATATCATATGAATTACAAGAATCGATCCCATATGCAAAGTCTAGTATTGAGAATATAAGAAATAATGGATTACAGTCAAAATCAGCAACAACCCATAGATAGCATACAGTAAATCAACAAACCAGGGACTCTTCGCCTTCTCCCTCCACAGGCTCTGCTAGAAGAGACACAATGTTAGCCAAGTGCTTTTGCAGATACGACAATTGATGCGCCTCTTCATCAGCCTGAGAAGGCATAAAACGCCGACTGTTGCTGCGTACAAGCTGCAAAACATTCAATATCAGAATCAACGCTTTCTAGTTTTGTATCAAATCAACAACAGAATCACTCAAATCGAAATTGCCAGTAGTTTAATACAGATATCAAATAGTAATAGAGTCATCACGAACAAAAAAGCACCAAACACCAGCTAAAAAATAAAGAAAACCAAATCCAAGGGTTCAAATGTGAAAGTAAACACAAGAAATAAATCCAAGATTATAGCAATTAAGCAATGCATTGGTCCAGAACAACACCTCAATGCCTAATAGCGCATGATAACGCATCGAATTGCGTCACGGAAAAAGCTAGGATGGAAGGAAAACGAAGAATTCACCTGAAGGGGCGAGAGAGCAGACAAGTAGCCATCGAAGGCGGAGGTGGAAGGCCAGACGTCGGAGACGGCGGCGGAGTCCTTGTACGTGCGCGGGAGGAGCCTCTTGTAGGATTGAATGTATAGGAACAAAACCAGATCATGGACGTCGACGCCGACGGAATCGATTTCGCCGAGATTGGCGACGACGAGAGGTTCGGAGTCGGAGTGCAGAATCGAGGCGAGGGTATCGAGGACGAGCCTGGCGTGCTCAATGGAGATCTGCAGTGACTCGGAGATTGCCGCCGAGTCGACTCGCTGGTTGGAGGATAGCTCGAGAAGCTTCTGCTTCAACGGAATTAGGGTTTGCGCCGGGTCGGAGAAGATGAGGCGCGGGATTGGCAAGAGGCCGTGCTCGAAGGGCTCGCGCCTTGGGTGAACCACGGTGGTTGGGTCCCTCGCCAATGAAGATGACGTGGATGGCTCTGTTGGTTCCGTCATGGCAACGCCGAGGGAAAAATCATGAGAGAGAGAGAGAGAAAGGGTTACAGATCTTTGATTCGGAAACAAATAGAGGGAGAAGAGAGAGATACGGTTGTGTGGTTACGTGGCGTACTTTAACTGGTTGAGTCTGAACAGTGGCAAATTGGTTAACTTTTCAGAACGGATTTAAATGCATTTGTACTAGTAGGAAGTAGTATTTCTCATGCAATTCTTCTGCTGTGGCACGGAATTTTTCATTGAGGTACAACTACAAGCACTGCTGCTGCTAAATTTCGAATTTTTCACGTTTCTGGTAGTACTTAATTATGTATTGCTTTCTTTTCTTTTCTATTTTTCCTGCTTGGTTGAATAGTAAAGAGTTACAAGTACAATGCTGCTCAGTTTTCTCACGTACACGGAAACTAAAATGAGTTTTTGGCCTTCTTTTACTGGTTGGAGGGAATCAATTTTTTTTATCATTAGTTATGTAAATATTACTGTAAATCTAGCTTGGCTTGTGCTTGATCATACCATTTTCATGGCTGAACCTGGCAACTGCTTCTGCCAGGAATTTTCAGTGGGTAATTTAGGATTAAATGTATTCATCAAATTGCGTTTGACAGATTTTGATATTCGACTTGTATTCACACGGTTAGGGGATATTTCTCATTCAATTCAGCCATTATTAGGATACTAAGGCATCGTAATTGTATTGCCTTACAATTTATTGCGAGGAACAATTCGACATCATCAACCAACATCTGTCATGCCAAGCATTATCACCCAAGCCAAACAACCATTCACATATTTCCTTCATAGCAGTATCCACGGGGAAGAAAATGACTTCGTACAAGTTCCGAAATACAGATATTAGCTATTGTGCATTGAGGCAAAATTAAAGCTATATCTCCAACCCATCCTCTCCAATTACTTGAAAATCTGCCACGGTAATATACGATGTGAATTCATAATGCGAGAGAACCCAACAGAAAATCCCGGGAAGTTTAATTAAATGGAAAAACTCGAAGTTGGGAGATATACAGTACACTACACTAGATATTGGCAGCTGGAATTTTCCACAAAAGCCATTAATTTAGGCTAACAAAATATTACAGTAATTATTTTCACAAACAAAAAAATATTACAATCAGATTAGCAACTGTATTTTTCATTTGATTCTGTGCACCGCTGATGTCACGGCATAAATAGGTTTTACTCTAATTCACCTCATCTGATCTCAGCTACCTAAGCCGCCAATAGAATTGGCAAGAGGAATTGAAGAGGAAGTACAAAAAGGAAACCAGAAACCTCGTTCCTCTACCATTAACTGTACCATTCCATTGTCTGACAAAGATCAATCGCCTTGTAAACAATAAAGCTGACGAATGTTTCCTGAAGCTGCCACAACAGAAAACTAAATATTAGCAAAATCTGCTTAACTTCCTCTTGACAATAGTAATTAATTAGAGCAACCCGCTTTGTACCAAACTTCTTTTATAATATACTGTTCATCAATTGCCTTTCTGATTGAAACTTCTCCTTTTAAAAGCTTGATCAATTTTGACTTATGTAAAAGTTGATTTTAACTTGTGAAAAAAGTTCGATTCATTTTAGTTTATTCATTTTATTTTCATCTCCTGCGAGTACTTATTGAAAAGTTAATTTACATTGGGCCTAAAAGACAACAAATGATAGTTACCATATAACCAGTCCTTGAAGTAGACATGAAGTGCCGATGACAATTCTCGTTTGCGACTTTCTTCTAGAGGTGCTTCTCGCAAGAGTTGCCTTATCTCCCCTAAATTTTTTTGCTGCACAGAAGATACAATTTCATTGTAGTTAAAACATAATTCACTTAAAATACAGTTTTTTGAAAATTTGATCACCAAAAGATTTGGAAATCCAATCATTAATTAATATACAAATCAAGCAATACCACACATACATTTTTATGCTGAGATACCATATAGGCATCTGGTAACGTGAATGGGTTGCCTTTTGTAGCCCCAGTGGACTCTCCTCCAAACCAGTTTGGAATCTGCATGACAACAATACGGACAGAGAAAAAGCATATATGAATATGACCAAGTAAACAAGGAAATAAACCTTGAACACTGTCCTTAAACACTGTTCATCCCTGAAAATTTACAAAGCAAACACACAAGATACCATCTAATGGCACACACGCATGCGCCCACACATATATCCACTAGTTTACTTTCCTTATAAGTCAATGTTAAAGAAACATTCATACCACAAAATTAGTGAACTGATCAGGGTCCACCCGTGTAGCAGACTCAGCTTGAACATCAGAGACACCTGCTGGATGAGATAATGAATCATGGGGATCAACCATGCCCAATGCTAGAGGCTCATCCCATCGGTTAACTGTGGGCACAATTCCAACTTCATTCATATGCTCTTCCAATTGGGAGTAAAATGTATTATAGGGAGCCACCTGTTGACATTATGAGGAAAAAGTTTTCAAACCATGAATCCAGCTGAGAAGAGTGACATTTGTAAAAAGAAAAATATACATACATTGTAAGAACTAAGAAGCTAGTACCACTAGAACCAAAAAATGTAATCACAAAAATTAAGATGCCACAGAGCATTTTTTTCTTCTAATAAAACAAATACTATATTTGTAGTGATCTAAAAGAATGGTTAAGGAATCTGTTACTAGATTTTGAAGACAAACTTAAATGATTTTTTTGCAAAGCACCAAATATACGAATCATGGATGACTTTTAAGAGATTATCCATTTCATCACTTAAGCTTAATCATGTAGTTAACTTTTTAGTTTCTTTCACTGCTTATATTAACTACACCTTATCAATAACGAATACCTTATCAATAACACAGTCATATACTATGTGTACGCTGTGTTATAAAATTGAATAATCAATATTAGTATTTAATGAAAAAAATATATCAGTACACCTACAAAGTACAATCCATAACATTAACCAGGAAAAACACTCATTAGCCAAGAAAGTACAATTCATTAACATGCTAAAAGTACACCTTTCAAAAAAATATTGAGATGCATTATTTTTCAACATTTTATAATATTTGAGCTGACTTTTCTAAATGTTTAAAAAATTGAATATTTTTCATAATATTAGTGACCTTAAAGTCTCTATCAATAGAGGTTTCGACTAAAATGTCCAAGTGTATAGGATATATAGCAAATCAGTCTTTTTGAATTTTCTGTAGAAGCGTTTCATGAGGCCTTAACATGGTTCCCAAATTTCAGTTACATTCTCATGTAAGAGCCAACCTGGATGGACAAAGTACCAACTTCATAAATCATGCACCGGAATGAAGAAGCTCACCTGCAGTTTATGGTTATCTCCAAGAATAAGAGGTTGCTGGTTCACTCCCAAAAAGAAAACACATTCACGACAATTAGCAATACAAATACGCTTTGCTGCTACGATTACATGAACTCGTTCACAGTGTTCTACTCTCACAGCCTGTCAAAGAAAAAAGTATGCAAAGATTCCTGTTAATTAAACTATTATAACACTAATGGTAGGCAGAAGAACAGTAAAGGCCTCCCAGTACCAAGTCTTACCCAAACAGCACGCAAACGCACAAGATAAGCAACAGTTTTTAAAATGATGAGTAAATAATTTTATATCTTTGAAAGTAGTAAAATGCAGAATAGGGAGTCCAGAAGGATGAATCATTATAGATAAATAAAACTGGCACCTAAAAATACCTTGTTGAAAGGTGTTATATTAAATGGATGACAATTAGTTTAGGTAAAAATCATTATATTGAATGGTTTTCAATCAACAAAGTAATAACAACTGTTACATGCATAAGTGTGGGGATAAAGCAATAATCATCATCTCTCACACTTCTCATATACCTGGAAGAGCTGTTCACAAATTAATATATATATATATATATATATATATATCCCTTTCAAATAATTGAATTTATTGTGATGAACCAAAAGTTGCACAAGAAACTATTGTATTCAAACAAGTTTAGGTATCAACTATCATCCCCCAACCAAGAGAAAGTTGAAGTCTTTACTTTTGCACATTCAATCTTTCTGATTGATTGGCATCTTGCCATCTCTTCATTTTCCTTTTCTTTTCCATTCTCAAACATGAACTTCAATCTCCTTTAACACAATTGAAGAGTTTTCAAAGATCAGAATTTCTGTCACTTCACATGGGACTCAAATATGAGTCCATGACAAGGCTAACCTGCCTTCGAGAAAAATAATAGGATGCACGATTGTCCAAAAAAATGATTTACGTGAGGAAATTTTTATATTCTTCGAGTCCCAATGTCCATTTCTTTGTACTTGTGAGTATCTTTTTGTTAACTAGTCAGCAGTCATTAATAAATGGAAGGAATAAAAATTCCCAAATTGTGTCATATAATGGCAGCAACAATTACCTTCACTGGAAACATATTTTTGTTATAGTATTGAGTAATCCTCAGGAATTCATATCTAATAGTAAGACTATCTAATAGAAAGAGTTCCCCGTACCTACTAGAACCTTAATCCTAAGTAAATTTCATTCACTTGAAGCCCACTGCTTTAGCTATCATACCAGTATCATCTTCCTTGTATGTCACATTACCATGCAAAATGACAAAATAATATTGTTTCCCAAATTCCAGCAGTTATTAATGGTGGATAGCAGTTCATGGCCGCAAGCAAAAATTGCACCATAAAAATACGGAAAAGGACATTGTGGCCTATGGCAGAGGTGTGGTGACAATAACACACAAAAACATATAAAATAACAAAAAATCTGCAGAGTTATATAAACTAAAATTAGCACTGGGTTGTTATACCATGAAAATGTGTTGGCTCAGTTAAACCTGTTTCTATGTGTGTCTGTGAAAGTGAGTTTTCAGTCATTTCTGCTATCAGCGCATTGGGCGCCATGAGAATTGTGGGCAACATGATCTGCCATACCAAAAAGCCATGTCATAGCCTTTGTATGGCAGATTGTCAAATTTCAGCCACAACATATTACATACTGCCATGCAGTGTTGTTAAATGGTGGCCCTTTAGACACCATGGCATGGTGGGTTTTTTTCCAATCACAGTGGGCAATTTACAAAGGGAGGACCACTATGGGGGCACCATAGGCCACAATGGCATGTTTATCAACATCAACACCTTTAATCCTAGTTAATTGGGATTGGGGGTAGATGAACTCAATAATAGATACAAGGAGGTTGAAAAAAAAAAAAAAGGAAAGAAGAAGGGGGGAGATCAAAAGAAAAAGGACTAAAAAGGAACCATCTGAAACATAGAGATAACAACGGATCTAATCTTTCACCAAGCTTATAACTTTTCTCCATTTAGTTCTAAGACATACCGTCTGTCAATCTATATCTCACTCCATTAAGTCTTGTTTAACTACCTTTCTCCAAGTAAGTTTCGATATACCTCTACCTCTCTTTGTGTCGAACTCTTGGTAACAAACTTTTGTTTTTAGGGGTGTATCCAAGAGTCGTCTCATTACGTGCTCAAACCACCTCAATCTATGTTCCTTCATCATTTCACTCACCAGTATAACTGCTACCTTTCATTGAATATCTTCATTTCTTATCTTATCCATCTTCGTATAACCACACATTCACCTTAACATTATCATTTCTGCTACCCTTATTTTATGTTCATGTTGCCTATGTACTGGCCAACATTCAACTCCATATAATATTGCAGGTCTTACAGTTGTTCTATAAAATTTTCCTTTTAGCTTAAAGGGAATTTTGCGGTCACAAACAACTCAGATGCATTCCGCCATTTCATTCACCCTACTCTGATTCTATGATTTACATCTTCATCAATCTCTTCACCTTTTTGCAAAATTGATCTCAGGTATTTAAAAGCATCTTTATTGGGTACCTCTTGACCAAGTAGATGCATGGAGTCTTGATCATCATCTCTTACCAGTGAAAACTCACATTTCATATACTCAGCCTTGCTCTGACTTAATGTGAGTCCTTTAGACTCCAAAGTGTTTCTCCACAATTTAAGTTTTTTATTAACACCATCTTTGGTCTCATCAATAAGTACAATATCATCTGCAAAAAGCATACACCACGACACTTTCTCTTGAATATCTTTTGTTAGTTCATTCATCACTAAAGCAAAGATATAATGGCGTGTTTATATGGTGGAACTTTGGTCTTTCGCCATTGATAACACTACTGCCATGGAGCCACCATGGCCACCATTTAACAACAATGCAGTCTTGTAAAAATGTCAAAAACAAATTCAATAATTGTTCCTTATGCATGTATAGACTCATCATGCCCCTCTCAAAAGCTGGACACAAAGCTACTAGTTATTACCTTGCCAACTGCTCCTATAACTATTGTTGCATCTGAACATCCATAGACAGTCGCATATCTCAAAGGTGCTAAGATGTATATAGCAGACTCATGGCAATTTAGAACCTGTAACGATCAAACAGAACTTTTATTAGCATAATACATCAACAGTAATCTCAAGTGACCTCTCAATTTCCAAACATGTGAAGTAAGATGCATAAAATGGTGATTGAGAGAAGAAAAGAAAATTTAGTGCTTAAGAACTCAAACAACTTTAAAATAGCTAGCTTGACATCTTTTAAAAGGAACTAATTATTCACAAAGTTTAATCCATAAGTAGGGATGCTCAAAAACTAACTCATCATGAAAAAACCAAACTAAACCAATAGTAATAAAAACTGATCGGTTGTCATTATTTTATATCATCTTTTCGAATATGCCTATAACATAACCAATACCAATATGAAGACATTGGCCATATATGCATTCCACCTTAATTCAAGCTCTAAAGTCCTTACTTGAATAACAACCAGGAGAAAAGATAATTGATAATAAAGTATTCCTCGCTTTAAAGCTTTCAAGTGTAGGCATGTTTGACCTAAAATCTGTCTTGCTTAAATAAGTTTGAAACTCAAAAGGAAGTTGAAAAATTTATTTGTCAAAAGTCAATTCTAACTAATAATACAGTACTTTATATACAGCATGTCAGTATTTCTATTATTATAAAATCAATGCAAAAACTAGAATACAAGGTACCAATCTTTCATGCATAATTGCATATTAACAACTAGATTTGCCCAAGATAAAGCAGCAATGATGACCAACGCTGACTGATGCTATATTAGGTACCAGAGTAGCCTCTGGTTCAAAGTAGAGTAGATAGAGGAGGAGGGAAATGATAGATGGGGAAAAGAGTGAAAGAATTTTGTTATTTCCAGGAAAGATGTGTAAGAAACAAACCTTAACAGAGGAACCTTTAATGTCAGATGCATGCTTCACATATGACGATTTGGAGATCCCTTCAATGAAACTTGCACTTCTAGTACTTGTTGAGAACTTATTAACTGAGGCAGTGCATGCATCAGTCATAGCAACATCCTGATCAGAGGCATTAGCTGGGCCATTCTCCTTAGAAGAAGTTCGTTCAGAAATATATTCCAAAGCAGCAGCTATATTCTGTAGAAGCCAATCATGAACTTGAGCAGCAGGAACAGGAACAGCAGGCATATCAGGGTCTGAATTTGCAAAAAAGGGAGAAGATTGACTAAAAGAACTTCCTTCAGATCCCTTATCACCAAACTGAATTAGAAACCCAAGGTGCTCAAATCTATCCATGGTTAAAACCTGTCAATTAAGAAAAACAATATTAGGACAACTAACTAAAGAAAAACATAAAATTTGATTCAATAGAAAATAAATTGCTGCAATGGAACATTTAATCAAAGACAAATTAAAAAAGTTAAAAAATTCCATAATCTTTCCTTGCTTTAACAAACCATATGATTTTAGGTTACAAAGTCGATTTCACCAAGGAAAAAAACTGGAAATGCACAATTTCCTAGAACAATATATCATACCCCAATGAAAAGGCGGTAGTATGTCAAAATATGTGATAAGTGATGCCTCGGTGGGTAAAATAAAGTAAATCTTACAGTAACTCTAGGCTCTAGCATATCCTTTCATTATTATGATAACTAATTACTAAAGACAGCCAAACATATAAGGTTATATGCATAGCCAAATGCAAATAGAGGGAGAATTAATTAATTAGTGTACAGAAGTGAGGGGACAAAGAAATGCTGAAGTGGCCAACAACCAGCTTGCCTGTTTTTATCCCTCAACTCAAAAAAAAAAAAAAAAAAAAAAAAAATGCTTGTCTGTAGAGATGGTTCAGCCATGCTAACTCTCTCTGGTGCATGACATATATATAAATCAACTAACTCAATTTCACTCATTACTAATGCAAATTGTCAGTCAACACATCCATTACTCATTCAACCAAAAGCTCACTTAGCATATCACAACCCCAGCCTTACTCTTAAGACAAAACAGGTCAATGATAAATTGTGTATGAGTCTTAAAACAAGTATGGATTGCATGCAAGAATCTCAACCAACATAAAGGTACTTGCACAAGAATCTTATCACACATGAAACACCCCATGTCCCGATAAATCAAATAAGAGTGAGACAAACTATAGAATTATGTTTTCTGCACCCCAAGAGGATATTGCAATGCTAAAATATGTCACAAAAACAGATTAACAAGTTGCAAATTGAAATCATACTGGAAGGCATTGGCAGAGCCAGGAAATAATTTTAGCCCATGCCAAATTTTAGGTAGTACCAAATTTTATTTTTAATCCTAATTAATTATATAAGTATATATAGTTATTAAAAAAATTACAAATTAGCTAGGGTTATGGTCATTGCTGATTATAAAGTGACTCCGCCACTACTGGAAGGTGACACAGATGGGTACCTATCATGGTAGTCAAACTGAGATCTTACTTAAGATCGAGAAGAAGAACTTGGATAGTAAATCATGAGATAGTAACATGGATCGTAAGATCTTACAAAATTCATGAAACACACATACATAAGAAATGCTAACAACACACTCTCTTACACATTTTTTTAAATACACTCTTATTTGTTGAAATTTCTTGGAAATTACAAAAGAAATGTGGGTCCCACTTCTTATTTAATGACTCTCATGATTTTGAAGTTTTCAATAAATTTCAAACAATAGCAAAGTGTGTGTTAAGAGGAGAATTAAGAGGAGTGTGTTGCTAGCACTCCTAATGTGTGTGTGTGTGTGTAATGTATAATAATAATAATAATAAATAAGGAAAAACATATTTATTTAGAAAGACCAAATTACCTTTTAAAAATTGGGAGACCAAATGAAAATCGTGTAATATTTACAACAATACATTTAAGCCTTGATAAAAGATGGACACATTAACAATTTAACTTTTTACTTATTATTAATTTTGTAAATTCCTAATAAGATACCAACAAGTTGTTGGTCCAAGTGATATTGGACTTGCTCATCTTAAGCAAGGTCTAGGGTTTGAGTCTTGTGGATGGAAAAAACGTGGTTGGTAGGGGAGAATCCTACTAAAGCTGGCCAGCCAGGTTCCCCGACGGAGATTAGTCATCGACAAAGTCAGTGAATACTTCGTACCAATAACATGGTTACCAAAAAAAATTCCTAATAAGATATATTTGTACTTCTTTATGATGGGGCTACCACATGTGTGAAAGCTTGTAATGGAACATCAAGGTATTTCCCTATCACGGTCGGTGTCT
>PYAF01004995.1:993353-1014560 GCA_007407185.1 Glycine tomentella | reverse complement strand
TTGGAGTCTAAAGGATTCAAGGTAAGTAGGAGCAAGACGGAGTATATGAAGTGTGAGTTTTCGAGGATTAAAGACGGTGATCAAGACACAGTGCATCTACTTAGGCAAGAGGTACCCAAGAAAGACATTTTTAGATATTTGGGATCAATGCTGCAAAAAGGTGGGGAGATCGATGAGGATGTAAGTCATAGAATTAGAGTAGGGTGGATGAAATGGCAGAGTGCATCGGGGCTTTTGTGTGACCGCAAGATTCCTCTTAAGCTAAAAGGAAAATTCTATAGAACAGATGTTAGACCGACAATGCTTTATGGAGCGGAATGCTGGCCAGCACATAGACAACATGAGCATAAAATAGGGGTAGCAGAAATGAGGATGTTAAGGTGGATGTGCGGATATACGAAGATGGATAAGATAAGAAATGAGGATATTTGACGAAAGATATCAGTGGTACCAGTATGTGAAAAGATGAGGGAGCATAGATTGAGATGGTTTGGACATGTTATGAGACGACCGTTAGATGCTCCTGTCAGAACAAGAGTCTGTTACCAAGAGCTAGATACAAAGAGAGGTAGAGGTCGACCAAAACTTACCTGGGAAAAGGTAGTTAAACAAGACCTAATGGAGTGGGATTTAGATTGGCGGACGGTATGTCTTAGGACGGAGTGGAGAAAGGCTATAAGTCTGATGGAGGGTTAAACCCTTTAGTAGTTTTATGTTCCAGTTGTTCCCTGTTTTAATTCTTTTCTCTTCTCCTCTCACCATTCTTTTATTTTAACTTTGTTTCTCTCTTTTGTTCTATTTTCGATTTATCATTGGGTTCATCTACCACCGACCTCAATTAATTTGGGTTAAAGGTGCTGTTGATGTTGTTGTTGATATATTTGTACTTCTTTATTATTTTGCCTTTAATTTTATTACCGTCCTGTTAATACAAAGTAGTATTATTTAATAAAATATTTAAAAAATTTGCACGATACCAGAATCTGTTATAGCTCAAATAAGATGAGTAACACCTTTGATAAACTTCACTGTAGTAGAAGTTGTTATAGGAATATTAGGTTCATGATTGTATAAAGCATAACACAGTGTAGAGGCATAGCAGCTGCTGGGCTTGGATTTGAAGACATTTTAGTGCAGAACCAACACTGCAGAAGTCCAGCAGAAAAGAGGAAGAGAAGCAGGGCAGAGAGCTACAGAAACACTGGAGATGTGGAAGAGAAGAGAAGCAAGAAATTCAGAGACTCAAAGCAGAGGAGAAGAACGAGAGGTTGAAGCAGAGACTTAGAGAGGGAAAGCAGGAAGCGAGAGATAAAGTTTTGGGATTTAGATAGGGGAAGCGGCTAGGTTTCATGTATTTAAGTGCCAAAACGGGGTTTTATAATTGGGCCGTGAAACCCAACCCACAAACCCAGTGAACATCCCGCTCACTTGAAATGCACAATCCACTGTTTCCATGATCTTCAACGACAATCCAGATCGATCCTGCAAGATTACGATTCATGGCCTAATCGGGATCAACTGTGGCCAGAAAAATCGTAGGATCGTGCAATCCTAGGTGCTGAATTGCGATTTTGACTATCATGGTACCTATCTGTTACCAAATTCTTAACAACTGGTGTCTTCAGTGTATGCACAGTGTATCAAGTTTGGACATCAGACAAAATTGATAGCAATGAGCAAACAATAAAGTAATATGATTAAGTAACAAATAAAGAACATCATTTTACAGGAGCTAAGCAACAGTTGGTCACAAAAAGCATAACAACAAATGATGCAAAACTACTTTCCATGGCATTCAAGATGTCTCTTCCTGGTTTGCATGGGACATCACCAAAACAGTATACAAATTACAAGAATGGATCCCAAACATATCACGCACAGACGTATGTAACTATGTAAGTCTATCGAATTGCAACCGTAAACCAAGTAATCGGCAGCAACCCATAGATAGCAATAGCATACAGTAAATTAACAAACCAGATATTCTTCGCCTTCTCCCTCCACAGGCTGTGCTAGAAGAGACACAATGTTAGCCAGGTGTTTTTGCAGATACGACAACTGATGCGCCTCTTCATCAACCTGCGATGGCATACCCCGCCGACTGTTGCTGCGCACAAGCTGGAAAGCATTCAACATCAGAACTAACATATTTTGTATCAAATCAGCAGAATCGCTCAAAACGAACTGGTCAGCAATTTAATACAGAAATCGAAAAAAGAATCATAGCGAACCAAAAAACCAACGAACACCAGCTCAAAAAAGTAATCCAAGGGTTTGAATTTGAAAGTAATAAAATTGATCCAAGATTATAGGAACTAAACAATGTATTGGTCCGGAGCAGCATCTCCGTGCCTAATAGCAGTTAACAACAAATCGAATTGCGTCAAAGAGAATAGAAGGATCGAAGGAAAACGGAGAATTCACCTGAAGCGGCGAGAGAGCAGACAAGTAGCCGTCGAAGGCGGAGGTGGAAGGCCAGACATCGGTGACGGCGGCGGAGTCCTTGTGCGTGCGCGGGAGGAGCCTCTTGTAGGATTGAATGTAGAGGAACAAAACCAGATCATGGACGTCGACGCCGACGGAATCGATTTCGCCGAGCTTGGCAGCGACTAGAGGTTCGGCGTCGGAGTGCAGAACCGAGGCGAGAGTATCGAGTACGAGCCTGGCGTGCTCAATGGAGATCTGCAGTGACTCGGAGATTGCTGCCGAGTCGACTCGCTGATTGGAGGATAACTCGAGAAGCTTCTGCTTCAACGGAATTAGGGTTTGTGCCGGGTCGGGGAAAATAAGGCGCGGGATTGGGAGGAGGCCGTGCTCGAAGGGCTCGCGCCTCGGGTGAATCACGGTGGTTGGGTCCCTCGCCAATGAGGATGACGTGCATGGCTCCGTTGGTTCCGTCATGGCAACGCAGAGAGAAAAATCATGCGAAAATGAGAGAGAGAAAGAGATGCAGATCTTTGATTCGGTAACAAGTAGAGGGAGAAGAGAGAGATGCGGGGTGTGTTCTGGTGGGGTTCACCGCATCTGTGTGTGGGTACGTGGCGTATTCTTATTGGTTTCGGAACAGTTACCATTGGGTTTATGGTTTGCTTTTTAACTCTGAGATCAGATATCAGATTAATGTATTTGTACTTGAAGGCATCATCTATAGATAGTATTCATACAACATAATATATATATATATATATATATATATATTTATATATTTATATATAATCTGTTCAACCAAATGTCACGTCTTGATGGGACATAAAACTAATTTCTTTTACATTTTATTTTTTTTCTCTCTAGTTGCCATTCACTTTTTCACTTTCTGATTTTTTATATATAAAAAAAAGCGTGCATAAACACGGGCTGCACTCTAATTTATACTATAGCAACAAATTTCATAACAGGATTCTTAGTGGATGCAATAATTTAGCCTATGTTTTGATAGAGAGGGGGATAAATAGAAGTGTAAAGAATGAGAACGAACGAAATAAAATGAAAAGAGAATAGAAAGTTAGGTGATTTTATTGAGATGAAAAAAATCTAAAAGAGATAAAATATTTAAATTAAAATAAAAAAATAGAGATTCAGCTGATGTCTATTTTACTCAAAAAAAAAAAACACATTTTCTAACTGACAGGATAAGTAATTATGGTTACAGCTTAATTGATTACCACGCAAAACATCTATTACAAGACACCACACGTGGGTGCTAGCCAGTAGCGAGGGTCAAGAGGGACAATTGTGGCAACAAAGAAAGTTATGTATTGGATTGTTAGTGAAGCTTATCCTTTCACTCTCTTTTTTCTCTTTTTGATTAAAAGTAAAAGTATGTAGGTATCACATTTTTTTCAAAACTTCCAGCTGCATTTCATACATAACAAACATCCAAGCCCATCAAGTGTCACCCATTTTTTATATCATTTCATTTTGGATAAATTATATTCATATTTTTGTGTGTATTTTTCAAATTCATCTAATACCTTTTTTTATACATTATTTTTACTCTTTTATATTAACATTGTTAATTAACGTCAATTGAAATATCTAAGTAGACAAAATTATAATTAGAGTAAATTATACTCACACCCCATCTATTTTTTTCAAATTACACTCGATGTCCTTCCTTTGAATCTGACTCTAACAAATGCGCCAAGACTATTGATGTCACAGGTCCCGATGGTGTCAGTGTCCAGGAAATCAGACACAGTGATGATGATGGCCGAAGCTACGACGGGAGACGAGAAGGTGGTGGGGATGGATATGGCAGTGGTGACAATGGTTACGATGGTGGTGGTTGCTCTAGCAAGAGCGAGTGCGCCTGGACAACATGGTGGGCGAAGATGACAATGAGGAGAAAGAGATTATGCTATTGTGGGAGAGGGAAAAGGAGATGGTAAGTAAAAAGGGATTGTTGAAGAAGATAAAGGTTTGTAAAACTCAATATGTGATTTTGAGGATAAAGATGTCAGTATTTTAGACAAAAATTTTCATTAAAAGTTAGGTGACCAACATATGTCTACTTTCCAGTGTTTATGAGGAAGAGAGTATGGATATAATGTGAGCTAAACATTGAAATAACTTTTTGTAGGATATAAATAAGTAAGAGTATCGAATACAATAAAAATAATAAGAAATACGAGTATAATTTACTCTTTCATTTTCAATAGTGTTTAAACCCTCTTGACCAAATACTACATTATTTAAGATGAGTCTTATTTTATCATATTTTTATTATTAAATTAGTTTTAAAAAATTGAACCATTTTTTAAACATAAAAGACCAATGTAATTTTTAAAAGATGGGTGATCAAATTGAAAAAAAAAATATCAAAAGTGGAATTTAATCTTATATTTACAAGGTTAAATAACTTTGTTGGTACTTGAATCTATTTAAAAAAATTCTAGTAGATCCGTAAACTAAAAAATAATAATAATAATTAAATATCATGTAAATTTTTTTAATTGAATCCTGAGATTTTTAGAACTACCATAACTTAACATTTTATAGCAATTTTAAGTTGTCATGAACTAATCCCAGGGACTTACTTTTTTCAGTTTAGAAACCTACTTGAACAATTTTAAATAATCTAAAGATCAAATGAGTAATTATTATTATAACATATGCTATATTTCTTTTCATTCTTATTTTTTCTGCTTGATTGAATAGGTAACACATAGGTGAACCTACATAGAATGAGAGATACAAATACATTCACTGACTTAAGAAAAATATAAGTATATATTTAGTATTATTATTTTTTTCCTCTCTCTATTTTAATAATTTGATCTCATTGTTTCCAATTTTTCAATGTTTCTATTAGCTAGTTTTGTTTCTTATGTTTTGTTCTATTTTCAGCTTTGTAGGTACTTTTACGTTTTATTCAATTGCACATTTTATTTCATATCATGTTTTATTTTTATATTTATGATAATTATGTCTTTAAATTATGGTTCGTATATGTCATTGCAGTTACAACACTAAATGTCTTTTGACTTATCGCAACCGCATTAGAAAAACAATTACAATTGTGTCAACCACTTTTTTTTTTGCTATTTTCTGCAATGTCAAGAATTACAGCAAAACTATAATCGTGATAGTCACTGTAACTCTGTAATTTAAAATTGTAGTGGTAATAATAATTTTTATTTAAAAAAATACCCCTCCTGACTTTGGGTCCATTGGGTAATCAAAAACCTATTTTCCCACAGAAAGAGAGACTAATGGTCTGTTTGACATGAATGAAAGTAGAAGTAAAAAAACACAAATGATGATGTCTTTTATTTTATTTAGTTGGAGAGAAAATGAAAATAAAATAGACTAAAATATCTTTTTAATTTTTATAAATATAGAAATGTTCATATTTCATTTATGTAAAATTTTCAGTATGTTTTTCAACATCATAAAATTGAAATGTGTCATTTTTTTTTCCAAAAATAAGGTTTAACATTTGAACCTACATGCATTACTCTTTTAAGTCGATTATATGTACATTTGATGAAAAAAAAATCATATTTTACATTAATTATATACATAATCTATATAAAAGTTAAGTTTAAATTTTTCTAAACAAATTCAAGTAAAAAGATACCATATTTTAATTTTATCAGAATGAAAAATGAAGTAAAAATTTTACTAGAACAAATTTCTATTATGAGAACAAAACATATATTAGCAAAAAGAAAATAAATAATTCACTTCTAAAAACAAAATTTTCCACTTTTATTTCTTTTCACTTTTCCTCCAATTTAGATTTCAAAATTATCTTTCGTTCTTGATTTTCTTTCTCCTCTACCAAATATAGGGTGAAATGACCTAAATTTTGTCAGCTTTTGCTGCTTGGAGTGGATCATTTGGTTATGTAACTTGTAAATCTAGCTTGTCGTCTGGTGTTTGATTATTCCACTTTGATGAGTGATCCAACCGTTATGCTAGGAGTTTTCAATGGCTAATTTAGGAAAGAAGTTATTTTCATAGCACAATTGACCATTTCTATCAACAGTGGTCCGCTCTTTGATTTCTTTTTTTTTTTTCTGGTTTCAAATTAAATAAAATGAAACCATTAAAATTCGTTGCACCTTTTCCATGTTGGCAACTTGTTCTGCCTTGAAGGCATGGAAAAAAGATGAACAATATTCACGATAGTGTAATCTCAATTAATGATATAGAAATACACTGGTAAGAATATCCTTCCTCATCACAAACAAATTGGACTTTACTTCAAGTAAGGTTGGCAGATGAAAATGGAATTGGATTCATGTACATAGATTCTGAAATTACAATAAACACGAGCCTTTCGGGGGCAGTAACCAATGATTGAGGAAAAGAAAAAGAAATGATGTTATTGTAGTCCTTTGATAGCAACTGGAAGGGACAAATCAACCCAAAGAAATGCTAATAATACACCTGAAAAATAAATAGGTACATAGAATAGTCACGGACTACAATTTGGAAACAATCCATTCCATGATCACATGTAAGATTAAGAACACACATCTTGAAGTGTGCAATCTGAAAACACAACCAACAGTCAATCACTGAAGTTAGGAATAATAAGCAAAAATCACTTTCACTGCATTAGTATGAATCTGAGATAAAAAATAACCACTTTATGCTGAATGTTAAAATCCAACAACAATGGAAAATAATTGCATGAGCTTGTGTTGGTTGCATATTCAATCTCTTCACTTTTCTCGAGCAGAATGCTCAATAGCACTGCACCGTATCAGCTTTATTTTTACTTTAACTCAATAGGGCTTCAGTTATTTTACGAAAAGCAAAATAAAAGGACGGAGGATAATTAACAAAAGAGAAGGAAATTGAAGAGCATAAGTCAAGAAAAAATAATGTGTACTTCAAAAAATGGCAGAATAAAAACTAGCCTCAACCTCCTCGTATAATAAATATGCATTATGTGGTGTGAAGAGCATGAAACACAGAAATACACACTCCAAATAGTTGAAAATCGTTGCTTACTTCATACTCTAAAGTCAGCAACACACACTAGTGAAGCCCAAAACAAAACAAAAACGTGAATGCATGATTATTGACTGAAAAATACTATTTTGATTTTGGGGTGTGATTTTATATTCTCTTTCATCTTAATTCTTATAAAAACGAATTTATTTCATGTATTTGCATAAGTTTTTTTTACAAGGGGAAACTCATATTTTAGTGGTGTTTTTAATGTAATCTCATTGTAATGATAGATCTTATCTACTGTTATAGCTTGGCTTGGCCACACCTTGTGGCCCAATCATTCCTTATTTTTAATATATATTGCATTTGGCCTTTTTAAAAAGAAATGATTCATGATAATATAATACATACAATGTCTGTAAAAAAAAAAGAATAAATACAATGTGGGCAGAATAGTAGAAATGTATTTGTTTTTTTTTTGTTTGACAGAGGTGTATTTGCTTAAGTTAAAATACTAATAATTCCTTAAAAAAAAGTTAAAATACTAATAATAGTGTAAACATGAGATCTTTAAATAAATGCACATGACAAATTTGGCTGCTTGTGTCTTTCTCTTTAGCTTTTTGCTTTTCGCCAATTTTTAAACAATAATAAAATCCGTAACCAATTTGGAAATAATGCACAAATAAATGGTGAACAAACTTCCCTACTCAATTCGTTCAATCGCTATATTTAGTTCAAAAGAAGTATCATTAGTGGGTCACATAGGGAGCCATGTTTGATGTTTGCTTTATTCATTCAGTCCATGTAGAAGTGTGCATAGCTTACCAAATTTGCCAGCATCATCAATAAATAATAGTAGTAGTCCAAAAGTGTGAGGCTGAAATTCCATCCTTATCCTTCCCCCATTCACTTTTCACTTTGAGAATCCAACAATGCAGATGCACTAAACTAGGCCAAGTCAATGTTTTCTTCTTTTTCCAAAATAAAAAAGAGAAACTTATTTATGAGCGAGAAATAATACCAAGAAGAATTTATTGCCAAGTAAGTTCTGTTTTTTTTATTTTTATAAATACCAAGTAAGTTCTGTTTGACTGTAACTCAGATAATCGTCCACGAGTTTTACAGATACCACTTTATATATTTACTCATTTAACATATCGGTTAACTATGCAAAAGTTAAAAAAACATGATAATAAAAAATGAAAATGATTATAGTTGAGTGATAAAATATACAGTTAAATCCTTTTTTTAACTTTCTTTTCACGTCATGTTAGCATGTTGTTATACATTTAATAGATCAGTAAAATGCATAATTTTTTTTTAAAATAAGATAATAAAATGCAAAAAAAAAAAACTTAAACGATAATATGAAAAAATTAAGAGACACATGTTGCCTCTCTTTCTCCTGATCTAGAGAATGCAAAAAATAAATTTTTAAATGTCTGTATTTTAATTTTTTTTTACAGGTGTTAGTACGTCGTTATACATTGAATGAATCAGTAAAAAGCGTGAAATTAAAAAAATATGACAGTAACACATGGTAATAAAAAATTAAATAATGATAATTGTGTTGTAAAATATATAAATTAAGTCTTTATCATATAAAAAATATGGAGAGACACATGCTGCCAAGAATGAGAAAAATAAATTTCTAAATTTGTGTATTTTAAGTGTTATAGATTATTATATACCCTCAAAAAAGTGTTAATAGTAGTATTAAATATGGATATCTTATGAGTTAGTCACGAATGTGGCACACACGTGTGAGTACCGACCGAGGTCCTTCACACGCGTGAGGCGGGTCCACCGCCACTCCACCTCCCTGTACAGCAACAGAGGCTCAGCCAGCACTGTGCAAAAAAGCAAAGGGGGCACTTCTCTGTATATTTTGCATAGATTCATTAGATCCTAGCCCCACACCACCAACACCAACAAAGAAAGGGAAAAAGAAATACCAAAACACAAAAAAGCACCCTCCTCTCCTCTCCTTCCCCTTTTTTCTCTCTTCTTCACTCTCACCCTTATCTTTTTCTTCAAATCCAGAAACAAACCATCCCCATTTTATTTCAGAAGAAACCCTTTTCTCTCCAAGGTAACAACATCTCAGCATTATACTTCTTTAACCTAAAAGCCTCTCCTTTATTTCTCTCTCTCTTCTTCTCCTTCATGATGTGGGTGGTACTAAAAATTCTCTATTTTTTTTTTTAACTCTATTTGCTTATCTTTTTCCAGCACCCATTTGTTAAAAAAAATGTTTTTTTTTTGGTGAAGAAAAATCTGGGAAAATCTGTTGAAATGAGAATAACATGAACCTGCTTGTAATCAGTGTGTAGGTGTTTTTCTGTTATTTTTTTTTTCTTTTGTTAAAATTTCTGTGGGTGGGTTAGGTGGTATAAAAGAAAGTGCTGAAACAAGCGAAGCAAAAGTAAACCGAGGGCGATGTTTGTTTCCTGAAAATAAGTGAACACTAGTTTAGTAAAGGGTCTTATAATGCAGAAAGTGTGAAACTTTGAAGTGGTACCTCCTTCATCTCATGCTACATTCTGTCGGCAGCTACCCTGGAACATTCTAGGTTCAGATTGATTTTCTGTACTTTTTTATGTATTAAAAAATAAAAAATACTTTGTTTTTCGTCTTGTGATTTTCTGCTTTTACCGAACACAATCGGATCTAGACATTTAAGCTTGCACACTCTTGGTGTGACCATAGATCTATGCTTGCATCTCTGTTTATTTATGCATTTAATTATTATCTTTGATTTTCCTTATCTTCTAAGATTTTGTGTGTTTTAAAGTTTTCCCGAATATTTAGGTGGCTCGATTTGCTAGCCTGTAACGGCTATTTGACTGTGTTTTTCTGTTTTTTAGGCTCCTCGGAACCGTTGTGCTTTTTATTTCTTTTAAAGCACAACTGTTCCTGCGGTGGATCATTGACCATTTGAAAATAGTTGTACAACAGCTTCCATTATTTGAAAAAAAAAAAAGGGTCTTCTGATTCTTTGAAGCGAGAAGATGCAGAGGCCTCCACCAGAAGATTTTCTGTTGAAGGAGACCAAACCCCACCTTGGAGGGGGAAAGGTCTCTGGTGACAAGCTCACTAGCACTTATGACCTAGTTGAGCAAATGCAGTATCTCTATGTGAGGGTTGTGAAGGCTAAGGACTTGCCTGCAAAGGATGTCACTGGCAGTTGTGACCCTTATACTGAGGTCAAGCTGGGGAACTACAAAGGCACTACTCGGCACTTTGAGAAGAAGTCTAATCCTGAATGGAACCAGGTTTTTGCTTTCTCCAAAGACCGCATTCAGGCTTCCATACTGGAGGTCACTGTGAAGGACAAGGATGTCGTGAAGGATGACTTCATTGGTCGTGTCTTGTTTGACCTCAATGAGATCCCGAAGCGTGTTCCACCGGACAGTCCTTTGGCACCGCAGTGGTATAGGCTGGAGGACAGAAAGGGTGACAAGGCCAAGGGGGAGCTAATGCTGGCTGTTTGGATGGGTACACAAGCTGATGAGGCATTTCCCGAAGCGTGGCACTCAGATGCAGCAACAGTTAGTGGGACTGATGCTCTTGCAAACATTAGATCAAAGGTATATCTATCTCCTAAGCTTTGGTATTTGAGGGTTAATATAATAGAGGCACAAGACTTGCAGCCAAGTGATAAGGGTAGATACCCTGAAGTTTTTGTGAAGGCTGCTCTGGGAAATCAGACCTTGAGGACTAGAATCTCTCAGAGCAGGACCATCAATCCAATGTGGAACGAGGATTTGATGTTTGTGGCTGCTGAACCATTTGAGGAGGCTCTGATTCTGAGTGTGGAAGACAGAGTTGCACCTAACAAAGAGGAGTCACTGGGGAGGTGTGCAATTCCTTTGCAGATGGTGGATCGGAGACTGGATCACAAGCCTGTGAATACTAAGTGGTATAATATTGAAAAGCACATTGTTATTATGGAAGGGGAAAAGAAGAAGGAAATCAAGTTCTCAAGCAAGATTCATATGAGGATCTGTCTGGAAGGTGGTTATCATGTTTTAGACGAATCAACTCACTACAGCAGTGATCTTCGCCCAACTGCAAAACAGCTGTGGAAGTCCAGTATTGGAGTTCTTGAATTGGGTATATTGAATGCTCATGGTTTGATGCCGATGAAAACAAAAGATGGTAAGGGGACAACTGATGCTTATTGTGTAGCGAAATATGGTCAGAAGTGGGTGCGGACAAGGACAATCATTGACAGCTTTGCACCCCGTTGGAATGAGCAGTATACTTGGGAGGTTTTTGATCCTTGCACTGTCATTACAATTGGTGTATTTGATAACTGTCATTTGCATGGTGGTGATAAGCCTGGAGGGTCCAAAGATTCCAAAATTGGGAAGGTAAGAATTCGTCTTTCCACCCTTGAGACTGACCGTGTCTATACACATTCCTATCCACTTCTAGTTCTTCATCCAAATGGGGTGAAGAAAATGGGTGAAATCCACTTGGCTGTAAGGTTTACTTGTTCTTCTTTGCTTAATATGATGCACATGTATTCACTACCTTTGTTGCCTAAGATGCATTATATTCACCCACTAACTGTGAGCCAGCTTGACAATTTGAGGCATCAAGCTACTCAGATTGTTTCAATGAGACTGAGTCGTGCTGAGCCACCCTTGAGAAAGGAGATAGTTGAATATATGCTGGATGTGGGTTCCCACATGTGGAGTATGAGAAGAAGCAAGGCCAACTTTTTCAGGATTATGGGAGTTTTGGGTGGATTAATTGCTGTAGGAAAATGGTTTGACCAGATTTGCAACTGGAAAAATCCAATCACAACGGTTCTGATCCATATCCTGTTCATAATATTGGTCATGTACCCTGAGCTTATCTTACCCACAATCTTCCTTTACCTCTTCTTGATTGGAGTTTGGTACTACAGATGGAGACCAAGGCACCCACCTCACATGGATACTCGCCTCTCTCATGCGGATTCTGCGCACCCTGATGAACTAGACGAAGAGTTTGACACATTCCCAACCACCAGGCCTTCGGACATCGTGAGGATGCGATACGACCGACTTAGAAGCATTGCTGGGAGGATACAGACTGTGGTTGGTGATTTGGCCACTCAAGGGGAGAGGCTGCAGTCTTTGCTCAGCTGGAGAGATCCAAGAGCCACTGCCCTCTTTGTGATATTCTGTCTGGTTGCTGCAATTGTACTGTATGTCACCCCATTCCAAATTGTGGCCCTATTCACTGGAATTTATGTGTTGAGACACCCGAGGTTCCGCCACAAGCTTCCTTCAGTGCCTCTGAATTTCTTCCGGAGGCTGCCTGCAAGAACTGATTGCATGCTCTGAGTCATGGATAGTGCACAAACTACAAAAGGAGCAGCTTGCTTTGCTTTCATTGTTCAGCACCAGATTTTGTGGATTTGTATTTCATTATGTCATAGGATTTTCTGTTTTGAACTTCATGGTTAAATTTGTAATTTTGTAGGCTGTGAGTTTTATGTTTAATCAATTTCATGTTTAATTAGATGTAGTAAAGTTTCTCGATGGGAGTTTGAACTTTACCCCCTCAAATGGCTATTGATTTTGAGCTTAAGTGATTACTGATTTCTGTTCCCCTTCGCCTTTTCTACCTCCCCTTCAGCAAGTTTTCTAAAGTTGCTGATTCATAAAAGGGGAGAATATACGTACCTTTTATTTTCTGCTGCACAACCCGTGCTACTACTAGTTTCATTTGTTTATTGATAGATACCTTACTTATTCTGCGGTTTTCTCTTCATTCTCTATTGTCTATGACTTGGACCTCTGCAGTTTTCTGACAATAATATTGCTATTCTGTATAAATATAGATAGATGCATACATGTGTGTTCCTGACATGAAAATAAAGAAGCTGCATATAATAGTTGATTTTGCAATATAGTAATTTTGTAATAAAGCTAGATGGATGAATACATGTGAGTATCGATGTGTCCCTTGACCATGACAATAAAATAAAGAAGCTGCATATAATATATGCTTTGTCCATTTTGCTATGCGATATGATATGATGCTACCTAATTTATTTCCAGCTGCATTTATTATGCTTCAGAGGACAATTATTCGATCACGGGGACAGACACGAATGCTTACCCAATAATTGATTGTATGATGGAGAGTATTTTAGTATAAAATTCTTAACAAGAATTTTGAGTTTAAGTCTTTTAATAAAAAAGTTAAAGAGATCTTTAAGAAATGATGAATTTTTTCAGAATATTTCTTAAGATTTATATATTGTTCATAAAAAATAAATTGTTTTTTTTTCTTTCTTCTTAAGATATGAAATGACATTTATAAAAGAAAATAGAAGAGATCTTTAATAAGATATTGATTAAAAAATTAAAATAAAAACTATTTATTATGAATATTATAAAAATATAAAAAAATTATAAATAACATTTTATTTTTATGTATGCTAATAACTAGTTAGTATTTGTCGTTTTTTTATACTACTATTGTTATCTCTGGCCAAATGTTTGCATTGATTTTTTTGGGTACAAATTACAAAAAGTGCTGCCGATAATTGAATAACAGGTTAGCTTTTGAGCATAAAAAAGATTATTTTTTAATGAATGTAAATAGGATTCAAAATCTGATCATTGAATTTATTTTACTTAATTGTTGACACATTTTTAAAAAAAAATATACACTTTTACTTATTGTATATATATAGTTATTATTTCCTATATATATAAATTATTCTTTTAGGAGTAACACAGAAAGATTTATTTTTTAATTTGTTCATATATCATGAAATAAAATATTTATTCTTAATAATGATAACATCCCCCGTTATATTTTCTTAATTTTATACTATACTATTTTTTATCTCTTTTATTTTAACTTATATATCTAAATATGTTTAAAAATTAAATATTTTTTTCGTTCCAACAAAAAAATTAGCAATTTACTTTTTTAGCTTTGATAATTCATTGTTTATGATTCCTCTAATATTTAGACACTACAAGAAAACACTCCTTTTATTAATTATATTTTTTACTTTTTGTAAAAAGATAATGCAAAATAATCAATGCATCACACTTCAAAAAATAGTTGAAGTGTTGTAATGAGGTATCAATAGTCAATTGTTGAAGTGTTCTAGTGAGGTATCAATAGTCAGTTGTTGAAGTGTGGTATCAACAATCAACCAGGATTTTAAAAAAATGCACAAACATCGTTATTTTTTACATTGTAATTTAAACATTCATATTTGTAAAAAATTAGTTTTTAAAGTAAATTTATAATTACCCCACAATATGTTTTCACCATAAAATAAAATTAAAAATATATAGAAAATATTATATAAATATATTCATTTGTTTCATTTTACATTTACCAATTATTTCAACAAATAATTTTACTAAATACTTAAAATTCAATAAGTTAATTTACAATTCGATTAATAATTTTTAATTATCAACTAGTTTTTTTTTACAAATATAGCCTTTACCAATAAATAAAAACGAAGATCACCGACTAGAATTCACTGATGGTAAAGAAAACAAAATTTAAATTATTTAACAAAGTAATAGTTATATTTAATTAAAAAAATAAAAACAATTGCCTGCCTTTTTAAGTAATTGAAAATATCTTAAAATTATATGCATTAAGTTTTATGAATTTAGTTTGAGTGTATTTGTATTGTAATTTATTTTTACACTATTATCTAATAATAAATTGTCATATATATGATAAGTTTATTATTTTATAATAATTATTTTAAATATACCTAAGATGATTTTTGACTAATCGACATTATAAAAACCTCTACACTAATAATACATAAAGGTTAAGCTCAAAATTTATTAATTCACTTTCTTACTATATTTGTTAGCATGTCTTAATAGATATTTTGAAAAACGTAATATATGTTATATATATATATATATATATATATATATATTAATGGATATATTTGTATTATGGAATAAAATTTATATAAAACTCACTAAATACACTTGATAAATTGAGCTTTGCTCTATGTTTAATAAAAATCACATAACATTTATATTTTACTAAAAATATATTTCAGAAGTGTGTAAAATTATATTGATATCTCTCTAGCCCACGGAAAGCTGGAATAGTTATAGCAGGTGGACTCGGGATCTTTGGTGAGGAGTGTTTATGAGTGGGGTCTGATTGAATTTGGTTAAATTTGATCAAAATTATATGGGTTTGATTGAATAGGGTTTATACAATTTTTTAAATGATTCGACTCAAAATCATAAACAAATTGGATAATTTGATTTTTTTTATATAATTTTATTTTGAAAAAATAATTTTTTTGAGCAATAATTTGTTTTTGCCTAAAAATTTATAAATATATAATAATTAAATGTACTAAAAAGATTACATTGTGATAATATTTGTTTAATAAAATTAATAATTTTATTGTTAATACGATATTTTTTGTTTTATACAAATAAAATATGAAAAAATATAAACAAAATTAAAATAAAGATAAAAATAACAATTTAAAAAAATTATGGATAATTTAATTTAATAAATTGTGTAAACTAAAAGATAATATGTTTTTATATTTAATAATAATTTAATTATATGATATAAGTTAAGACGGATTAAAAAAATAGAATCAATTATGCAGTTTATTTATGATTAATCTTAATATTTTGGGTTGAATTGGGGGATGGATAGACCTGGACACGTCAACATCCTTGGTTACCGTATATGGGCTAGAACCCACTTGCTACCTGGGCTTTTATTTATCTTCTTTTTGCTTTTTCTCAAAGGCCCAATCATTGGTAGTAGAAAGAGAGAGAAAGGAAACAATATGAATAGGAAATTCGAGAACCCCGTCCTCTTTATTTTCCTGAAGAGTAACCAATTAATCCTAGTTGATACATTAACGAGTATCAAATAACTATTTTTATTTTTTGATACAAAAATCTACATAATTATATAAACATTCATTTTCTCTCTCAAACATAGTATTTATTAAAAAAAAATACAAATAAATGGTCATCAAATTAGATTGATTATTTGAATTTCGTCATTTAAACTTAAAAAATTAAATTAATTGGAATTAGTTTGGTTGATTGTTTTATTTTATTTGAAATCCAAATTAAACCAATCATAAAAGATTCAGTTTTGGATTATCTTTTTTAAGCCAAATTTGACTTGATCACTCGACCAACTTCATTTTTTTAAAAGCTTAAATTTATATATTTATAAATTTAGTATTTATAATCTTCCTAGTGGTGGAGGCTTAACGTGGAAGAAGCCGGAAGCTCGTTGGTTAAAGTGCAATGTGAATTCTAGCTTTCATTTGGAAAGTAATATAATTAGGACGACTGGTCTGTGTGTTTGTGCTGAGGAAGGAAGGTTGGTCATTGCCAGAACAACGTGGAGACAACCGTGCATGAATGTTCTAAGGGCATTACGTTTTGCAGCTTTTAAGGGCTTTAAAGAAGTTAAGTTTGAAATAGATCGTAAAATGGTAGCTGATAAATTATATTACATTATGCAAGTTATGATTTGTCATAATATTGGGGCATCTTATTGCTGAGTGTAGGAAGTTGTTGGTTCTTTACCCAATTACCCATCCAATAGAATAGATTTTTTTTCAGGAGATAAGTTAATGGAGTTGCTCATAAGCTAGTAAGGATGACTTTATTATAACCTAGTTTCTATTCTTTTGATTATGTAATTTCTCGTGTTGAGAATTTGATTCATTAAGTATTATTCAATAAAAAGATTTAGTATTTTGAGAATCCTTGTTTTACAAATGGACAAGGTAGACTTGATATGTTATTTAGTTGGTTTTCATTCTTAGTTATGATATTCATTCAGAAGTTGACCGGCCCTACTATTTAGTAGTAAAAAAATAGTAAATTTTGCTAGATTAAAAATTGAAAGATATGCGAGATTATATTTTTTTTGGGGGTCTAATCTATTTTATCTGAGTTTAAACTTAACAGAGTCACTCTCTAATGAGTTTAACACAATTTTATTTTGCATACTTAAATTCAAAATCACTGATTATGTTTTTTTGGTGAATAAATCATTGATTAACTTATAATAATCTCTTGTCAGATAACTAATTAAATGTTTTGTAGTATGTTTGATTTGGGTTTGAAGAAGATAAATTTTGAATTTTATTTCGTTTTGAGTAAAATTTAATGTTTTAGTTGATGAATTTTGACCAAAAGATTAATCAATGCAATTTGTAAAATATTTATATAAGAAATGAGAATTTCAGAGTTTTGATTGATTAAAAATCCACGTGAAATACATTTGTTTGATTTAAAAAAAAAAGTGTGTAATTGAATTGGAATTATTTTTTTAAAAAAAACTAATTTAAATCACAACATCAACAGCTTAATTAACTTAAAAAAAATTGACGTGAAAAGATTTGAACTCTAGCTAAAATCCAATAACTTTGAAAGCCAAGTTCAATGTCAACGTCAACAAAATGTTGCAAAATGATCATCCGCGACTATGCTTATTTTCTAAATGTTCACATTATCCTAATAATTAGTTCCTATAGATTATAGACTAATATTATAAGCATAAATCATGTGATTCATGTCTATATCTATTAAGTGCATATTTGATTACGATTATCCAACTGAGGTATACACTTTCTCTTCTAGTACTATAGAATTGATAAATCTTAACTTTTACGTAAATGGGGTAACAGACACATCTCCAAACACGCACTAAAAGGTTATAGACTCGAACATACAAAATTACAACCTTAGTATAATGATTTATAAAACAGAAAATATTTCTTACATTTATGGATACAACCCTAACGAATGAATAGTAATGAATGTATTTCATGTTGAAGCACACTCTGGCAGTGGCATGTCTAATAAAAAAAATGAATGAATAATCAGTCAAAACACGGCAACGCTGACTGTCCAGCCTGTATTCCTCTGTGCATCTCAGTGAGAAATCGCATATTGTTCAGGTTTCTATAACTCTCTCTTTTGTTTTCATTTTCAGAGTTCTCTCTCTCTCTCTCTCTCTCTCTCTCTCTCTCTCTAATTTGTTTCCATCTCTATCAATATAATAGAAAAAAAAGGTTGCATTGCCGAATCAGAATATCATTATTGATGAGAAAAAGAGAGATACAAAACATGACAGGGTGTGGCAGGGTCCGTACCCTTTTGTAAAATGGCCAATCTAGACTAGTAAGAGCCAGCAACAACGGAATAAGGACAAAATAAATCCTTGTATCTATAGCTAGTATACACAAGGTTTGGTTTAGTGAGACAATTTAAATTAAATAATTATACATCTTGTAAAATTCGTATTATATACAGTTTTATATTTGACTTTATTATATTTTATCAATTATGAATTTGATTAATGTAAACAGCTCATCAGGTAATGTATATCATAAGAATCTCTCTGAAAATGAAAAGAGTAAACCTGTGGTCAGGTCAGGCCAACACAGTCTTCAAATTTGATGTTGTTATAGAAGAAACAGAAAGCTTTGGGAAAAGCTCCCTCAACCAGTTGATCAAGATTTACTATATTTAGAAACTGAGAAGGGTGGCTCAAGGGCCCACTTTGGACACTTTAGATTTTTCATTTTTCATTTACATGGAAAATAGGATGGCCCATATTGGCTCCATCTTCCCTCAAATTTAGGATCTAGCAAATAAGCTAAAGACCATGCTAAATTTGTCGTGATCTGTTTTTTCCCCATTCCATTCAGCCATTCTCATTCCCAAATTCCTACTCAAAACAAAAGTTTTATAACTAACTAAATGTTAGGGTAACCTTAAGCAATTTAAAAAAGACATTATTACATTTCATTACATAGAAGTGTAATAATACAATAAATATCCCTAAAATTTTTTTTTTTGATGTTTGAAATTAATTCCAAAAACTGATATTAGCAAACCCCTTTATTTCCCATCATCCACTTGTAGATAAAATTTTCGTAAGAAATTGTGGATATATCACTAAATAAAGACATGTTTAAAGGTTCTCTCCATTCCATTTAAGTGCCTAGCTTTAATGATTTAAAGTCCTTTAGCGTAAAAAAATTTCCTTCTTATATATGGTAAATAAGATAAGATACCAAACATGGGAATTGGAGACTTGGTAATCAGAAGAGTTTTGAATGAAATTGGTCTTTTCCCCTTGGTGTGTTGCTTTTCCCATAAGTAGCTTTTAGCCCAATAGGCCTCCAAGAGGCATGGGAATTGGGACACAGTTCCGTGGACTCTTGTAAAAATTAAGCCCCACCCTAAGATGAAATACAATAATTCTATAATTGGAGGCAATAACCAGGAATGGTAACTAAAGAAACAAGTTTTGAACCTATCCTAGAGAGTCCTTGTCAAAATTTGGTTGCGTTTGTTTCAGCATGGGATTTAGAATGGTGAAATTGAATTTGAACGGAGTTAATCTGATTTCACTTATCTATTGTTCTCAATACCAACTAAAGTACTTATAGGTTTTAGTTTCTACGTATATACGTAGTGCCAACATGTTTAGGTTTAGACATTTTTGTCATATGGCTATGCTATATCTTTAAAAAGGAGGAAATTAAGATTACAATGATGACTTGGGAATTTGGCATTAAGTTACATGGGGATCATTGACCTTTATATTGAAATGAACATCACTTATTTCCGGCATGGAAGGTTATGCAGACCATGCCTTTGGGTGACATTTTTAAACTGATCAAATTATATTGTAATTGTAATTAATTATATATATATATAACAAGCCAGTTATTAACTAACTGAATCTTATAGGTAAAATTATTATTTTAGAAGCATGTGGAAAAAAGTTTCATTAATTTACATTATGAAAAATGGAACTATTGCTATCATCGTGTGAACCCCTTGCCAATTGAAAGTATATATGAATATTGTTCAACTGTTACATTTTTACGCAAGATAAATGTTAGGAACTCTTCATGGGGATCATCGTGTGAACTCTTCCACGCACTCTGACTTTTTGCTATTATTGAAATTCATGGGAAACTATAGTTAAATTAAGACTAAGGATTACAGTTACTATATAAGGAGTGACACTTACCTCATTTAGTGAGATTTACATGAATTTTACTTAAAAATAGAAATAACGTCAGAACAATTATGCTATTGTATGTTACTATAATGTAAAAATATAATTAGGAAATTAAAAATATACGTAGTAAGGATATTAATTAGGAAATTAAAAACATTTTTTTTATTCAAAACTGTATCCAATAATCTTATGAGCTGTTGGTATCTTCTACAAAAGCGACGGGTATCAAACTCAAACTGGAACCAGGGGAAAAAAATTCAAAGCTGCAATGTATCATGAAAATTACTACGTTAATATTTTTTTTCTTCTATTTATCAAATTCTTAACTATAGTATCCATAGCCATATGTATTGATTATATGACCCAAAAGAATAGGGTATTCATTATAGTAGGATACAAATTTTATTTTGTTTTTTTTTTTAAAAAGAGAAAACTTAGATGCAATATAATAAGTACTTTTAATATTTTTAAATCAAAATTAGAGTTTTACTTTGATCAATATTAAGCATGAGGTAAAATTTTATTTTGATTAGAGAACAATCTTAATATACTTACAATACTACCCCTATATTTTATCCATTTAGAAAGTGTCCCTACTTCTTAGAGACAGTCTTACAATACAATTTATTTATTTATATGGCTATGTACTGATTTTTTTTAATATATAAAAAAACTGAAAGGTATAAAATATAGCTTCCATTTCTTTTCATCTGTGAAAATTTAAAAGTTTAAGATAATATCATTTATTATTTGTTC
>PYAF01004995.1:974526-993253 GCA_007407185.1 Glycine tomentella | reverse complement strand
AAAATATAGCTTCCATTTCTTTTCATCTGTGAAAATTTAAAAGTTTAAGATAATATCATTTATTATTTGTTCAATGGTCTCATTTTTTCCGCTTAATCTTTAAATATTTTATAAATAATAGAGAAATAAATGTTGAATGTCATATTAGGAAGTTAAAATAATCTAAATACAAGAGTGTTACTTGTATTTTCTAGTTTGTGTTATCATATAAATATATAGATAAAAGAGAATAAAAATAGTATTTATTATATTAAAAATACTCAAAATTGATATATTTTCTAAACAATCTAACATATTTAATACTTTTGCATTATGTACTTGTAGACACGCGAGACAAAAATTCAATAAATAAAATATCCATGTTGTAGCAAAGTAAATGGAAATGATAAGACATGTGCTTAGATATAGTGGCCCAGAGTTTCATTTTTAAATTAAGTCAGCTTAAAAGGCTAATTGATGTGATAGGTAGCATCGACGGATATCATTTTCAAATTTAAAAAAAAATGCTAAAATATGTACATATTTCATTAAAAGTTGGATGCATTGAACATGATCACAATTAAGGGTAACACGTCCAAATCATATAGTGTAGAAAATGGCAGTACCATAGACAAGAGAGTAGGATAATGAAGAAGCTGATAGATTTGTATATTTAACACTTATTATAAATTAAATGAAGCATCCAAGTATTCAACTTGCTAAATATATTTTTGGACTAAGTTTTTTATTTACGTAAAACAATTCTTTATGTATTACGTGGCAAGTTGAACCACTGATAGCATCTTTTTTCCGTTGGAAAGTAACCACAGAAGCAATTCGAACAAGTAGATGCTTTCCGTTTTGTTGCTTTCATGCTCTAGAGAATCACTTATGTCAACATACAAACGCAATGCGTTTACTTGCGCGCATCATTTTGTTGTGTGGTTGTGTATAATCTCAATAGGTTAATTTTGTAGAAGTCAGTGGTTAAGAAAACAAAATAAACAAGTGTTCTTAGAAAGTATGATTTTAATATCATCGATGCACTTTTATTGTAATTTTCGAGAATTTTTTTTTACTTTTTGGTTTTTTAATCTTTATATTTAATATAATCGTTAAAAAGCTGATTTTAATATATGTTTCTTATAGTTCATTGTTATTAATTAGGTGTAAGTTATAGCAAATATGTAGTTTTAATAACTTTTTATAAATTTTAAATTTCATTAATTTAATCATTACGTATTGTTTCCAAGACTTACCACCCTGAGTAACTTATAAATAATAAATTTTATCAAGTGATCAATTGTCAAATAATGTAATATATCATCATGATGTAAGTATATGTTATAAAATAATTTAAACACTTACTTATATTTTAATATTTTTGTTAGCATTAGTATTTGGGGACTGATTTTATCCAATTAAGAGTTTTTTTTTTTTTGGCAAGAAAACATTTGTTACATTAATATAAATGATCTTTTAAAAATTTCAACAAATTTTTTCACTTTTAGTTGTTTAAAATTAATCCTAAAGGTTGATGTCATGGGAACATTAGGGAGAATTCAGGGTTTAAACACTTGAAAGCACTTTTCAGAACTTCATTTTTAAGATTGATAACCTCTACGTACAACTTACTCTCATTTTCATGTAATAGCAACATATATTTTCCTTGTATAATTTAGTGACATATGTCTTATGAGCTAATTTACTAATAGTTTGTGATTGGATGATAGCTAATTAATGTTAAAAAAAACATTACACTATACGGGCATATTCCATTTTCTCACAAATTAATTACCGGAATACAATATGGCAACAATTTCTTTGGATGATTGCAATATTAATTCATTACATCAATGTTTTCTAAACGAATTTACCCTTGACTATCCCCCTCCTTAAGTTTGTAATTTTTCTGCCAACTATTTTTTTACTCGCCGGAATAAATTCAAACAATTCAATATTGCTTGCTTAGTTTGGAACATTTTTTTTTTGTCTGGCAATCAACTGAACAAGAATATATGTTCATATAAGACAGGTACAAGGGGTACCTGAAACCCTTATACAAAAAACAATGGAGCATCCTACACTACATAATGGTTATCATGTTTTTATGATTATAGTTTACATAAATATAAAATAACCACCATTGTTTTCACTCCACATCCCAAAAAAGATTATACATATATATTTCTAACAATCAGTCCCCCCCACCTCTTTTGGAACATGTGCATATACAGATCGAGGAAAGGGATAAATCGGAGTATTTAGATCTCTTTCATTAAAAATGATAGGCGACTAGCAATTTCCATTAAACTTATAAGTTATAAGCAATCGTGTTGGCTTTTGTGTTTTGACCTAATGTTATAAAAAAAAAAAAAAAATTGGCGTTTGTGTCACTTTCAGATTGGAAATGTCAACTTAACCTATGGAGAAGTTGGTGAAGTCCTTACTCGAATCACCTTAAAAGACCAACTTCTTCAATAGATATTAATCAATTGTATATGTAGCTATCTTTTTATTTTTTACATGTTCTTCTCATACAGTCATACGTATTACCTAATCCATTTTACCACCGGCTAAAAGAAAAATAAAAAAACAAACTAGCAGTTATATCAATAACTTTCGAGAGGGGGGGTTTTAAGTAGAATTTAGAAAATAACAAACTTCATATAAAGAAAATTAAAGCTCGCATCCCAATTAACAGTCTAATACAGAGCTATGCACGATCTTTGAATTCTCAAGTATTTATTATTGAAAGATAGTTTTACAATAAATATTTAAGATTTTATTAAACATAAATAGCGACTACAATAAATAGATAAATAGATATGCTCATATGTTCTTGTAAAAAGAAATGTCCATATGCATGATATTTATGGAATGCAATTATCAAAAAGAAAAATACATGAAATGCAATCTGACCCAAATAATTAGTTGCGTTACTTTTCACTTCCACTGCAAGAGCAAGAGTGTTGGCAGAAAATCCAAAAGTTTGGAGTGGTTGGTTGAATGCTTGGCATCTAGCCATGCCCATGAATTGAAAAATGCAGGAAACGTGGGGTGGTCCGCGAGGCTCCCTGTCACCTTTTTGCTTCTTTTTCTTTCGTTGAAAAATTTAGCTATTCTTCCGGTATGTATTTCTTTCCATTAGAGATTTTGAATTATTTAAAACGAGAGAGTGCATGTTAAATAAGAAGGAATCAAATTATATTGGTGTAATTTTTATAATTATTATACTATTTTTATAATTTGATATACATATAATACGATTTTATTGATCTAATTGTTGAATTATATCTATATATTATTAAGATTGTTTGTCTCAATTTTTGTCAAAATTGAACAAGAATATAAAAGTAATCAAATGATTTATATTTTAATATATTTTGAAATTTTATATTAAGTCGATTTTTAAAAGTAACAAATGATTTTTAATCAATTTTTGATTTTTATTTATGTGAAAGAAATTTTCAATTCAATAGTGAATTTTAAGAAAATATTATCCAATTGAAAATTATAGAATGATATAATTATTGTTAAAATTGTACCAGTGAAATTGATCCTTTCTCATGCATGTTAAATAATAAAATGCAAATTTTTGGTAACCACCATGGTCTAAGTTTTAGTCACACTTAAAATTCAAAATTCATTTTTTAGAATATATTATGTGAAGATGGAATATTGATCATTTTTCACATACTCAATTATGTTGTAAACTAAGTTACACCTATTAGATAAATAATAAAATGCAATTTAATTATTAATTAAAAACTTTAACAATTACTAAGGTCATAAAATAATCTACATATGTATAAAAAATGTATAACTATTCTATTAACAACTACTTTATTTAAGTTATAGATAATTAATTATATTTTTAAGTAAGCTTTGAGTTAAAGTATTGTATATAGAAAAAGTTTGTGAATCAAACAAGAAAAGATTAGCTCGCTTCCTCTTCATCAAGATTTCTCTCCTCCCTTTCTCTTAATCAAACAATATATTTAATTAATCAAAATTTCTTTCCTTTCTTCCCCTCTTTCCCCTTTCCTCTATTAAAATCCCATCCCTCCCCTTCTTTAATTTGAACCAAATAATTTCTTAAGCAAAATATCATATTCAAATCTCATAGATAAAAGAAAACATAATTAAAAGATTTCATTAAAATTGATTAGTCAGATTTTTTGTGAGATAATTATCAATAAAACTAGTAGATTTTTTACACCAATATTATAGTGACTAATTTTTATCAAACTAAAAGATTCTCAAACTTATGTAAATAATAAGATATGTACAATATAATTAAAAAAATTAGGAATTAGACCATAATTAATTACGTTAGTCTCGCCCTTAGAGCTATCACTAAACTAATCATCCGGGTCACTTTTATGATTAATGATGACTTTTAACTGACACTAATATGTATTTGTGTTATTGTAAGTTAAAAAAATCAAAAGTAAAAAGTTTATAAGAAAATGTTTTCAATACACATTTAATGTGAATTTTAATTACCCTAGTGTATTTTTTAATAAAATCATTTTACTTATTATTCTTTTAACTAATCCTTACAAAATATGGATATAAGCGGTTTGGATCGAGTTAAATTATATCTAATTTAAGATTCAAACCAATAAAAAAATAATTGAATTGGATTTGTTATCTTTTGTTAATTAATCCAACCCGAATCAATTCAATATTAACTAAGTTGGTTTAAGTGTTTTTTTTACACAAAGATTGGTTTGAGTTAGGTAATCGAGTTGACTAATTAAAAAAGTAATATGTTTTGTATTTTTTTAAAATACCTAATTCTTTTAAGTATAATTAGGTACTTCATTTTTTGATATATTTTCGAAGAAGGATGAAACCACTTCTTAATTTCAATGGCATCTAATATGTTCTTGCAATTTTGCTAGGGACTTTCTCAATGTTTTGTACATAATTACTTACTAACGTTGTTTTGCTTGTCTATGTGGTGCCAAATGAATATGAATAAACAATTGAATATTAATTGACAATTGTTGCTAGATAGAGATTTTTTTTATCACTATACTTAACATTTTATTGATATTACACTGTATATATGCGTTGTACATGTTCTTTCTGGGTGCAAAAATCTTCTAAGAATCAGCTAAAGACATAACTCCATAATATAGTGATAGAATTAGAATAATAATTATTTTATTATTAATACTATATGTATATTGGGTTAAGGTAGATTCGTCGAATTTGAAACTTGTTAACCTAATACCTAATCTAATTATAATTGAAACAACTAAAATGAACCCAAAACAACTTGATGAATTATCTTGCTAAAAGATAGTTGGATTGAATTGATGGGGTTTGCGAGTTGATTGTGAGTATGTGACGCATTTACACCCTTATGAAACATTCCAGCAAAACTCATGTTTTTTGCAACAAAAAAACTTGTTTATATTTAAATATAAATATATAATGGTGTATTTAATATGTCTCCCTAAATACATAGTGTGAACGTAATAAATATAATAAATATATCTTATGAAATGTTTTAAATTATTTCGACGCATATATATATATATATATATATATTAAATGTATAATATGAATTTTTTAATTATTGTAATTAGAATTTTGTGATTTTTCAATGAGATCTCGAGATATTTTCATAAATTTTAAATTTTTGGCAGGTTATAGGATTAATTTTCTGTTCGTTTAAAGTTTTTCGCTTTTTCCAGCCTAAAGATATATTATATGAAATCGAATTTAAGTCTTTTTTTTTTTTCATAAACTTAACATGTGTTACTAATTAACTAAATTAGAGCCTTTGGATAAAAATATAATATTTGCAGTTCGTATCTTAATATTGGAAGTGAGAAGAAGAAAAAATTGTGGTGAGTATGATGTATATGTTGAAAACTTGTGACCACATGTGGTAATAATTTCCTCACCAATTACTTGTTAAGAAACTAGCAGCTAACTACATTGTTCCTTAAGTTCACCAGTATATATTGTTGCATAGGTTCATTGTTTCTATGAGATGGTGTTGACGACATGTAATGAAGTGGCTATTCTAAAAATCTCTGTCCCCCAATTTGAACACCTTAATGAATTTTGTGGGTCAATGCACGTGCCCCTTCGAAAGCCAATTTACCTTGTGAAGTTCAGATTACCAAATAGCAATTGATATTGGCAACTCTTACTAATCAAAACACAGACAAATTTAATATATACGTGGGACACGTTGAAGAGTCTTGCCTTCGGCATTTTCAACAAGGTTTAAGAATGTTTGAAGTAATGACAAAAATTATTGTTTGGGGCAAACAAGTTTAGTGGCATAAGAATTTCAAGAGGTGTTGACTTTGGTGGGGTATGTATATTTTTTTAGTAATGTTGATAAATGGTAAAAGATAATCATCATTTAAAAAAAAATCAGAAAAGAATTTATAAATTAAATAATTGCTTGATTTGCCTGGAAGCAACTTGATGGCCTCACATAGCAAAATGATTCCCAAAGTCAATGTTTCCTTAGTTAATTAACATCTCAATTTCAATAGAAACCTTATGAAATATTTTATATACATTATTTCTCATTAATCTTTGAAAAATACTTAAGTACCAAGATTTTGTTGCTTGAATCATTGTTATAATGAATTAGCATTGTTAATGACTTTTGCATAAATAAATAATTCTTACCTTGACATGCCAGCAATTATAAAATGAATTTTGTCATTTTTTTTATGTAGTATGCATGTATCGCTTTTATTTTTAGTATTTATTTATTTGTTTTATTTATTTTTGCTTGTAACCTTTTAGAATTATAGAGTTGGCTTTAGACGCCATCTTTGGGTCTGGAGATAGAAACTTGAATCGCTACTTTCTTGTGCCTTGAATTTGTACTCAGTGATTTTTAATTCGTAATCTCCCTTCATAATTTTATTGTTTTTCCAAAGTCAATTTTGTCTAATGTTGAGAACAACTCTAAAATAGATTATACTGATTATAGAAGTATTTTCAACCATCCACCACTGAGATAATTACTTACGTCTGAAAGCTCGCTTAATATGATTGTAACTATTCAATAGATAAATTCTTCAACCTTGAAAACGATCTACAAGATTCAACCTGTGAGAAAATCATTTTCAAACTTAAGGAATATCACTGTCTACTATTTCTACAACGACTTGATTAATTAAGAAGACATGTGGAAATATAATTTAATATATCTCCTTCGAAATCATTAAAGGTGAATATTAATTACCTCTCCAAGTTGACAAGGGATTTCAAAGTGTATATAAATTAATAATTATTAGTTATATAAAATATTCCATCACAATTACCTTGTTTTATTTGAAACAGAGCTTGTATCAAACAAAACAAAATAGAAGAGAGAGGACAACTGTTTTATTTTAAAAAATTTAATATATACAGATAAAAAAAGGATCCGACTAAACGTCTGAAAATAAACGTGGCCAAGTAACAAAGTAAATTATATATAAATTCCAAAAAAAGTAAATTATATATACTAAGTATAAATTTTTAATAAAAAATAGATAAATAAATTTAATGTTTATACAACAACAGTAAAAAATACTTTTACAAGATCATTTGATTATAATTTATCATTTGAATTATTTTAAAATAATTTTTTAAAAAATCAATAAATTTATTATACACATTTAATTGTAATTGGATATAAAATATTTTACTAGTGTATAATTTTTTCTCTAAGTAATTAATTAGCAAGGTTAAATAATATTAATATAATAAATAATTAAAAAATATGTAAAAATTCGTGGTGTGCTAATATGTTTAAACAGACAGAGCCGCCTCAGGGATATCTACGTGTAAGCGTTTGCATGAAAATGTCAATAGTAAAAGTTGAACATAGAAAAAGACTTTTTGGTCATTTCACGCTATAGAATAAGTAAGCTACGCACGGAAGCGTTTAAGGTTGGTTTTTTTTTTTTTTCCCATTCCATCTTTCAGTTCAAAATTGGTTTTCTCTCCACAAAAAAAAACAGAACCACAAAGACAGGTTTTGTTGCTCTTCTGTGGTTCTTCCAGAGAGAGAGAGAGAGAGAGGGTTGAAGAGGATGTTCTGAGAGGACCGCTTTATCTAAAAAAAAGATCTTGGTTTGCAGAAAGTCATCTACTTCAGAGAGAGAGAGAGAGAGGTGTAATAGAAAAAAGTGTTGTCTTTTGTTTGTTTGTAACTTTACATTGAATTCCATTATTTTTTTTCCCTCTCGCTACAAGCTATTTCACTATAACCGACTCCACCTTTTACCGTGGAAGAAGGAAATGAATATCACAAGTGGAAGAAGACACAGAAGGCGGTTTCGCCATTGATGAGAGCTAGCTTCTTTAAGAGAGAACAAGGAGCAAGAGAAGAAAACAACAAAAACAAAAGCTTTTAGGTTGTTCTTTCTCTCGTGTCATGGCTTCTTCAAAGACCACCAACCAAACAACAACTACTACACAATTGGAACCACTCCCACCACCTCAACAACGTCATCCTCCTCCTCCTCCTCATCAGTTGCAACAACAACAACAAAACCACCACCATCATCATGAACAAATTCATGACCATAATCAAATTTCTTTTGGAATGATGCAATCCTCTTCTTCATCTTCCTCTATCCCCGGAAACTACCTGTGGGTTTTTGTTTGTCTTACATTATATTTTGCGTTTTTGGTTTCTGTTTTTTCTTTTTGTAAATTATACGTGTGTGCGTGTGTGTGTTTATGTCACAGAAGCAAGGATTCCGGAGCTTATGACTTGGGTGAATTGGATCAAGCCTTTTTCCTATACCTTGATGGACAAGCAGACCCTTCTAGTGTTCAAGACCAAAGACGTGAGCTTTCTCATAAACACTCTCTCTCTCACACACGCACATGAAAATTTCTTTTGCTTCTAACTTGCAAATTCAAAAAGAGGGTCTCTCCTTTCTTCCCTCTCGATCGCTTTTCGTTCGTTTAGGAGATTCTCTTTGTTTGGTCACACACCAAAAGCATGTCTGGCTGATTCGTATCTGCAGCAGCTTCGTACTTCCTTTGACCAGATCCTTGCACAGAAGGGAGGGGCAAAAAATGGAGTAGACGTTTCCGTTTCTAAAAAAAAAATAAAAATTCTCTCCTTTCTTTCTCTCTCTACATTTTTTTTCTCTAGTTTATTTGTTTTCTTGTTTTTATTGCTTGGGGTTTGGGAGTGCGAGACCATGACATGTAACAAACCGGGTGTCATGATCTCCTTCAAACAAAAACACCACATGTACTGAAAAGGGTAACGAGTAGGGTATGGGGGTGCCTTCTGCTTTTACTCTCTTTACTTTTCTCCTTTCTTTTTTTTATTTTTATTTTTTACTTTTTTTCAGTTTGGAAGAAACGGCTACAAATGCATATAATTCCCACACCAATTTCTTTGCCTCACACAGACACTCTCACCTCTCTTGCCTTTTGTGATCTCTCTTATTTTCTCATTTGGGTCGTCTCTTGATCATTCCGTCCCTTGAAAAAAGACCCTCTTTAATTTCTGTCTTTCATTTCTTCTACCTTCTCTCTGATTATATATTAATATTAACTTGCTTAGATATATTTTTACATATAATTGATGTTGATGAATTTGGTGCATGTGTGCGTCTCGGCAGAGAACTCATCATCAGGAATGAGGCCTCCAACTCTCAACATTTTCCCCTCTAAGCCTATGCATGTAGAGCCATCATCATCCAAGGCCAAGGTGTAATCATTATCGAGATCTCACTGTCAATTTGTATTAGATAGTATTTACTATGCTATGCTCTTACACTCTCTCTCTGTTATTATTTAGATCGTGCTACATATATACATAGTGATATACGTTTGGTCAATATTAATCGTAGTATATAATAGCACTATATTAATAGGTTTTATATATTTATATTTAACTATTTTGATAGGCTAACATAGAGCTAGTTTCTCCACAAATAAGTGGATCAAAGAGGCCATCAGAGCCGTCGATGGAGTTGGCCAACCCTCGAAACGAAACTGCTTCTGCCCCTCAACCACCCAAACCTGTCAAGGTACGAACATAATAATAATATATATCAGAGAAAAATATATAGTATATCTTAAATTTATAGTTATAAATAACCAGAATAAGAATCAGAGTTTGGTAGCATATCTTTGAAGCCTGGTGAGGTTCTGACCTTTAAATATAATTCTTATTATTCTTATTATTATTATTATCTAAAGTTTCTCTAACTAATCACTTATGCATTTACTATATATGGCAGCGAGAGGGCAACCGCAAAGGTCCAACGTCAAGTTCTGAACATGAAGGACCTAAAACACCAGATCCTAAGGTTAACTATTAATTTTATCTTTCTTCCATCTCCTTTTTGTTTTTTCAAGCTAGTTCCTCATTTTAAAACAAAAGGGTGACAAATGATGCTAATATTTGCGCTTTAAAACGTTGTGCACAGACACTCAGAAGACTTGCTCAGAATAGAGAGGCAGCTAGGAAAAGCAGGCTTAGGAAAAAGGTAACTAATTAGTGATTCCTTAGGAAGAGATAATTTTTAACTCAACGCTGTTGTTTTTTCACTCTTTCGGTAAGACTTGTCAAAGGCCTTATTATTAATCAGCCATATGTACAATTCTGTTTGTCCTCTTTCTCTCTCTCAGGCATATGTTCAACAACTAGAGTCGAGTAGGATTAGGCTGAATCACCTGGAACAAGAGCTACAACGTGCTAGAACTCAGGTAATTAAGGAATTAATGAGAATATGCTATAACTGGTCATGACACTGCTAAAGTTTTCAACTTCAAACACCCTGTGGTTTTTACTTTTTACAACTTACGAGTAATGCGTGTTTCTATTTTTAGGGCATGTTCTTGGGTGGAGGTGCACTTTTGGGTGGAGAGCAAGGTCTTCCCGTCACTATGAATACTATTAGCACGGGTCTCTCTTCCCACTAACAATATGCTATGCATGCTTTATCCTCTTATATTTAATTTCCAAAATCTTTTATTTTTTCTTATAAATGTGTACATATAATTTTCAGAGGCTGCAATGTTTGACGTAGAATATGCTAGATGGCAAGAGGAGCACCACCGCATAGTGTGTGAGCTAAGAGCTGCAGTGCAAGAGCACCTTCCTGAAAACGAGCTTAGACTGTTTGTGGACAATTGTTTGGCGCATTATGATCAAGTGATGAACCTCAAGAGCTTAGTGGCCAAAACAGATGTTTTCCATCTTGTTTCTGGCATGTGGAAGACCCCAGCTGAACGTTGGTTCATGTGGATAGGTGGTTTCAGGCCATCTGAACTCATTAAGGTACTGGCACATAAAATTATTGTAACCAAATCTTCTTCACAAATGCTATAAACATATATCTACTCATGACTCATGACTCAAAATTATATTATATATGTGACAACTAGAATATAAAACCCACTTAGATATATAAACTTGATGTTCTATTTGTGAAATATCAAGTGGTCAAGTTTATCTGAGGCTGATAATTAAAAAAAAATGATTTCTCGGGATTTTTTTTATAGCAAAAAGTCCTATTATTTTCAATATTTATATATATAATATAATTAAAATTTGGGGTGTGGGGGTGATTTTTTGATAACTTGTATGCGAAGAGGGAGGAGGGAATTGGGGTGCGTTATATACAGTATTTATTACAAGAAGTTGATCTTATAAATGCATGAACTACGTTTTGTCGGTAGGGTCAACAAAAAAAAAAAACCGGGGGTATGAATTCAACGTCATCAATGAATAATGGGTAGAGTTAGGCTTCATTCCCATAAAGCTATTATACCTTTAACTCCAATGATCATGGATGGTTATAATTAACTGGAGGTCGATTAAGAAATACTAGTAAGCTAGTAAAGAGAAATTGAGTGTCACGGGTCTTCATCTCTTATTTTTCTTGTTCTCAACATGTTGTTGATGGGAAATGGGAACAAAGTTCTCGTTTCCTTATCCATCTCTTTCTTTGTTCTGTAGTAAATCAATTAATAACTAAGCAACTTCTCACAACCATAAAATTGTGTCATTTTATTGTACATGGAGGATTATAGTGAAGCTATTTGCATATAAGAAGAACCAATCTTTTTTTAATAATCTACTCTCTTTAATGACAAGTTGCAATATTATATGTTTAATTTTATTGATATTGAATCTAATTAATGTGTTTTAGATTATTGTGAGTCAAATTGAGCCTCTCACGGAGCAACAAATATTGGGCGTATGTGGATTGCAACAATCTACACAAGAAGCAGAAGAGGCTCTCTCCCAAGGGCTCGAGGCTCTTAATCAATCTCTCTCAGACACTATAACATCAGACTCTCTTAGTTATCCTCCCAATATGGCTAACTATATGGGACAGATGGCTGTAGCCATGAACAAGCTCTCCACTCTTGAAGGTTTCGTGAGACAGGTACATTGCATTAATTACTTTGACTTAACGTGATTCTCCTAAATTTTTAAATGTGTGGGTATATATAGTAACGATATTTAATTATTACACATCAAAATTATTAATATGAATATTCGCTACAATTGACTTTTTAATGATTAAAGAAAGAAAGATGGAAAGAATATATATACATTTTCTTGTTATCTAAAATAATGTAATATTTTATGTGTGTCAATGTCATTACTCCAAAAAAAATATGTTTATCATGGACATTGAATTTGGCATTGGGGATTTGGTGAGGGAGTTTCGTGACCGTCTGATCTTGGTTGATTAGTTTTTGTGGCCCCCCACGACCATGTTTCCATAACGAATCTTGTGGGGTCAGATAGGAAGAAGAATCTGTTGTTCTTCGGGTAGAGGAACCTGCCCCAAACCGGCCATGAACTACTCCTTCCATGCATGAGGTTGTTACATGGAATCTACAAACAGATTATAAAATATGCATCTCATTTAGACGTACATTTGGGGGGAGAGAGGGGGGGGCTTATGTTTATATCTCGAAAAGGACTCTGGTTCCTTTCGGATCTGTCTGGTGGTACAGGTACTTAGGCTATAAACATTTATATATAAACAAACATATATGCACCTTAATAAGGAAAATTACATGCAACAAAATCGAAGGTGTATGTGTACTAAAGCTTAAAAGTAGAAGGAAAATTATTTCCTGGTTATAGCATTTGTTAAGATTAAAAATCCAAATTTATATATATTTAGCCAATTGTTGTGTATATATTTTTGAAAATGATTTGATATAGTTTAGTAGTTAGTACTCATACGCATTAAAAGCATTTCAAAGTTACTATAATAATAGCAATAAAACATATGGCTCAAGTACAGTATAACTGGAGTGCTGAAAGTTTATATATATTATTTTCAACATTTAATTAACATTAACATTAAATGCCAAAGGTAAGTGTGTGTACTATTGATCATATACACGTGATACTAGGACAGATCAGTGGTCCCTCGCCGATACAATTCTAATTAAAACATATCTCTCTAGTCCCATATCTGTCTGATGTCATGGTCATAACCGTTTGACTTGAAGACACTACATAGACCCTTCCCCATAACTTCCTTTTTGACTACTTCTTAACAAACGGACAATGTTCTAGTGCAATATGGTGTTATGTTTGCTTAGTGGAATTTTGGTGTAACGAATGCAACATGTGGTGTGTATGAGTTTTGAATGAAATATGGGGAATATGCTTATTTTCTAAGTAGGAATAGGACATGGTTTTGGAGTTTTATTAGTTGAATTAAGTTAACAGTTTTCGTAAAATTAACCTGAATTTTCTTTGGGAAATATATGCGAGTTAATTTGCACCGGCCATCTTCATTTATGTATGTGATGTATTCATGTGACCAAAGATGGTTCACCAACTTTTGTTAGTAATTTCTACAGATGAATAGATGATGTTTCAATTGATTCCAAGGAAACCAAGAATACACCCTCATTGAATCAGTTGTAACCAATCAAAACAATGGGAAACGAAAAACCAGAGGAATCTTTAGGTAGATAGACTAATCATAATGATAATGAGTTTTACAACAACCTTTCTCTAATTCATCTCTAAGCTCATCCACTGGTGGTTTGACCATTTTTATTATCTGTTCTAGAATCTAGACTTCTTTTGGCCACAATATATACTGACTTAATATTATTCCTACGATGGTCCAGGGTTTAGTGTGATCATTATTGTTATGGTGTCGCCATTTCAGAAATAATTCAATGTTTGAATATTGTCTCTGATCTCTATGTTGAACAATAATAGTCAACCTCTTTGAAAAAAATGCATAGACTATTCACTAACATTAATATAATAAGGTTCTAATTTAATTAATTCGCAATCCCGTTACAGTGTTCTACTATCTTCTTGCATATTGAGGTTAAAAGATCCAAATTTTTATTAAATCTTCCAAAATTTTACTACAAAAACTCATCACAAGCAGGGAATAATTGGGTAGAGGATTAAAATCTTATTTCTTGTTTCGAAGAACAAAGAGAAAAGGATGTCATCATTGTTCCAGTTTCTCTTCCAACCTCTTTTGTCTATTTCTGACCATTATTATTTCATATTTTTTCGAGTTGAAGTTACTTGCAAAAGGATGATTTTCTACCGATATACATATCTTATCCAAATTATAAAAAAAAAGACAAAATTTAAATGCAATTAGTGTTATTTTTTAAATTAAAACTAGTGTTTCATCTTTGAAAATTGTAACTATTTCAATAACGCAAATAATTAGTTATTAGTTATGGAGATAAAAATATTGTTCCTATTTTTATAAAAAAATAACTTGTTTGAGATTGAAAAACTGACTTACAGGCTGATAATCTGAGGCACCAAACCATTCACCGTCTGCACCAGATCCTAACAACGCATCAAGCAGCAAGGTGTTTTCTGGTCATAGCCGAGTACTTCCATCGTCTTCGAGCCCTCAGTTCTTTGTGGCTGGCACGCCCTCGCCAAGAATAGGCTCAGTACTCCCTAGCTCTAGCTAGCTATATATGCATGCCCTTAACTTATATATATAGCTTCTTAATTTCTCTTTAATTATAATTTAAATGTTATATCTCTCTTCATCACTCCTCTCTCTCCCAGTGCATCATGGGCTGTATAGATACAGTGATATATAGACAGATCATTAATATAGAATTTAATGTTAACAACTTTAGCTCTCCCTTCCTAGTTCTTTTCTGCAATTTTTTGAAGGTTTATATATAGGAAGCCATTTTTGTGATAGAAGAACTATGAGGGAGAATTAGTGGAGATAGGTTAGGTTAATTTAATAAATATTTAAAGAAAATTGATTTAATTTGTTTGTTTATTTTTTATTAGTCCTCCGGTTTATCAAGAAAAATAATATTTACTAATCTAAACTTAGATGGATAAATGAGTAAAGTCTGAGAATAATTTATTTCCATTAATGATCAAACTCAAATTATTTTTATTAATGATTAAATTTTAATAATATCCGAACAATTCGACCATACATCTTATTAATTTGTTTGGTTTGTGTGGAACTTGTGTTGCTCTGAGTTAAAGAGAGTAAGACAAAGTTTTTAGTTTCAAGAGGCAAAACGGAAGCTTGTGTTTAACTCAATCGTCCATTTGGCCTCCAAAGTTAGCATGCATAGGCTGCTTTGTCATTGCCATTGATGATCCATTTACGCGTTGATTTTGCCACCAATTTTTAGTTCTTTTTATTATTATTATTATGATAATATTGTTTCCTATATACCATGATCGGTATCCTCTATTTTATTTCAATATCCTCGTGAATGAGTGAGTAAATAAGGTGGTCCATTCTTTTATAAGGTTGGTTGTAACAGTCAATTTCAGATGTCAGGAAGGAAAAAAGAAATCCATAGGAGTTACTTTTAATTCGAAGCATTGGTTAGCTTTTTGTTGACTTATAAATCGGTTTTGTTAACTATTAATATTCCAAGGACAATAGTTAAAAATTAGTAATAAAAAATTTGTATTAAAATATTTAAGTTCTAATATGGATTTTATTTGTAAAATATCTTGATTATGAAATGTTTTTCACATCATTGATTAAGTATACCCCCATCTGGATCAATTAAGTAAGAGATGACTAATGTTAGTATATTCCGTTTAATTTTGAATAACAAACTAACGGAGGGACCAAATTTTAACATTTGATATAAATTTAGGGACTAAAATAGTGTCTAAGCATAAATATTATAGTGAAAAAAAATTATTTAAAAAAAAATGAGGTTTTAAAATCATTGTCCATAACCATAGTATATCATCTTCTAGGCAATTATTTAGTGCAACTCATTTTTTGCTTGGTGCACCTCAAATTTTGTAAAGTCTCCATCCTAATCTTCTTTTCTTTCAAGCTTCCTCTCTCCCACCACCTCAGCCTCGTCAGCATGCTTCCAGCGACTAAGCTGCTCACCATCCCAGGCACAATCATCTTCGCGAGCCAGTCATCCAGCATTGTGACACCTTTGGTCCTAGAGGCAACAATCGAATCTTGGATTTGTCCTCATCGACATCGTCACAATTTTATGTGAAGGAAGAGGGAGAAAGTGGGTAGGTTTTTGTTGATTTTAGATTTGAGGAGGGAGACAATGCGTGTGTCTGTTTTCCTTGTGCAAGTTCATCCTTCACCTCTGCATAGCTGCACCACCAGTGTCTATTATGTATTGCTCAATCCATAATACAAATATCTTATAGATTACTCAATTCGTAATATAATTTTTTTATTATGAATTGTGCAATCAGTAAAACAAAAAAATACATTATGGATTAAGCAATCTGTAATAGCCACTGCCCCTGGGAAATCATCACCACAATGAAGAGGAAGATGGAGAGAAAAGAGTGACTTGGGAGGGCAAGGAGCCAGTCACTGGAAGCACGTTGACGAGGCTGAGGTGGTGGGAGAGAGGAAGCTTGGAGAAGAAGGGTGAAATTGGGATATTAGAATTTGAAGGTGCACCAAGCAAAAAAGCAAAGTAATTGCCCATCCTCTATATTATAAACTAGGCATCAGCCCAGTGGACTTTGCACGCTCAGTGGAAATCAGCAGAAAGAGATCGGAAAAAAAAAGGGGAAAAAGTGGAGCTGCAAAAAGGACACATTTATTGAAAAATTGATGGCCAGATGTTTTTAAGTTTTTTTATGAGTCCAGATGTTTTTATATAATAATAGATTACAATAACTATCTTGAACAATAATGTATTAATAAGAGCATTTTAAGGGAGTTTTCTCAACGACAATGTTTTAAAGGTTTTTTCTAAACTTATTCTATTCAATCTAACTTTTTTTATCTTTATTTTTAAATTGAATATTAATATTTTTTAAAAGAAATCATCATTAATATACATTTTGTATCATAAAACTAAAAAGTAATTTATAAATTCAAAATTATTTATTAATTATAAATTTTAATCATATAATTTATATATTTACGAAATTTGTTAATAAGAATTCAAAGAAAGGTAGATGTAGATCGAAACTCACATGAGAAAGATAGTTAAAAAAACATAACGAAGTGAGATATAAATTGATAGATTATGTGTCTTGTGATGAAATTGAGAAAAACTATAAACTTAGTAGAATCTTTATGTTTCATATAATCCTTTTTTAATCATTTTCTTCTTTATCTCCCTCTTTTTTTCTTTTTTTTTTTCAAGCTCCTTGTATCTATAATTGTTTATCTATTATCAACTTCAATTATCTTAAATTAAAATGTTGTTAAAGTTGATGTTGATAATTTATATATTTAATAGCATTTATTTATTGCAACTTTATATATTTATTTATTACACAAACTACATCTTTTTGAATGACTTCTTCCCTTGACGCCCATTTCAGTATGTTTGCGACTTGATTTTGGACAACCATGATAATCTCTTCGCATTCATTATTAGCTTGTGACACACTTATGATCCATGGGGCCTGTTTGGATGCATTAATGGAGAAGATTTTATAGAAAAAGAACTTATTCAAGAAGCTCTTATCTGGAAAGTTATTTTTACATAAGTTAATTTGATGTTTGGATAATAAATTCTTAAGTGCTTATTTAAAATAATATGATGTTTGGATAGAATTGTAAAATGTCTTTTACCTAATTAAAATTACCAAAAAGGGTATTATATGTTTTGACATTATTTCTAGAAATTTTGATTAAAATAATAATAATTTTTTTTAAAAGCAAATTAATCTCATAAAAATATAATTATACATCTTAACATAATTAATTTTCATATTTCATATTTCAAATGTAATTAATATATTATTGTTTAGTAATGCAATAACTTATATTCTAATTTATAATTTAATTATTATCTATGTAATTATAATTTATAACAAAATATAAAATGTCATTAACCTTGTAATAATATCATCAATAATGTCATCTAATATAAAATTGTTCAAATGTCTCATACCATAAAAATACAACCTTTTGTATTCTTAAAAAACAAAGAAATTAAATATATGTTGGAAACATATTTTTTAGAGATTCTCTAAATCGTTCCATTTGTAAAGTACTTTGAGCATCAGGTCCTTCCCATGTTGTAGTACTTGGGCCAACTTCATTTTCCTCATCACTATCTATATATTCGTTATCTTCATGTAGTGAATCAAATTCTCCATCACTCTTGTCATTTCTTTGAATGAAGTTATGTAAAGTCATGCAAGCAACAATGATTTGGTTTTGTGTCTTCAAAGCAAAAGGTGGCATATTACTCAATATCTTCCATCTCGCTTTACACAAACCAAATGCACGTTCAATTGTACTTCGAAGACTAGAATGATAATAATTAA
>PYAF01004995.1:961043-974426 GCA_007407185.1 Glycine tomentella | reverse complement strand
CTTAGGCAGGACTGTGTTTAGTGATTTATTTTTATAATTGGTCCACACATTAGTGTTTGATTGCCGAACAGAAGCATTGACATTTTGCCTCTGATCAATAGAGGTGACGGCCGCGGCTGCGTTCTATCCCTGCCAAATCCAATGGCTAAAAACAGCTAAAGCATTATTTTTGGAACAAACTAATATTTTAATCCGTAAAAATTAATATGACTAAATAACTTTAATTTTCAAGAACTACTATAATAATGTTTCACAATTCCAGAAACTAAAATGGTAACGTATTCATTGTTTTTCATATTCATTGCGATTGCGGTGCAGAGAGAAAAATTGGCACATGAACTGAACATGTATCAAGTTGAAAGCCCTTTGTACTATTTTGACCAATTCAACTAGTGTTCATCATAATAAGGAAGACCAAGAGAGGAATAACAATTTACTTATTTTTGCTAAGCTTGATGTCCTACCCTCCACAGCACTCAACATGGAAAAAAAATGATGAATGACATATACGTTAAAATAATTATAAATTTTTCAGATTAACATCATAATTGATCACTTCTATTTTTGTTAATTTGATTGTAAGAAGTCCTGCATAGTTAATTCTGTGTTTGTAGTTTGTATATAACGGATAACTAATATTTCTTGACGAATATAATTTGTGATTGTATGATAGTATAAGATAATGATTATAGTTAAAACTGCTTAATGCTGTAAATATATATATATATATATATATATATATATATATATATATATACGCAATTATATTCTAAACAAATAAATAAAAAACATATAGATGAATGAGCTGTGTTTGGGTGCTTTCGTCACTACAGACATCATATTAGTCAAATTATCCTTATCCCCACAGCAACACGGGATTTGTAGCAACATGCAGTGTATATATAATATATGATGTATACCAGCGCATGCTATAAATTTCAACGCTCTCTCACACACCCCATTTCATTCCACCGAAAATGGTAAGCAAGTATGGATTATGCTGCTTCCTCACGCTCTTGTTGTTCTCCCCAGTGGCATTTTCGGAACTGTGCAACCCACAGGACAAGAAAGTGCTGCTCCAAATCAAGAAGGACTTCAACAACCCTTACCTGCTAGCCTCGTGGAACCCAGACACCGATTGCTGCAATTGGTATTGCGTCCAGTGCCACCCCGAAACGCACCGCATCAACTCCCTCGTCATATTATCCTCTGTTCCCGAAACCAATTTCTCTGGCCCAATACCACCCTCCGTCGGTGACCTACCCTATCTTGAGACCCTTGAATTCCACAAGCTCCCTAAACTCACCGGCCCAATCCAGCCCACTATAGCCAAGCTCACTAAACTCAAGGACATCTACATCAGCTGGACCAATGTCTCCGGCCCAGTACCCGATTTCTTGGCCCGACTCACCAACCTCCAGTTTCTTGACCTTTCCTTTAATAACCTCTCAGGCCCAATTCCAAGCTCACTTTCCCAGCTCTCCAACCTCCTTTCCTTACGCTTGGACCGGAATAGGCTCACGGGCCCAATCCCAGAATCATTTGGGTCCTTCAAGAAGCCTGGCCCGAGCCTGTGGCTATCCCACAACCAGCTTTCCGGGCCCATTCCGGCTTCCTTGGCCAACATAGACCCACAAAGGATTGACTTCTCGAGGAACAAACTCGAAGGCGACGCCTCCATGCTTTTCGGTCGCAACAAAACGACGCAGATAGTTGACGTTTCGAGGAACTCGTTGGCGTTTGATTTATCCAAAGTGGATTTCCCCACGAGCCTGATATCGTTGGATCTGAATCACAATCAGATCACCGGGAGCATTCCCGTGGGGTTGACCGCAGTGGATTTTTTGCAGGGGTTCAACGTGAGCTATAATCGGTTGTGTGGTGAGATACCGCAGGGTGGGAGATTGCAAAAATTTGATGTGTATTCGTATCTTCACAACAAGTGTTTATGTGGATCACCCCTTACAAGCTGCAAGTGAAGTGAATTGTGGAGCAGAGGATACGTGCATTTTTAAAACAAAAGAAAATCTCTTTCTGTAGACATTGAAAGATAATGTCAAGCTTTACATCCATCCCTCTTTGTAAAGCTAAAGAACAGGTTTTCAATTCTTAATAAGCACTTTTAGAGAGTCACGCTATTACTAGATTTGTCTAAGGAGTATAAATGGGAAATTTTAATCTAGTTTCACAATAAAAGTGCATATAGTTTTAAATAAGAACAGATCCATACTGAAAGATAAATAGCCTCGCCTTCCATTGCTTGTTAATATTTCTCGGCACACATTGTATTTGTGCAACAAGCCATTACAAATAAGAACATATTCACGTGCGAATTTATTGTCACAGGTGTGTAACATTGTGTCTGCTACTGAACACAAAAGTATCCTGTTACAAGTTACTGAATCCAACAGAAAAGAGTTGCTTAACACACGGCCATTGTAGTTATACGTGTATACTAGCACCAAAAGTTATTAAAAAATAAACATTATTTCATCAAATAAACTAAAATGTAGAAAAAGTGAAAATTATTTAATATTATTACATCCATAACCTTTTCAATAAAAATATAGAAAAATGCAAACTTGAATCACACAGTTCAAACTCAGTTTAAAATCAAGTTAATTCACAGATCCATAACCAGCAGTAAGAATTGTGTTACAAAACACCAGTAAATTCAACCAAAAATGCATTAATGGGCACTTTAAGATTGTGAAAGTTTACGACTAGACTGGACGAAAGGAGACATTTTTCCTTTGGGAAAACTGGACTCCGGCCATGCCTTTTCGAGTGAAATCCACCACATATAAACAGGCCATAAATCAAAATGTAACATGTTGGCATCTTGCATAGTTTCTGTTTCTTTTTTAAATGGAAGAATATGTCAAACTAGATCACCATTAGTAATTATGTTTAAAAATATGCTGGACATCATCAAAAGGTAGATATAATGTTAGCTGAGGAAATAACAAATGATTTCTAATTTGTAATAATTTCAAAATAAATATATGTAAGATTCTAGAATATATCAAGATGGCATTTCTCGGTATTCATCAATGTCTATAATCGTAAAACTAGAGAAAACAATCCAACTCAGTCCCACAATCAAACCTTACAAAATACAAAAAAGAGAGGGAAAAAACTGGGAAGCATAACAGTTAAAATTTGGATCCAGATCAAGCATCCGCAATGGTAACCTCAACCTCCACACCAGGTTCAATTGTGATCGAGGTAATCTGCTTAACCACATCTGGGGAACTGTAGAGGTCAATCACTCTCTTGTGCACACGAAGTTCAAATCTGTCCCATGTGTTGGTACCTGAAAACAAGCAGTTTCATGAACACAAAGGCTTAATATCATTCATTGAACAAAATACTTCAAAAAGCAAATCAACAAGCTAAGTAACACAACTATTGGTGTTTCGTATAAAATGTATGAACAGCACACAAATACACAATTAGGACACTCGGGTAAGACAAGAAAGCACAACATTTTTCAAGCAGCCACAACAGCAGTCTTACAATGTTTCAGGTTGCAAGAATGCTCATGCTCACAAGTGACATAAAATCAATCGCAAGATAACAAATGACAGAGGAGCCAATCCCGCAAACCTCATGCATAGGACAGTTATTTACATCACAATTTGTTGAAGAACATTCTGACTTAAGTACCAAATATCATTCAATAAACATGAATAAAGAAAAATATAGATAAAACATAAACAATTTGCCCCACACTGCCACTAAAAGAATGAAAATTGAAACAAAACTTTTTTATCCCACAATTGGTACTTTTTCAGAATGATAGATCACCAAGGATCAGGTCCATAAACAATTGCCCTGTGAAGACTCGCTTTCACTAAGACTCCGGTGGTTTCCCTTAACCAAGCCACTGCCTATGAGTTGCAGTCTCATTCATTCTTCGACAGACACGCATACCAATGAAACCTCCCAATCATCCCTTATTCATATTTATAAACATGACATAACTAACTTAATCTTCCTTTTTCCTTCCAAAGTCTTCATCCAAATTTTCCATTTAGCACATTCCACACCTTGCAAACTAAGAGATATATTGCAAAACTACTCCTTATACAAAGGGCATCCATGTTCAAAACTACAACACATAACATAGCAAGATAGAAGAACATTGAGACAAACCGAATTGCAAAACGAACATCAATCAAAAGAGCAATATAAGAAGCAGAGAATAAAAGGGACAAGTGAACCAAACAACCACCATAATAATAAAAAGTAAGGAAAGAGTGAAAATACCTTCACCACAAGGGGACTTCCTGGTAGTGATGTGAAGAACCTTAGTGGGCATCCTGACAGGTCCCTTAACCCTGAGGCGCTTGTCCTTTGCACCTCGAACCAAGTCCGCACAAACTAAAAGTAACATAAAAACCGAAACATAAGCCTTAGGAGAGCGACAACCTTAAAAACGAAAATTAGAATCAATTGGGGCATACCCTTCTCGAGGTTTTTGACGTGCTTGGAGGAAAGGGTGATCCTTATCTTGTGGATCTGCTCCTGGGGCTCCTCCAACCCGGGCTTTGTGGGCTTCATCGCAGCGTATGTCGCCATTGTTCACGCCGATGCACAAAAACGGAAGAAGCTGCCGCTGCGTCTGGAAATGAGAGAGGGCTTTGGCGTACAATGGAATACAAAACCTAGAGGGTTTGTAGAGAATGCAAATTTTATTGTACCTTACAAATTAGGGTTAATATGGAGTCTCTTGAACTCTATTTTTTTTTTTTAATTATGTTTTTTTATTTATTAAGTTTAAATATAAAATTTTACTCAAAAGGATTGAACTTAATTTCATTTATATCAACAAATTGTTGATAATCAATTCAACTTATTTATAATTTATATTTTATTAATCTTAACATTGAATATAATTATTTACCAAAAAAAAAGGTTAGGTATAGTTAAATTGTAAAACAGAAAAGGTATAAAAATTAAATTAAGATATAGTATTTTATAGTATATATTTTAAAATAAATAATATTATTATAAATATAATATCATATTATAAAAATATTATTAATACATATTTATTAAAAAAAATACTTTTTGAAATAATAGAGCATATCTGAACTCATCCTCAAAATAAGTCAAGCCTAATTTCTAAAATTCCAACTAGTGAAAATTAACCTTAGACTGAATCGAACTGATTTCAATAAATGAATAATATCCCTACTTTTTTTGTATCAAATATGACTAAATATATACAATACCATAAAATAAAATAAAATTAAGATCAAACTTGGTATAATATAATATATTATTTGCTTTTATAAATTAATGAAAAAAATTATTATACCAAAAAGCAACTCAATCTCACTGTTAAGGAGATGAACTCGCTTGTTAGGTAATTCTCATTGTGTTTGATTGAAGGAAGAAAAAAAGAAATAAAGAAAAAATTGAGTATCACACTTATGCTCTAATTCAATTTTTTTTCTATTTTCATTCTTTCAATCAAACACATCATAATTGAGGGAGTACGATAAAATGTAAACAAAATTATACTCTCAACTAATCAGAAATTATTTTTCCTTTTTTACAAATTTTGTCCATTGTTTATGTATTGTTTCTCTCTGTTTAGAAGTTTTTTTACTCAATTTTCTCTTTATATAATTTGAATTGAACAACACAAAAACATTTTGAATGTCATTTTTGTTGTGATTGTTTTAGGAAAAACCTCAAATTACCTTTTGGATGACAACATCAATAAAACTAAAATTCTTGTCCCAAGATTTTCATTCATCTAAAACAACTAATTAAATAGTAAAAAACTATTTTACATTATAAGCCTATTTTCTCTAATATACTTTTGTGAAGTTATGCATTGCATTCTCCTCTTCCACCCCACTTCATTTTTTACTTCTATAATCCGAAAAATTAATCACTCCAAAAATGAATCATATCACCATAAGCCGGAAATGCACTAAATACTTCTTTAATATTGGTGGCAGCTTGCAAACTAGGATTGGACAAGGATAAATTCCTCCTTTCGAAAAAAATTGGCTCGTGCCAAACTTTTTTGCAATGAAATTCACCCAAGAGAAAGAGGCCATAAATCGAATGTAACACATTTTTTCACCTTGCTTGTTTTTATTTGTTTACATTATAATTGGAAGAATATGAGCATGTTTAAATTTCAGTCACGAAAATTCAAAAGTAATTTTATCCCCAAAGTAGCAGTTTCCTTCCTCATCATTTTATACATTATAATTAGGAGTTGTGCATTGAAAATTGCAAAAAAAATTACTTTTCCAACATGCCTAGTTCACCATTAGTATCAGGTTTAAAAATTTGCAGACCATGATAAAAGGAAAAAGATATAATCTTAGCTGAGTCCATAACAAATGATTTGTAATAATTTCAAAACAAATATATGTAAGATTCTAGAATATATTAAGATAACATTTCTCAGGTATTCATCAACCGTCTACAACCATAAAACTAAAGAAAACAATTCAACTCGATCCCACAATCAAAACCTGTAAAATACAGAATAAGCGGAGAAAAAAAAAACTAAGAAACATAACAATTAAAATTTGGATCAAGATCAAGCATCTGCAATGGTCACCTCAACCTCCACACCAGGTTCGATCGTGATAGAGGTAATCTGCTTAACCACATCTGGGGAACTGTAGAGGTCAATCACTCTCTTGTGCACCCTAAGTTCAAATATGTCCCATGTGTTGGTACCTAAAAACAAGCATCAGTTTCATGAACACAATGCAGAATATCATTTTCACAAATAAAATAATTCAAGTCAGCAAGCTAAGTAACACAACAATATTTCTGTTCCATAAAAACATGACAGCACACAATTCAGGAGCTCAGACTAAGATGAGAAAGCGCAAAGCTTTTCAAGCTTCTAGTCCCAACAGCCCAGCAGTCTTTCCAATTTTCGGGCTGCTCATGCTCACAAATAAAATAAATCACATGATAACAATTGACAAAACGGCAAATCCCACTAGCCATTGGCATAGGACGGTCATTTTATATTAGACAACAATCACAATAAGTTGAAGAACATTCTGATTTTTTGCACCAACTATTATTCAATAAAAATGTATAAAGAAAATATAAATATAACTTAAACTATTTACCCTGCAGATGCACTTCAACAACAAGAATGAAAATTGAAACAAACCATCTTATTTTTATATCATACAACTAAAATAATGAAAATCGAAACAAACCATATTTTTTATCTCACACTTAATACTTTCTCAAAATATGAAAGAAATAAATAATACATCATAAATGAAACCTTCCAATCATCCCCGATTCATTTTTATAATCACAATATCACGGTCATAATTCACCCCCTCCCCAAAAAAAAAACAACTCTTCCCTTTTCATTCAAAACTTTCGCTTAAGCACAGTCCAGACTTTGGCAACTAATAGCTACATTGCCAAACTCAAAAAGGAAGACAAGTCTATGATCACTTAAAGCAAACGACACCACTAGACAAAATTATATTTTTATTATATGAGGCACAATTGATATCACACCTGATTTGTATTTAAATTTTAATCTAATTTAGGACCTTATTTTGCACAAGAAAGTTATTTTCTGAGGTTCCTTTTTTTTTGTCACTACTTTCATTGAATCATCATCACTTCTAAAACTTCTGCTTACATAAAGGACAGCCACATACATTGGGCACACCAAACTTATGAAACTCGGAATGAACGATTGCAAATAAACAACAATCAAAAGGGCAATATAAGAATCAGGGAATAAAAGGGATAAGCGAACAAAACAACAACCATAGTAATAACAAGGAAAGAGTGAAAAAAAAATACCTTCACCACAGGGTTATTTCCTGGTAGTGATGAGAAGAACCTTAGTGGGCATCCTAACAGGTCCCTTCACCCTGAGCCTCTTATCCCTTGCACCGCGAACCAAGTCCGCACAAACTAAAAGTGACATAAAAACTGAAACATAAGCCTAAGGACAACTACAACCTTAAAAACGAAAACTAAAATCAATTGGGGCATACCCTTCTCGAGGTTTTTGACGTGCTTGGAAGAAAGGGTGATCCTTATCTTGTGGATCTGTTCGTGGGACTCCTCGAACCCGGGCTTTGTGGGCTTCATCGCAGCGTATGTAGCCATTGTTCACACCGATGCCTCCCTGCGTGTGAAAGTTAGAGAGAGGGAGGTGCAGGCGAAAGAAGGATTAGAAGAAGACCTAAATGGAGGAAGTGTTTGTTTCAGGGAAAGAGAATGGGTAAAACCTAGCTAGTATGTTGACTCAACCCGACCCATTAATTCAATCCGGCCCAACGTTTCATTTTATGGGTTTAAGTTTTATAATTAAACACATATTAAGTTCCGGAAAATAGGCTTTTCTTTTCCAATAACATAAAATATGTTTTGAGAATAGGTGTTATGGAACAAGTGGGATTTCATCATGGAATAGCATGCTGCTGGGAAGTGGAAAGATATAATATGAAAAGAGTAGTTTAAAAATTATGAGTTGTTGTATTTAAAATGAGAGTTGTATGCATAATTGTCAAGCTCGGTTTATTTATTGATTTAGTTGAGATAGTAGGATAGTAGGCCAAATGTAGATTAGTAATTGATCCGATTTGACTTGGTATATATTAAAAATTGAAAATTATATGTATCTATTATATATAAATATATAACTAACATTATTTGAGTAAGAAAAATCCATCCATATTCTAAAATCCCAAATAACAATTGATAATACTCAAAAATCCAATTTAAAAAAAAAATTAAAACCTAATCGGGTCGAACCAATTCAATCGAGATCCAGTGACCTATCCGATCATGTTTGACAGGGTCAATTGTATGACTGGTCCAATAGTAAAATCCACCCAATTAAACCACCATATCTTTGTCCGGCTGAGGCCGGACCAGATTCAATAGCACTGATTGTAGGATTCAAATGCATTCAACTTATTTTCAAGACAAATTTATGTTATATTTTAAGTATGTATAATTTTTTTCAACAATTATATATCAATAAAAAACAACATTGTTTGATAAATAATATATTTAATAACATGATATTATTTGTTTTAAAAATTATATAATAAAATATACCTTAATTTAAATTTATATTTGTTTTATGTTATGATTGAATTACATGTAATGTTAAAATTAATATATTATATTAAAAAATAAAATTGACATTCTTATTGTTGTAGAGTTTTTCACTTTTTAACCTTTTGCCTTTTGTCGTCATCACTAACTTTAAATAGGAATATTATTAATTTGTTACGTGTGAGCTGTTGAATTTCACCATTTCAAAGGAAGAGAAAAAAAAATTGTCTTTCCTAAAAATTCCTAAAACCCCTCTCAAACCTTACAAGCTTTTATTTATTGTTAGGGTTGGAAATAGGTTATGTAAGATCAGATTTTGGTGGGTCTAAATCTAGCTTGCATCACTATTACTAATTCTAAGTTTGACTTGTTACATGTTAAAAATGATTTAACAAGAGTTGAACTTGGCTTGGTCTAAAAGCTTATATACAAGACCTGACTAAACTAGAACAAATAATTTAAAATAAAAAATCAGCATAATCGATATACTTCTCTTATAAGTTATAAATTATTAAACATGATCTTATAAGTTATAGTTTAGACACACTCACTATTCAGGCTTTGTGAACTTTTTTTAAAGCCTATAATCTAACCTTTTTAATTAAAAAACCTTTTTAAAAAACTCAAATTTAACATTTTTAATAAATAGGTCAGACCAAACTAGATTTTAACCAGATCAAGTAATAAATCTCTGACAAATTATCTGACCTATTTTCATTCCTATTTATTCTATATCCACTTAGTTTCTTTCCTAAATATGTAGAAATTTTTTGATATTTTTACTATTAATATAAGGAAAAAATGTAGTTATTATGTGTTCTACGGCCAAGCAGACAAGAAGTTTCTTAGCAACATTTTGGTTTGTGTGATAATACGCACATTTTAGTATTTCTAATTAAATAAAATGTATTTAAAAAATTTGGCCACACAGACAGAGAGCATGTTTGCATCTAGTGAAAGATAACACTTGTAATATCCTCAAATATATAATTATAGAATATGTAATATTATCAAAATTAATTTATTTTAGGACAAACTTTAGCTTCTAACTTGAGCCACGTGAAAAATTTTGGATGAATTCAAATCCTTAGAAAAATCCTCTGAAAGGTCCAGGTAGAAAAAGGAAAAGAACATCTAGCTTTCAGCAACTTTCCATGTATTGGTATACATTAATGAAGGGATAATGTAATGATTAACTTTGATAAAAATCTTTCAAAAATCAGTTAGATAGTAACTAAACTAAATCTTATCGGTTGTAATTCAACCAAATAAATTAGTATAAATACTCTTTTATCCAGCAAATTGTCCGCATAACATTTTCAGCTTGCTCTCTTTATAAATTTTCTCTATCATTTCCACTTCTTCTCACGTAAAAATCTTCTATCCTGATATTGGTCCAGATAGTCCCTACTCAATTCACCCAAAACTCTTAAAGGTAGACTAGGTTTTAATCTCTAAGTTAGGAATTTATTAATTTTAATTCGTGGCCACACTTAGTCTTTGTTTTAGTTTAAAACTTAACTTTTGCACGGTTAATCTATTAAAAAGGGTACGTGAATTTTTACTACTAACCTTGTACAATTAAATTAATAGTTATATATATATTAGTATTAACTCTTGAAATTAAGATGGCTTATACATAAGTAATAATTTTAAATATTAAGATAGTAGAAAAGCTATTTAGGTACGAACTTCACGTAGTATCTCTCGGCATCATGCAAATAATGTTACTTTCACTTCTTTTAAATAAATATTGACCGACATGAATATAATATAATAAAGTGGTAAGTACGAGACTCGACCTCTGCAGTATCCAACTATGTCCACTTTTAAACTAAAAAAAACTAGTAGCATGAATAAAATATACTACGAATATATATAAGGGCATCTTCATCCACTTACTTTATATCTGGATCGGTATCCCGATAATGCCGGATTACAATAACCTCGGACCTTCTACCCCTATCCATCAAAACACCCCGGCTGTTATCATGTTAATAAACACTTGTACTATTTTCTCACTTTTGTCGGTTCTTCCTTCATCTAAACCTTATTCCAATGAATCTTACCTATATACCCGGCCACTCATACCCAATGAAACCGGCCTGCACTATTCTCAGCCTCACCCCCGGCCTGCACCTTCCCTGTAGCATATACCCAACTCGGCCAACCTTGATAAAAGAACCAGTTGAAGGAACTCGGCTAAACATGATAAAGGAACTCAGCCACTAATGAAGGAGCTCGGCCACTCAGAACTAACCCGGCCACTCCCCATAAAGCTCGGCCATTCACCACGTACTTGCTAGTCATGCAGTCCGGCACCCAACGAGCTCGGTACTACCACCAGTTCTGCACTACCAATCAGGCCGGCCAGCATTAAACTCGGCCTGTACCCAGCCCGGCCACATGCCTCCAATGAACCCGGCCACCCTTGCTAAGTAAACTCGGCCACTCACCATGCATGAACCTCGGACCTCGGCCACACTCATTCAATCCGGCCACCCCCCTTCACATCGGTATGGTCGAGTACCTTCACCTCGGCATGTATCCAACCCGGTCTACACCTAACCGACCTACACCATTCATGTAACCATGCAACTCGGACAACCCATGAGCTCGGCCATACATGAGCTCGGCAACCCATGAGCTCGGCCATACATGAACTCGGCAACCCATGAGCTTGCCATACATGAGCTCGGCAACCCATGAGCTCGGCCATACATGAACTCGGCAACTCATGAGCTCGGCCATACATCAACTTGGCCACCCAAGAACTCAACCAACATGACTCAATGAAACCCGGCCAACCATGACCTCGGTCACTTATGAAAACCCAACCACGAACCCGGCATACCTCCTTGTCATACATGCACTTACCCGACACGTAGGCTGTTCCCAAACTATGCAACCGTAAAACTGGCCATATAGTATGCCATGAACCTACCCAACCCAGATATATATTCATGTGGTTCCATTCTCGGTATACATATACTAGGAATAGCATCTTTTAGGTTAGGTAGGTTTATACGTAAACTTTTAGTTAAGACATAAGCATGCAGGACCCAATAAATTAATTATATAAATATAAATATTTCCGCTAGCAATACGGTTGGCTATTCCCAGCCATACAAATATGTATTAACTAAACTAAAGGAAACTACCCAAGTAAATTTCAACCTAATAATATATGTTTTTTTTTTTTTTTATATTCAATTCCTGGTAATCTGAATAGAAGATTTGTGCGCAGAATTAATACATATGAGGTTAAAGAGACTTTAAAGATGATGAAGAATAATAAAGCGTTGGGACCTAATGATGTCCCTATTGAAGTGTGGAGGGGCTTGGGAGATGAGGCAATAAAATGGTTAACCAATCTTTTTAATAGGATTCTTCAAACAAACAAGATGTCTGATGCTTGGAGGAAAAGTATGTTTGTGCCTATTTACAAAAACAAGGAAAATATTCAAAATTGTTCAAACTATAGAGGCATCAAACTTATGAGCCATACTATGAAGTTGTGAGAGAGAGTTATCGAACATCGTCTAAGGAGGGAGACCAAGGTTGCAGTAAATCAATTTGGATTTATGCCAGGAACATGTACCATGGAAGCTATTTTCTTGATGAGATAATTAATGGAAATGTATAGAGAAAGGAAAAAAGACTTACATATGGTGTTCATAGATCTCGAGAAAGCATATGATAGAGTCTCACGGGAAGTCTTATGGTGGACTCTTGAGAAGTAAAAGGTAACATTAAAATATATTAATGCAATCAAGATATGTATGATGGGGCTACCACATGTGTGAAAGCTTGTAATAGAACATCAAGGTATTTCCCTATCACGGTAGGTGTCCACCAAGGTTCAGCCCTTAGTCCTTATCTCTTTGCCTTAGTGATGGATGAACTAACGAAAGATATTCAAGAAGAAGTGCAGTGGTGTATGCTCTTTGCAGATGATGTCGTACTTATTGATGAGACCAAAGATGGCGTTAATAGAAAATTGGAATTGTGGAGAAGCACTTTGGAATCTAAAGGATTCAAGGTAAGCAGGAGCAAGACAGAGTATATGAAGTGTGAGTTTTCGAGGGTTAAAGACGGTGATCAAGACACAGTGCATCTACTTGGGCAAGAGGTACCCAAGAAAGACGTTTTTAGATATTTGGGATCAATGTTGCAAAAAGGTGGGGAGATCGATGAGGATGTAAGTCATAGAATTAGAGCAGGGTGGATGAAATGGCGGAGTGCATCGGGGTTTTTGTGTGACCGCAAGATTCCTCTTAAGCTAAA
>PYAF01004995.1:935258-958429 GCA_007407185.1 Glycine tomentella | reverse complement strand
CGGAGTGGAGAAAAACTATAAGTCTGGGGGAGGCTTAAACCCTTTAGTAGTTCTATGTTCCAGTTGTTCCCTTGTTTTAATTCTTTTCTTCTTCTTTTCTTTTCTCCTCTCACCATTCTTTTATTTTAACTTTGTTTCTCTCTTTTGTTTTTTTTTCGATTTATCATTGGGTTCATTTACCACTGATCCCAATTAATTTGGGTTAAAGGTGCTGTTGATGTTGATGTTGATTCAATTCCTGGTAAATTATAGGAGAGATAAATTGTATCATTTTAATATTCCAACTCGGTCTTGGTTAAAAATTGAATCATATTATCAGCAGTTTATAAATAGATGTATCCTAGTTGGAATAATTTTACGAAAGGTGACTATATTGCTTTATAGAAGAATATTAACTTCCTTCTATTATAAATTTTCGAGACAAGATTGATCTGGGTTGTACAACCAGACTTATGATTTTATGGGATTGACCCAAGTTTCAAATGTTGGAAATCGGGCCTATGATGAGAGATCAGGTGCTAATACATGAAAATTCATGCATGATTAGCGTAAGACGGCCGCAACATTCCTACATGATGTACACATGTAGAGGCCATGTGCACCTATGACCATTGCATTTCATTCCATGCATTCATACATTCATTCTATGCAGATATATTGATTTATTTATTAATCTGTTAAATTGTTGATTAGTTTTGCTTTATTTTACTAACCTGCTAACATGTTTAGTGGTTTAGATTTACCTACTGAGAAATTTATTTTTCATTAGATTTATTTAATGTTTTATCTTAGATGGCTTTCATCATACTATTCCTCGATGCATTGGACATAGCCTGGTATTTTGATGAAGTCATGCACTGTTATGTAGTAACCATGCAGCCAGTTCTACATGCTCATATCTACTTTGGTGCCCATTTCCCTGTCTCGACCTTTAATGAAGCATTTAATCCCTACGATCCCTTTCTTCAGATGACTCCTGTATATCCAAATCCTGTCACAGATCCCATCATCGTGCTCAGTGAAGAGGATAGCAATGGAGACCATATTTAAATGAGGGGATGAGAATTTTGTAAATAAATAAGAATGTTGCAGTACTATGAGAATAGGAATGTAAATTAAAGCTAATATGAAATATGAGAAGTATTTTGTAATGAAATATGATGTATGTATCTGGTTTCTGCTGTATTAATTTCTTTTGTTTCTATCTTTATTTTGAGACAAAGGATTAAATAAAATAAAATAAATAATAAAATAATTTAAGTAATTAAATAAGTAAAATTATTTAGGATGTTATAATACTTGTGTTCCCATTCAACAAAAAGCAGGGTAAATGATTATTTGAATAGCGAACAAGCCATCAAATTCATCTTTTAATAGGTTTAAAATATTTTTTCTCTCTATCAAAATAATTCTTAAAAGACAAAATTGGTAGAACTAATTATTAAAGACCATTTAACTATTTCAAAAAAAGAAAGACAATTTAACTGTTGCTAATAAACAAAAGGATATGATGATGTAATCATGCATATATATCGAAAGGACCTGAATGAAAAATTACGGGTTTTTTTTTAGCAGCAGAAAAAATGAATACTTACGTTTAAATGAATTATTTGTTATTACGAAAATACTGATGTTAATATATTGATGATTCTGAAGAGACCTAAATAGCATAATTTGTTAGGAAAATGCTTCAACGTACGAAAAAAATTGGTGTAAAACACACGAATGACGGGTTAACGTGACCCCATATTAATTATAATAGACTCCATAAACTGGATTGTCCAGTAATCAGGGTATTAAGTTAGCCATTAGTCCTAAACCCATTACTACATGCGCTATGAACTACAATATATTTCGAAGTGGGGGTGTCCCACAAAGAGAAATATATTAATAATTTTTTTTTACTTATTTCTTTTATATTTTCAATTATAGTAAATATGAAATGTGTTTTATATTTTTAAGTAATTGAATATATATTTTTATAAATAGAAGAATCTCTAAAATGATAAAATATTACTCTGACTAGTAACAGAACAATTTTTTTTATATCGTTATATATTTTTTATTTTTATTAATTAAATAAGTAAGTAATTTTTCTTTCATTCAAATAAAAAACATTTAACTATAATTTTAGTAGTCTTTTTTTACAGCTATTTTTTGGTGCATTTGGAAATGAAAAAAGAAAGCAACAAATAGCAATTAAACTAAAATTAATTAGTAATTTTGATTCTTTAGTATTTTTACTCAAAATTAACTTCTAATTGTTTAATTGTGATAATCAAAATGTTCTCTTATTATTTTACTTACTTAAAACTTTAATTTTATTTTCAGAATAAATCATTTTAAACTCTCTTCCAATTAAAACATTATATTCATCTCAAAATGAAAAAAAAAAATTCAAGCATAAAACAATAAGGTGTTGCTAGACATGGCAACAGAACAAGAAGGAGACGAGTATGTGATTTCTCGTCTACAACAATGAGTATGAACTTTTTCTCCATCTCCATTTTCTTTGGGGATCGGGTATACCCGTCCTATACTCGTCTCTATCTAATAATTAAAATAAATTGCAAAAAAAAATCATAAAAAATAATTCTAAAAACTTATAAACAAAGTTGAATATATTATTTATTCAAGGAGTCAAACTTAGACAACCAACTTGTAATAATCCAATATAAATTCTATCAAAATAAAAAAAAAATTCCTATGAAAATCATATTTTTATCACCTAAAAAGCTATCATGAACACATGAGACTTGAGAGAGATCCTAATTCCTTATGATTTATGTTTTCCTTTGAGTTTTAGTCTTCTGAAAAATAGAGAACTAGACAATGATTAGTAAGTATAAAAGTTTAATAAAATTAATTATGTGATATACATAATATAAATTAAGAATAATTTAATAATTATATTATTAGGTATGGAGCGGGTAGGAACATACCCACACTGGTTCCCATTTAAAAAAATGTGTGTACTACCCATACCCGTATCTGTGTCTGGTCAAAGCAGAGATTTCCTATCAAAGTCGAGATGGGTGTGAGACAATATTCACAAGTACAGGTTTATTTGTCATGTCTAGATGCGGCATTCGGTGACTGTGTTGCAGGGATTAAGGTCCACCACTTTTGATTCATATGAAGAAAAAGGTGTGCGGTTTATTTATTTTAATTAAATTGAAATAAATAAAAATAAATGCGAGTGGCATAAAAAGTTCAAAATTCAAGGGTTCTTGCATTTCGTGTCAAGAGGTTTCGTAACATATAACAATACTGTAATTGTTTCTTCAAGTCTTCATGTTATTACAAATTCTTAAACTTTGTGTTTTTGACTTGATTTTTATATTATTTTTAAATTTGTAATTAGGTCCTTATGTTTATTTGTCATCAGAAATTTGTTAGACTTGATGGAATATTTCATCATATACATACACATGTAGATGTTAATCCTAAACCAATACACTTGAACTAATTACAGATATGCAAACCCTAAATCACAAACTGCTAGAGAGTTGATTAAGGAGGTGAGAACATATTACAGACAAATTAAGGATTAATCACGCAATAGGGTTGAGGTTATGGTTTGGAAGATACAAAATCCACATTTTAGGGTTGGGTTACGGTTTAGGAGATAGTGGACATGTTGAAAATGAAAACCACGGCGTGTTAAGGCATATTAGATAAAAAAAAAAATCATGTGTAACATCAACACCATTTGAACTAACATGGAATAACACTTGACATCTAAACTAACATGGAATAACACTTGACATCTAAACTAACATGGAATAACACTTGACATCGTATATGAAATATTTCATCAAGTCTAACATATTACTCATAATTACCTAATTACATATTTAAAATTAATATAAAAATCCAATTAAAAAATATAGAAACCTAATTAATTTTTTTGTAATAATATGAAAACCTACATAATAATAATATACTGGTATCAAGGTACCAATGTATTACGTGACGCATGAGGAGACTAATAAAGTGTTATCCAGAATTTACTCAAAAGTCCTTTCTTCTTCTAATGGATAGGAAAATCCCAGCATATTTAGTTAGTGCTGGCTCCTTTTTTTATTTTTTATCACCGTGCTGTTCTCTTCTAACACAAACACACCAAAACATAAAGGACTGAAATTAGCCGGACGAATGGATATCACAAGTAAAAACTTAAAACAGAGATCAAAACAGTTAAATTCCCATTCAACAATTTTATCAGCTTTTTCACAAATTTCTATCTCCATGGCTGTAACTTCAATGTACATTTTCTTGATGACAATTTACAACTCCTTCCCTCTTCATTTGGATATGGAGATATGAGATCAATTATGCATGTTACAAATTTAGGTGAGTATTAGAAATGGACAGGACCACTGTACAATCAACAATGTAAAAGTAATTTCCTCTTCATGTGCAATAGGGTTATTTATCACAAAGGAGACTCTTTCCATGGTAATCTATCAAGACCATCTTTAATGGCTCTTCGAAACTCATCATTGTGGAGAATGAAGGATGAGACATGGCCACCTGTGACCCATCTCACCTCAGAACCTGGCCAAGCTTTCTGAAGTTCCAGGACTGAGTGTTTTGGGATGTATCCATCATCCTGCAAAACAATGCTGACAATTATTAAGAGCAGAAATCCTGCGGCAAATGCAGACATCTCAATGAAACGAGATTTTATAGACAGCAAAGTGTCCCTTCATTCTGAGGATTTCAGAAGGCTCAAAACTCATGAAAGGGATCAAGATTTTATGTAATGTACTAATATTTTGTCCTAAAAATACCAGCTTTTAATTTCAACCAAATATACGAAAACAATTACCTTTGAATAAAGCCAGGATTAAAACCAAATATATACCAGTGCACCAAACTGATATTTTAACAGGTAAGATTGATAAACATTTAGCTTGTCTTTTGATCGCCACAACAACAGCCAGATTTAGAAACAAAAATAAAATAAGGCAGAAAAGCTGAGGTGTTTTCAGACTGCTGCAATTCCATGCAAAAGAACCTCATTTATCTTATAGATGATACACATTTAACAACATATCACTAAAAGGATCTAAACAGCCATGGAAATGGAAAAGCAATTTAAATGAATTACTATTCGATGTGAATTTCTTCCAATTTTCAACATGTGTGAAGAAATCTGGAACTTACAGTGGCAGCAACAAAGATTACAGCATTGGGGTTTTTGGGAATTGGAAAGCGTGTGACATCTGTGAGAGACAGAACATTCCTCATTCGTTCTCTAACCTCCTCAAGAGTCATAGCAACCTTTTGGACTGCAAGATCCTCTCTCAGTGCTTCCCAGGCAGTGCCATGCTTTAAAATCCCCTCACAGAATGCCACAACAGCAGAATGTGGAGATAGAAAAGGGAGTGTTGCAACAGGTGTAGGGTGAAGTGATCCAACCATTGCAGCATGTACTCCTCCTGGAGTACATACAAATATTGCAAAAAGATTATATAAAAGGACAAGCCAACAGATTTGAAAAGTTAAAACTTGTTTGATTATGCCACTCATGACACAACCATTGTGTTGTTCCTTGCTACGTCTAAAAGGAGACTTAGTTCAAGCAATAACATTAGTTTATTTCTCTATAGTTGAAAAAAACACTGTAGCTGTGTAGCATAATAACAAGTTAAACAGGACTGTGAACATAAAAATAGTGTCAGCTCCAGCATGGGTTCAGACAAGCCTTACCCATACTAAGTCCACAAACACCCATCTTGCCAAAACCTGCCTCAAAGTCCAACCAGTGTAAGAGACTGCGTGCCTCTTCAATGGTTGCTCTTCCTAATAAAAGCAAGTCACTAACACACAAAAGTTTTGCACCACGCTGCAGCACAGGCCGTCTTTGTCCATAAAATGGACTGCATTTGCATAACCACAAATACAGAGCATATATTAATGAATAGTTTTTAAAAAAAGGTCAGCGCTTTTGGTTTCAGAATAAGATCATGAGAAAGTGACCCTGACCTCTCAAGTACCATGGTTGCAATGTTTTCCTTCATCAGGGGTCCACCAAGACGCAATCTTCTCTCAAATGTATGGTCTCCAGTTCCTGCACACCATTGGGAGACAGGTTGAATATCTTTTAGTTTTAAACAAAATGGAAAGATCTTAAAGTCATAATCAGAAGTAGAGAGAATTTAATATTCTGGGTTTCAGTGTAAAAAAGTTCTTACTAGCATAATGACGTTATCAAGCTTTTAATAAGAATAAAAATAACAGAACTTATCGCACCTTCAATGCAAAGAATCAATTAGATAGGAGTTAAAGATAAATTAGTAAAACTAATAGAAAATATTTCATTTATGGTTTTCTTAAGTATGGTCATTATTCTCTCCAACCAACTAACTCTTTTGAGAAGTGAAATTCTGTAAAACACAATATCTTTCCACAATCATAGTAGCTGATCAAATCCATCACATGCACGGCTCACTGAATGGGATCCACAAGGCAATTTAGTCAAACACCAAAATCAGATTATTCTATTGCATGTAAACAAACAAATCATGCAAGTAACATTCTTTGTGGGGAATATGATAGGAAGGAGAGAAAGAAAGATAGAGGCATAAAAACAGAATGTTCAAATTAGATTAATTTGTCAAGAGGGAAGCAAAACACAAGGACTAAAATAACAAATGCAACCATTCTCCAATCATAAGGTCAAAATTACAACACGAGTCCAGATCAAACAGTAACAAATCTACAGTTTTAGTTTTACCCTAAATGTTTTTAAAATAATGGTTGCATTAGTATGAATTGTAACAGTACAACCAGGCAAAAACTTTCTTATACTGTTATATTTTCATAATATCTTACAATTACTTCACTTTTTCCTTTTGTCCACCTAATGACCAATTGTGTAAGATAAAATAAATTTCATCTCGCATATCTCTTTGCAATCAGCACTAATACATGGGATACAAATGCAATTTTAACAAAGTAGCAATTGATTAGATTTTAATTAATCCCTAGAAAAATGCTCCAGCCAATTCATATCCCGAGTCAGGAAATATATATGCAGACATGACAATCTCAAATTTCAAAATTTATCCATTCAAATCAAACTTGCATATCCCTTGATAACAGATTAAATTAAAACTCCAAACTCACCAACTCAAACAATAGAATGCAACCCATTTTGTTGAACTTACCTGCAAGATGAACAACACAGGCCATTTTGTGAGGGGGCACGGACTTGGGCATGAGGAATGCAACCCTTGCAGTATGGCTCTCAGGGGGCAATGCACCCAGCAGTTGCTCCTCACAAGGGGTTCTGAACACCCCTTCTCTCAAAGTAGCCATCTTTGTCTCCCAAACGGTTCTCCAAACCGGTTCAATCATTGAGGGAGGCCAATTATGCCCCTCCACTTCCGGGAACAATTGCTTTATCACCCTCTCAAGCATCTCTAGTTTCGTCCCACCCCACCCTCGCGAGAAGAATGGGGTGCTCATTTTGGTTCGGTGCATGAATGCTCCATATACGTGGTCCAACACGTAATGAAGCATTCCCAGATTCACCATCACCATTATTTTTCAGGTAAAAAAATAATAGAATCCAACCAACCAACCAAAAATTGCAGTTGTGTGATGAATCAAATCCGGTCAAGAAGGAATAAATTAATAAAACAGGCAAAAGGGTATCGGATAATTGGAAAATGATACACGAAAACGAGAAGATGATGTTGTGCAATGGGTATTGGGATAGACAAGTTAGATCTGAAAGACCAATGTTTTTGTCAAAAAAATCATAGATGTCCACGAAAAAGAGCGATTTATCGATAAAAAAAATTAAAAGTATGTCATTGGAAGCCAAAAAATTGAGGGAGAATAGGGAAATGAGGTAGAATAGAAGAAACAGTGATTGAGACTGCGACTTGAAGGAATGGAGGGAGATCCGAAGCGAAGAGAAAGACGAGAGCAGAGGGAGAACCGCGATCCAACATAAACACAAAACTGTGGGCGGAGAATGACTTGACACCGTGGATTATTAGGATTTAGGCCTATCTACATCTGGCTTTTTAAATTAGTTTATGAGTCCTGGAAAAAAAGATTAGTTTATTAGTCTAAGCTTAAATAAGTTTTTTCTTAAAAAAAAGGTTATTTTTAGATTATTATTTAACATTTATTTAACTAAGTACCTAAAAAAAATTATGTTTCAAATTAGTATCTACAGTTAGTTTTATTATGTTAAGTAATAATATGATAAATGAAGTGTCATATCATTCTTTATCATTTAAAAACTTATTTTCTCCTTCTTCTCGATCATGCAAGTGTCATCCTTTGCATTCGACCCCTCTAGTTGCTCTAGTTAGGCATGGCAACGGGATGGGGCGGGTCGGGGATGATTTTTACTTATACCACCCCCACCCCTGCCCCTCAAAATCACTCTCGCCCCCACCCCCGAAAACTGGCGGGGCTAAAAAAATTGCCCCTGCCCCCGCCCCACCCCCCAAACATTTAAAAATTACTATTAAAAAATTAATTTTAAACAACAATCATAGTATAAAATTTGATCGAGCTAAGTCTCAAATATATGTAATTACAATAAAATTTCAACATTAGATGTTTATTGCTGGAAAATAAAATTAGTTATACTCCTAATTCTTGCATAAAATTAAGCCTTTATCCTAAGATATTCCACATATATAAAAGTATTTTTGTAAATAATTAAATATAGCATGACAGGGGCGGGCGCGGGGTCGAGGCGGTTATCAGCATTACCAAAACCGTCCCCGCCCCCGAATTCAATAGGCGGAGAAAAATCGAACCCGAAACCGGTCAACTCAATTTTTTCCCGTTGACATCGGGGCGGGTTCGAATGGATGCCATGGATATGAGTCAAGTTGTCATGCCTAGCTCTAGTACACCATCCTCCTCATCACGGTAACCATAATAACTCGCATCAATTCTCTTATAAAGGTCATATCAAGTACATCGCTTTCAAAGCTCCCGAGGTTTTTTCCAAGAGCACCTTGACACAAGGGAGTTTCTTGGTAGCCCCGAAGTAGCAGTATCCCGGGCCATAGTCGCTCGGGTTCGAGACGTCGACGATGTTTCCACCGGGGTCCGTCATCTTCGTGGATTTCTTCGACTAATTCGACCTGTTGAGCTCCCCGATGCGGCGTTCATAGTGGGATTTTTCGCGGATGAGCTTGTTGAGATCATGGAGGTGGTGCTCACCAAGACCCTAATTCTAGATCTTGCTTACTTTTCGACTGATCTCCCGCATGATCTGCTGCCGCCACTTGTCGGCCTCTGAGAGGTCGCGACACTCAGAGGTGAGGAAGGGGTGATGCTCCTTCGACTTCTTGTGCTTCTCCGCCTTCATTGTGATGAAGCAGTTGAGCATCCAATGGGCCTTCTCCTCGTTACGAGCCATCTTCTGAGAAAGAAACACTAACAGCAAGGTGTTCAGGGACAACATTGTCGTGTGCGACTGCGGTTAAAACTCGATGACGACACCCATCACAGTTTTAAGCACGTTTTGAAAACACCCAAAAGGCGAAAAAGAGAGAAAATAGAAATCTTTGAGATAAATAAGGTGAAAACTGAAGTGGGGGACCAAAAGGGATTATGAGGATTTTGATGTACGCAACTTTTTGAGTTTTTCCATCATGGGTTAAAGCGAAGTTGATGAGAAAATGAAGGTTGGGTTGTGGGTGCGCGTGATGGTATTTTTTTGTTGGACAACGCGGTCAACAGTGGTGGCGCGGTGATGGTGATTTCCATTGGAGAAGAGGAAGAAGAAGATAACGTGATAATAACATGTTAATGATAAGATTTGATCACATGATGTTCCGTTTATCATTTCATCACTTAACAGACGATAACTACTTATGTTAGAAAAATAAATGTTAGATAATAATATAAAAACCGTCTATTTTTCAAATATGAAAAACTTGTTTATGCCATTAGTTTATATAGGTTGATGTTCTTTCCACTTTCTGAGTTTCAAATAATTTGCTGGAATCAAATAATTGCCAAATAAAGAATTAAATATATTCCTCCTATAGAATCCTTATAGTATTTAAGAGTTGGAGTTAGTTTGAATGAAAACATTTTTAAAAGTTAGTATTTTTTTTCCGACAAAGTTTAAAGTTAGTATGAGTATATTAGATTATGTAACGTATAGAATAAATATAAATATTTATACTCAAAATTTAAGTTAGTAGATTTTTAAATATATAAATTATATTATAATTAACATTTGTAATAACTAAATATTATCAATATGAATTATACTTTAGAAATGTTATAAACAATTTATATTGTGAAATAAGATTGTTTTTAACAATTAATTTAAGAAAATGAAATTCAATTTAGAAATTAAAAAAAATGATAGATTGAAAGAGATAATAAGAGATTAAAAAAATTATAAAATACTATTATCTTTTATTGAAGAAAAATTCTTAAAAACACTCTCATTAAAGAATAACTTAAAAAGAATATATGATTTAAGATAATTATTTTAATTTATAAAAAATGGTTTTTTTATAGAAGTACTTTTAGCAGTTACTTTAATACTTATTGGGACACATATTTCATTATAGTTCTATATATTAACATTTTTTTTACATTTTATTTTTATTCTTTTCAAATATATTTCATGGTTAGTATGATACTTTTGTGGCCAAGTGGAGAAAACAACATCTCATCTATTGTTTACTTGCTATGTGGCTCATAGAGTGTGGGTTTTCTGCTACAATTGGCTGGATGTTGAAGCTGTCCTACCACAAGATCCTATTGCTCACTTTATGCAGCACCAGCAGGGATTTATATTAAAGGCAAAATAGGGGCAAAGGCATGGCAATTGATTTGGGTAGCAATACTGTTCTCTCTGTGGAACTGGAAAGTGAGAAGTGATGTTGTCTTTAACACTGGAGTTTTATCCTTTGAAGGTTTCCTTGACTCGGTTAGACTCAAATCTTTGTCATGGATCAAAGGCTTTACTTATTCCTCTTTTGAATAGGTTAACAGCCCAACTCTTTGCTTGCAAAATCTGGATGGTAAGTGACGGTGAGTGGGGCAGGGGTGTGCAGCGTATTGCATATGGAACAATGATATATGAACTATCATTTACTTTAAATATTTAATTAATATTCTTTACTTTTTTATTTTTATCACATCATAAATTTAATGATATTTATATATTTTTTTTCTTTCTTGAATTTTTAGGTGTTTATCAAACATTTTTATGGAGGTCGTTCATGTAGGGAAAAAGGCTCTGTTGCTGGTTTTTGCCTTATAGCATCTTAATGAATTGCTTTAATAAAATAATTTCTTTCTCTATTAAAAAAAAGTTAGTAGCTTTTAAAAAGAAACCAAGGACAAAATAACTTATTAACAAAAAGGAATTAATATTAAAAAACCGCTTATAAATCTATTAATTTTGAAGGTGTAACAGAAATTTATTTGACAATTGACACATCCAGGTGATGACAAAACAAAAGAAGGTACATTAATATTGCCCGTAAGCAATGTAATTGGTTAAAGCAAATAGGGGAGCAGCCTTTGGAGGATGAAACCCAGCCAACATTTTGTTTGCATCATGCGCCAATTTATGAGCAAACTCCTTCGACTCATGTATCCCTAAAACCCTGGGGTACGTGAGTTTATCAGCCACCAAGTCCTTCTTCGCCGTCTTTCCCAATTCCTCGGAGGATTTAGTAACATCCAGAACATCATCCACAACCTGACCCAACCACCCAATATACCTGCCAAACATCCTTAACCTCTCAACTTCCTCGTCCGACCCACCCCCCAATATCGCCCCCATCACAACCGCACCTTCCAACGCCGCCGTTTTGTGCACGTGAATAAACTCCAACCTCTCCAAAACCGCCATCTCATCCGACATCGACAACTTCAACCCTTCCGAATTCACGTCCACCACCTGTCCCGCCATGACGCCTTCCGCGCCGATGGATTTAGCCAACTCCCCGATCGCGCGCACCACGAGCGCCGCAGACGCGCCCTCCGTCGACGCCGCTACGTGCTCGAACCCCAACGCGAGGAGCGCGTCGCCGGCGAGGACCGCCACGTGTTCGCCGAAGATCTTGTGGCTTGTCGGCTTTCCGCGGCGGAGGTCGTCGTTGTCTATGCAGGGCAGGTCGTCGTGCATGAGCGACATGGTGTGGATCATCTCGACGGCGCAAGCGGCGGGGATTGCTGTGGCCTCGCTGCCGCCGACGACAGAGCAGGCGGCGAGGCAGAGCACCGGGCGGATCCTCTTGCCGCCGGCGAGGAGGGTGTAGCGCATGGCTTCGTGGAGCTTCCGTGGTTCTCTTAGCGCAACGGCTGCGTCCAATGCTCTGTTAACGGTGTTGATCTTGTCGAGCATGTAGGCCTCAAAGTCGAAGTTGGGCGCAGACGAGCAGTGGAGAGAGGAATTAACAGAAGAAAATAGCTTTGGCCATTCTCTTTTGGGGGAAACGGGAACCGTTCTGAGAGTGTGAAATCGGGGAATCAGAGATGAACGTGTGTTCAGCATAGAGGTAAGACGAGCCAATGTTCCAAGATTATTCACAGAACTCATCTCTGGTGTCTTGGTTGGAACCAAAGCTTATATAAATTATATAAGAACTTAAAAAAGATCATGACTAATATAATTTTGTATCTTCTAATAAAAATATTTTTACTTTCTTTCTTGATCACATTCGTTATGATATTGACCAGCTTTTGTTTTAGAACTAATATATTAGCATGTCAATTCCACGAGCCTAATATAATATATGAACTTTATAATTATAATTAGTATTTAAGTTATGAAGCATGTATGGTGATTTGCATGTGATTCTTTTACAATGTAATTTATGTTTACATATTTTTATTATAAACTCATGAGTGCATAAAATTTCATCATGACATCGTATGAGTACAAAAAGGATATTTTAAAATAAGAATAATGATTTTTAAACATCATTCAATTTTATTCACACTTTATTAACTCCTGTTATTTATCTTCCTATTACAACATTTTCACCATTCATAATATTTATATTCTCTCTTTTTTCAATCTCTCACAAGGTGTTTAATGTCATTTGGAGCGTCAATCACATAACAGGGAATGGGTTAAGCCTTGGAACAGGGACACAAATTATGGGGTGAGCCCTCGGAAGAGTGATGCCAGACTTCTCTTCCATGTCCACCTTGTCATTGCCATTATCAAACTTCCACTGAAAACACTGAATCATAATAGCCAGATTCACATGCACAATCTGCAATGCCAGAGAAGTACCAGGGCATGATCTTCTTCCACTCCCGAATGGAATAAAATGATAATGTTGTCCCCTAACATCCAATTGACTTTGTCCATTTTCAAAAAACCTCTCTGGCCTGAACTCAAGAGGGTTCTCCCAATGATTGGGGTCCCTTCCAATAGCCCAAACATTGACAAATAATCGTGTCTTGGCTGGAATTTCATACCCACAAACCACAACACTTTTTGATGACTCTCTAACAATCAATGGACCACCTGGGTGAATCCTAAGTGTTTCTCTAACAATGGCTTGTAGGTAAGGAAGGTTGGCAATATCTGATTCTTCTATTATTCTACTATTTCCAACCACTGCATCTATCTCTTGCCTTGCCTTCTCCAACACACATGGATTGTTAATTAACTCTGCCATAGCCCATTCCATGGTTGCAGCTGACGTGTCAGTCCCGGCAACAAATATATCCTAAATATGTCATTAGAAACAAAACGTGCATGTTAGTCATGTTTGCATGAAAAGAAAATGAAGGATGGACACTTATATGAAAAAATTCTTAGGTGCACCTGGAACAAGACATTTTTCTTACTTTGATCCATTCATTATTTGTCATGTCAGCATTGTGGGTCATTGTTGTTTCTTACATTAATGACAATTTTTAATTTTTCTAGGTAGACTAATGACAAGTTTTATTTTTTCTAGGTAGATTGCTGACATGACGAATAATGAATAGATCAGAGCAAGAAAATGTCTTGCTCAAGATGCACCTAAGAATTTCTCTATTTTATGGTCCTCCACTCAAACAATCTTCACATGAGACGTGATGAAGTTTTATTAACTTTTTATCTTGTTAATTTTCTTTTCTTAAATTAAAAGCTTAATTATATAAATTACGTGAAAGTTTGATTAAAACTATGACTAAGTGGTAATACGAGACCATATAATAATTTTTCTAATAAATACCCAGAGAAACAAGAAAATTTATATCCATCTATTTACTTTCTCTTTCATCTAACTTCCACTTTATTTTCTCTCTCTTTTTTGTTTATTTGTCACGTTATTTATCATATCTACACTTTTCTTTCTTTTTCTATTTTTTCTCTATATACCATAATTCATCCCATTTTGGAGTGGAAATGGGTGGAATATAAGAAAATCAGGACCCAAGAGACAGATACTAAACAGGGGAATGTTGATATAATGTAACAAGGCAGGAAAAAACATGGTATTTGTACGGTTGAGTGTCCAAATATAATAATTAGTGTGAAATCATGAGAAAGAAAAAACTGAATGTATACTTGCATGATTCATTGACTTACCATGATGAAGGCCTTAATGTTCTCTTTGGTTAATTTGATTTCAGAACTCTCATCTTCGCCTATGTCCAACAAAACATCAAGTATATCCTTAAACTGACGCGTTCCACCGGTTTCCTTGTTGTTCCTTCTTTCCTCTTCACGCTGCTTGATGGTTCTGTCCAAGACGGCGTCGAATCTGATCCTCGTTTTCCTGATCCTCTTGTTGAACCCCTGCAAATCAAAAGGCTTCAAGAACCAAATGAAGTCCGACACGTTGAACGTGCCCATGAGTTCCGCGACATCCGCCACCAGCATCCTCATCTCTTCGGCTTGTTTCTCGTCCTCGGAACTCGTCTGGCTCATGGACATTCTCGAAATGATGTTGTTGGAGAGTCTCATGAACTCTGCTCCGAAGTCAACGGCTTCACCAGCGATACCCTTTTGGAGGACGCGTTTGATGAATTTTTTTGTCTCTTGCTGTCTCACAGGAAGGAACTGGTCCAGCATGCGCCCACCGAGGAGTTCGGAGGTGCAGAGTTTCTTGATGAACTTCACGGAGGGTCCGTAAGGGCCAAACAAGTAGGTTAAGAACTGAACGGCGACGTTTTGGCTGGGACGGTTGGAGAAGTTGATTTCGTGGGTTTTGAGGAACTCTTTGGCGGCTTCTGCGGTGGAAACCACCACGCAAGGAATTGAGCCGAGGAAAAGCTGCATAATGGGTCCATGGCGGAGTGAGAGCTTGTGAAAATCTTGGTGTGGTATTGGGGACACAAGGTGGAGGTGGCCAATGATGGGAAGGGCATTTGGACTCGGTGGAAGCTTTTTCTTGCTTTCTTTTCTCCATACTATGTATGCAAGCACTATGCTGGAGACCACACAAATCACCAACACTTGATAAGCCATAATAATACCTTAGCTTCAACCTTCAACTATGGAGTTGTATATGAAAGAAACTAAGAAAGATTGTTACTAAATAGAAATCTCCGAGTCTGACCATTCATATTTTTGTTTTTTTTGTGAGGTAAAAGAAATAAACTAAGAAAGATTAGTATTGAATATGATCTCATCTACAACAACTACGTTGATTTTCTTTTTTCCAATCTTTCCAAATTAAGATTGGAAAATACTAACATTCATGATGATGACAGACAGAAAGCACAGTGGTCTTCGCTTAGGTATTGAAAAGTAAGAGTAGTTTATGACTTTATGGTGCTGGTATGGCGGCAATGACAATTGACTTTATATAGCAGAGTCTAGAACCTCAGCTATGAGTCAACAATCATCATAATATTCACGAGAACGTGCTGAGATAACAATGTAATTCACAGGCTGTTCCTTTTCTTATTTTATTGTAATTTGTTTATTATTTTGCCATTGTTAGAAAGCTGCCTCATCTGAGTATAATATTAGTACCTATTAAACTAGAATGGTTGGAAGATCAAATATGATTAACAACACTATGCCTTACAAGTTGCCATGAGATAATTTATGATTAACAACATTATTACCTGTCTTTTTTTTTAGATTTTTAAAGGTATACTTTAATTTTTTATAAATTTTTTATGTAAAAATTACAGGTTATAAATTATTTGTAATTTTTTAATTCAAATCAAGTCATGTGATCAACGATTGGTTTGATTCACTGAATTAACCATTAACTTAATATCCCGATTGAGTTGATAATCGATTTTAGTGTTATGATAACACAACAACGGATATCAACTTTATTTAATAATCGCTCAATCTCAAAATAGATTCGTTTTCAATTATCGATTAAAGAATATTCTTAGTGCACTAAAAAAATATGATAAACTCTACATGTGGGCTAGAAGTAATCTGCATTATTCTTCTTGTTCGGCCTGATGAAATAGTGTGTTGGATTTATATACAATTATTGAATAACAATATAGCTAGTCCAAATATAGAAGCCTGATCGCATTAAATTATTGGTTTAATCCGATCCAAAATCCGGTATGCCTTGCGTTGGGTTTGATAATTTTATAATATATTGTTTTAGGCTTTCCAAAATAACTGAAGTTTCATTTTCTTTAAATTTGTTATCATATAAATAATTTTTTAATATGAAATAAAAAATGTCATTTTATTTTGTAAAGAAAAAAGTCTTTTTACTCGCATGATCATATTTCTGGTTTCATTATTGTATAAAGACATCGATGGGAATATATGAAAGGGTTAAATATTTTGATCTTTAGAACATTTTTAATGCAACTTCTTAATTTGAGTTTTGAATTATTTTTCTAAAAAAAAAGTTTAAGCTAAGTTTTCAATTCTTTTTCAATGGCCCCTTGTTGTCATTTGAAATTTAAGAACATTCATTAATTTTCACTCTAATATTTGAACTGAACATAAATTATTATTTTAATTTTAGTGGATCTCATTTTATTTTATTCTATTCTATTTTTTTATACAATGATCATATTAAATTTAAACATATAATTTCATGCATATATTCTCACCCCTCCACTATTAGGCCGATCAAACTTAGTTTCCATTTTATTTTTTACTCACACAAAAACTCTCATTTTAACTTGAAAGATATCTTTTTAATACTTAAGCAACCTTTGTGATAATTTATTATACTTACTCAATAAAACCAATTTACTCCGATATTAGTTTTAAGTTGTTTAATTTTACGGATAAACTCAAACAAATCCATTAAAGTTGCTCTTACAAATTTAAAATTTGTTTGTAATAATTCCTATCACCACTTACCAATGATTATATATGTATCTAAATATATTACTTACATGTCAGTTGAGAATGGACGTGTGATATCACTCTATAATGATTTAAACCAATTTTAAGAAATTAACATTTAGGACAAAACGTAATTTTTGTTATTCTATTTTTCATAAAAAAAATTTTATTTTAATTTTCTTATTTTTAATTGGTATATTTTGTTTCTTACTTTTAAAAAATTTATGATTTTAGTCTGTCTATTTCTTAATTGAGATATTTAGTTGCTCACTTTTAAAATGTACATGATTTTAATCTCCCATGACCAATTTCAAATGTTGACTATGTATTTTTTTTATATAAACTAAGCTTATAAGTAATTAAATAAGTAAAAAACAATATTTATGATAAGATTAATAAAAAAAATATGTGTCAATCAACGTTAACAAACTATACAAACTAATGTTTGACATGGATCGTTGGAACTAAAATTATAGATTTTTTTTTTTTGAAAAAATGAGAGATGAAATATATTAATTAAAAAATAAGAGATTAAAATTATAGATTTTGGATAAAATATCTCAATTAATAAATAAATTGAATAAAATTTTGAATTTTAGAAAATAGGAAAACATAAATTAGATGTTAGCCTAGCATTTATAAAGATGAAAATAAATAAATTTAAATATATTTACAGAAAGTAGAAACATGTTTAATTAAGCACATGCAAAAGGAAGGTTTTCAATTTGCTCCCCCCAAAGATGTAATTGGGTCCAGTGGAGGAAGCCTACTACAGTCTCAGTATTATTTGCTGCCTCGCGTTCCACGCAAGTAATAAAAAAATATAAAGACTTATTAAACGTGTTGTTTGATTTTGAAATTGAGAAGGGCACTATAAGAAACACCCCCTCATAATACTCATAGATCTGAATGATGGGAACCTTGATCGGTTGCCAATACTATTATCTCTTGTTTCTTCTTTGGTTCCTCTCTAGCTTAACCTTCTTATTGGACAACCACGTTGTGTTTCTACGCGTGAAAATAGTACTCCTATTGGGTAACATTCACTTCTTTGCCGTTAACAGATCAATGTCTACATCACTGGCTCGTTGCTGGGATCAGTTCAGCCCAGTAATCTCTCTTGGCCTTTATGTTGATTTGCCTACAGCACAAATGCTTGCGCTTGCTTTTCATTCCTAGAATCCTAGTTCGTGCCGTATGATACAAAAGCTTGATAATTTACGGACTGTTGCTCGTGGAAATCAAGAACTACACTCTCTGTGTTTGGATTTCTGTAATCTATTTTACTTTTTTGGTACATTCTGTTGCTTAGTTTATATTTCGGGTTGAATGGCATACCAATTGTAAGATAAAATAATAGTGTGTAAATGGCAAAACTTCCTCAATAGACCAAAGATTGATCACACTTTCCATTCATTATCACATTTTATATATTATATACCGAATGATTTTAAGCTGGACTGCAGTGTGTTGCTGGTGCATTTTATTTTTCATCACTTGAAGGCAAGATTTTTTTTTTGTGTTGCTAGTTACAACTATAGTATTCCAGCTCACCTATACGTACTCATTGCTTCTACCAGATCTGATGAGGAACTCAAAAATCCAAAACCATTTGACATAGAACCATTAATAGTGTGTCTAGATTATTGACGTTTAATACTAGAAGATGGCTATCAACGCATCCTTTATGTGGATTAAAATGTATTAAAATTTATAAAATAAGAAGAAAAAGTCATTAAATAAGATGTGACTTAATTTTGTTGTAATTTCTAATAAATTTCAAACAATAAAAATGAGTGTATTCATAAAAGTGTATTAGAGGATGTGATCTTAATATTTTTCATATTAGAATTATGATGAAATCCACACAAACAATATATTTGGGGTAGCAATAAGGTGAGTCAAAAATTTAATTTTATAATGAATACGAAGTGACACAATGTTAGATTGGAAAAATCATATTTTTAAAGTGGTTTTGGAATAGTAAACATGATTTTGAAGGTATTTGTCTAGACACACTAAAAAACAACCATTTGTTATTTTAGAAAGATTAAATGTTATTTTTGATCCATTAAGTTTTAATATTATTTCATTTTTTGTTACACTAAATTTTAAAAGTTTCATTTGATTTTTTATGTTTTCAAAAGTTTTATTTTTATATATTAAGTTTTAAAAGTTTTATTTTAATCATTTCTTCTAATTTCTCTTAACAAACATTAGTGTATTAATTTTAAATTTTAAAATATTTAATTTAAAATAATGACAACTAAAATTTCTCGTTATTTTTGTAAAATACATTCAACCACCTCTTTTTCTAATCTATATCATCTTCTTTTACAAACTTCATAATCATCATAAATAATGCAACCACCACTTAGATCTACAATCTATGTAACACTACAACCATCATCATCAAACAAATTATAATCTCCATCCACCAAACAATACCATTGTGCCACCCTATAGATAGAAAAGTGTTGAATCCCAGCTATGATGAGACGCTTCACATATGACGTGATGATTTTGAGTCTTGTTTCGATTTATAATAGTTACTATTTAAATTAATTAATTAAAAATTTAAAAGTTAACATAATATTAGCTTTTGTTAACAAAAATCATAAAAATGACCAAAATGAAACTTTTGAAATTTAATGTATTAAAATAAAACTTTTAAAAACAAAAAAGAGTAAAATAAAATTTTTAAAATTTAATATATTAAAGTTGCAAAATTCTGAAATATAATATAATGGATAAAAAAATAATATTTAGTATTTTAGATAATAATAATGATCAGTACAACTCACGTGTTACCAAAGATGCACTGAATAAAGGACAGCATGAATTAATGCAATGCTTGTATGATGGAACCATGTCATATTAACCTGCCCCCTCGCAAATAATGAGACAATAACTAGTGATTTTTGCATTAGCTATGGAATATTTCTTGGGCATGAATGGCAAGGAAAAGATTCTCTTTCTCGAAATTATATCAGGTGACAAGTTTGTGTGTGGATAGCTTTCTGAATGTACCTTAACAAAGGGTTCCACATGAACCACAGCACGGTATACTACTTCACTTTAATGAAACACTCCATGTGCCCATGTGAAATTGAACAAGCAAAAAAATGTCTTTTTTTTTTTTAAGATGCGACATTTTTTTTGGGGCATGAGAATCTTCCTATCATCTGTAAATGAGTCAAAAATAGACACCAACCATATTGGCTTAGTAAAAGCATGAATCGTCATAAATTAGTCATAACACATTTTTAAAGTTAAAAAATAATAATGGATTCAGTGGGCCAACTTGACTTTGCCCATCGATGGCTAACCTTGGAAAGTTGGACGGAGAAAAATGATAGGGTTGAGGTATTTGTTTCTGACACTTCCACTATTGCATCATATATTTTCAATTGTATTTCATAATGAACTTTTCATGATATAAATTTTCATTCTAAAATATAATGAGAGATTCACGATAAAACAGTGAGAATGCAAGATGCAAGACCTGAGGCGTGAGGGGTTGAACAACCTAACCCATCCTATCGGTTTTTTGTGGGCTAGATCCTAGATAGGTTAATCTTTTGAGACTAACCCGCTTTGTGATCTGTAATTTGGAGAAAATCCAAATTAATGCGGCACCCTTTTAATTTTTTTCTTCCCCAAATATTATTAAATAAACCAAATCACAAAAAAAAACATATTTAAAAGTTTGCATTCCTTTTATGTAGTTTTTCTCTCTATTTTCAACTATAAAAAAAACAAATCACATTTTTTCAAATATAGCACCAATATGAATTTTTTTATTGGTTTTCTAATTGTTAGGTATGGCAGCGGGATCCAAACCCGTGGGTACCCACCCGAATCCGTCCCGATTTTAATGGGGAAAAACCGAATTTTTCGGGTTCGGGTTCGGGTTCAGGTTTTCCCCGGTAGCCAAAAGCGGGGGCGGGGACGGGTTACTGATACCCGCCCCGCCCCCGTCCCCGCCCCCGCCTCCCGCCCCGTAATAAATAATATTAAAAAAATAAAAAAATATATTATTTTCTAATTTTTTTTAATTGAATTGATTGATTTTGTTTTGTAATTTTAAAATTATGATTCCATATTTTAAATGTGGGTTTGTTATTATTATTTTTTTTGTTACATAATTAACTTTTTTATCCGATTTTTCAATAAAAAAAGTTATATTATTTTTTTTTATTTTTTAAATTTTAATCAAATAGCGGGGGCGGGGCGGGGCAGGAAAAACCCGACCCTAAGCGGAGACGGGGATGGGGATGGGTTTTAAAATCCGGCGGAAAACGGGGGCGGGGAGCGGGGACGGGGGCGGGGACGGGGACGGGGAATGCAATACCCGCCCCCGCCCCGCCCCGTTGCCATGCCTACTAGTTGTCCTGATATATGAAGTGTTTACATCCTCTTTCAAGAAATCATGATTTTATTTCTTTCAAATGTTATTTAAGACATGCACTTATAAATAAAGATTTGTCATACATTTAATGAGATCCGTTATCATATGTAAATATCTCTTGTTAATATCGATAGATTTAGATCTATTCTTTCTTTAGAATTTGTTCTAACCATTCTATAAATGATGTCAATTTATTAATATAAGAAAATAATAAAATTGTCATCTAAAAGATCTAAAAGATGATTTCTTCATTTTAAAAAAAAGATGTTTATAAGTACAACTTCTTTAGTCTTTACCATTGAAATCATGTTTCAAAACACAAGTTACTAATTTTGGTAATTTATTCAAAAACTACTCATTTTGATAATTAACTCAAAAATTGCACAATATTGGTAAAAAAAAGCCAAGGGATATGTTATATGTATCATTTTTTAGTATAAAATTCTTAAATTTTGATTTTACTTTTATGAAAATTATTTTCTAAAGTTTATCTTTCATTAATATAACCTTCGGAAAATTAGTTCTTTTTGTTAATTATGTGCCAATAAGTGATGATACGATGTTAACATAATGAAGTTTCATGTAATCACTAAAATGTAGTGTGAGAGAGAGAGAGAGAGAGAGAGAGAGAGAGAGAGAGAGTTATGCCTGTTAACTATATTTTAAATATTCATAATTGAACCTTGCTATTGAAAAAGAATTCCGGATCCCATCGCTGTGGAAAAAGATTCGTTAAGTAACGAATTGTCTAACCAAGATCCATCAGAATATACGCATCCATTATTGGAGGTCATCATTTAAATTTGAAATTTTATACAATTAAGCCAGTTACATGACTCGCACTTGATTTCTCCTTTCTCTATTTTAATGCTCAAACTGAACATTTCTAGTGTTCTAACCGAATTTCGTCTTTTTGAAGCTAAATAAAAATATCATCACTATGTATGTGCTATCCCTCTTTCACATATATCTTCCATTATTGGAAAATTCATGACAAATCACTACTTCGGTCTGTTTCAATTCCTGAATAATCATTAAGTGTTGATTGAATAAAATTCTTCCCACACACATAGAGTCGTGAATGCAGATAAACTTAGTTAGAACTATCAGTTGTGACTATTTTATAACTTAATAGACCTTCATTAATCACAATGACCCATTATAAATATTTCAAATAAAGTAGTGATTCACATGAAAGAAAAAAATGCACACTTCCTTTAAAAAGAAACCTATTTTGTTTTTTACGTAGCAAAACATTATTAATTCTTTATCTTTTGTGACATTTGATTGATAGTGTGACATTTTATTAGTTAGGATAATGTCGTGGATCACTTAATTCAAAAAAGTTTAAATATTTTTTTTTGTTTATGTAATTTAGTTTTTTTTTATTTTTAGTTATTGTAAGTTTATTTTTTTAATTTGTATTTGTAAATTTAATTTAATTTTGGTTCTTGTAATATATTTTCTTCATTTTTAATTTTTATAAGTTTGCATTTTTTTAATTTT
>PYAF01004995.1:923724-935158 GCA_007407185.1 Glycine tomentella | reverse complement strand
AGACAAAAAAACATATTTAAACCTTAAAAAATTAATGGTATGAATTAATTTTGTTAAAGTTAAATTAATGAACGGCTAAACTTAAATGAAAATTTCATTACAAATAAAGGTAATGACTAAAAAATTATAATGCTAAAGATTTAAGGCTTAATCATCTAGTAACTTATTTCCTATAAATTATATAAACGTTATTGAATTTTATTTATTTACATTTCGTCCCTAAAAATTCATAATCAAATTTCAGTCTTTTCCACGCATCTTTTTTATTTCGAGGTTAAGAAAATATCAATTAACCATCGTAGACATCCAATAATGTTTTAAAAGCGAAATTACACTATAAGGGATTAATTTGGTTGATAAAATATGTGAGTTATACTAAATGTTCTATTACCTTAATTTAATTCCTTCTAAAAAATAGAGAGAGAAAACTGCTAAATCACACTATATTTAATTGATTTGACTAGATAATTGAACTAATTAAATGACTCATTTGACTTTCAAAACCGAATACAATTTTATACCTGAAGGATTCAATTTACTGCACTTTCTTCCCCTAAGAAAGTGTTTAAATATATTTCTATTAAAACTATTTAAAAATAAGTTTTAATTGCGCATTTAATCCTTATAATTATACAAATTTTACCTTTTAATTTATATACAGATTTTTAAATCATTTTTATCTCCTATAGATGTCATTTTTAATCTCTTTTAGTCGTTACAATAGTATGTATAAGGACTACAAGAAATGAACTATAAGCATAGGGGTTAAAAGATAAAATTTGTATAACTATAAAGACCAAACGAGTAATTAATCTTAAAATTATAAAATAATTTATAATTCATGGAAATTCTTTTAAATTTATTTTAATAAGTTTCATGATCAAAATTCTGATTCAAATTTTCATATGATGAAGTTTATTGAGTAAAAACTTGATTTTATTGTATCTCCATCCGGCATATGTTTACAAGCATTTATCATTATATCATCAACAATATACATATTAGCATTCAATTTGCATTAAAAAAAAAACATTCAATTTCAGACATTGAACATTTGGTATTTAATATAATTTTTGTCAGTAAAGTTTCAGATGATTTAAAACAAATTTTGGTAGGTAGAAGTGATAAAAATTTACTCAAATTGGCCAATCGAGTTAGTTCAACTGAAAATTGGTAATATGATCAGTGTGAGCCAGTTGATAGATTAGAATATCATAGATCCAGTATAATTCAATTGATTTTCCAATCAAATCAAAGACTTAACTAGTGAAATTGATCTGACTGAACTTAATAAACTGGCATGCATTTTTTGGATTTTGTAAGGTATAAAGTACTTTTTTTAAGTAAGTAATTTATATGTTATAAATGTTTATACGCATTCATATAATTTGACCAATGACTTACTAGTTTGACAAATAACTCAACTACTCAATGTCCTAATCTTGTGGATCGTTGGTCCATGGTCAACCACCAATAATAGCTAATATTATAGTGTGTTATTAGCATAATTAGTAATATATATATATATATATATTTGTTATAATTTAAAATATAATTATAATTCAACCTTCAATTATTATATTTAAAAACATTTTTTTTTAATTTTGTTTATATATCAATGTATTTGATTTTTATCCGTCCCTGCTATTATTTGGACTGGTGTAATATTATTTTAATCTTAAAATAATAACAAGTATTTAGCAGTAAAAAAAAGTATTTGAAACATCAAACTTTTTTTTCATAAAAAAGTGAAATATCATTGATAAATCCAATTTGGCACAAGCTATGCAAATTGGAAAACAAAAGCCAATTCCAAAAACCATGCAATAAGAAATAGTACCCCAAAAACAGAAATTATGATATATTTTTTACAAAATAATTTTTTGTTGGGTCTCTGGCTTTGCCCGTTTCAAAGTTATTAACCCGATTTTGAAAACACTGTCAGACTAATACTAATACACAGTTCAGAAAAGGATTAGATTTGAAATTATTGAAAAATGAGAACCAAAGAAAGCAATTGCACAGTTAACCTCTTTTGCATCAACGCCATTTAAGTGGCAAGTGAATTAGCTGCCACGTAAACCTTTCTTTCTATGCTGTTGTTACTGAAGCAAGTTTGTTAGAAAAACGACATTTGTGTTCGTCCACCCAAAATTGAACTAAACCATTTCCAAGCCAAATTCAGCTTCTAATTTTCGCAGGCACGTTATAAGAAATGGATTCAGTGTGAGAAAAATTGAATCAAAATGCAAAAGAGTTGGTACCAAAAAACGAATCGATTATTATCTTGAACTGTTTACCAACTGGTACACAAGAAGTAATCACCAACCCCAAATGTATGGGAAATATGTACAACAGGAGCTGGGAATCACTAACCATCACAAGAAAATGATGGATATATCTATCAACGAACGCTACAAATCAAAAAAGTTCTAACAAGAAAGTTAGAAGAAAAAACTAGAGAATAATATCTTGCAACTTCAAGCCGAAGACGCAAGCGAAGCAAACCGGAAAAACACCGTCCTGCTGAATCAACTCAGTCCAGAGTAAAATGACTCTAATACCCCTTGCTCTGCTGCCTATGGCTCTGTGAATGAAAAAAATCCAAATCTCAATTCGTTCACCTCATGGACATCAATGTGCGAACCCGCTTTTCCCTCTCTGCTTTCTTCGCGCTCGGAGTTCTCTTCAGCTTCTTCAATTCTTCGCGCACCGCTTCCTCAACCTGATCGATGTTGTCGAGAAGCTTCTTCTGCGGCGTCAGAGCCTCCGATTCGTCGTCTTCCGGTAACTCGGAGATGTCGAGGAAGATCTTCGGGACCTTGCTTCCTAACGGCGTTCGGAGTTTCACTCCAACTGATTTCGGCGATTTCACCGCAGAGGCCGAAGCAGAAGCAGGTTCGGAAGGTTCTGAAACTAAACGATCTGAAGCAGGATCAGTGTTTCCGATTCGCTGGCCTTCGACTTCTCCTAGCCTCGCTCTTCTCCTCTCGATCGCCTTAACATTAACCAAAAAAGCACGCAAAAACATAAAAGATTGAATCAAAGAGTGAAACAAACCAAAAACGGCGCTGTGTTTGGTTTAGACTTTTACCTGAACGACAGCAGTGATGTCACGGAGTGGTGTCCTAGGGTACCACGCCGGAAGTACAGAGCGTAACGGTACGAGTGCTCTACCACGCCGCGCAGTTGATGGCGGTATGTTCTGGGAGCCGGGAGAAGTGCGAGCTCTTCCGCGGCCGAGGGCGGCGGTTCTTTGAGGGGTACGGAGAGTCGGAGCGTTGTAGATAAATGAGACGCGGCGGCGGGCTAAGGAGGCGGCGAGTTCGACGACGGTTACGCGGCGATCACGTGATTCGGGCATGGCTGAAGGGAGGGGGAAGCGAGAGAATGTGGTGGTGCCGTGGTTAGGGTTAGGGCACTGCTGGGTTTCGCGAGAGCGAAAGGAAAAGGGCTTTGGAGAAGACCGAAATGGCAAAATTTCAAAACCAAAAGACGCGCACTTATATCGCCGAAATGAAAACTGCAAATTTTCCTGGAATATTCTACTCTCTGTGTCGAAAAAATGAAACGCAAACGGTTCCTAATGAATTTCAAATTTCCCATTGGCGGGACAAGCGTAGATTCAATTTCACCTTTTTTTTAATATTCTTTTAAAAATAAGGGGCTTCAATTGTATTTGCGCCTTAAAATCATTGCTCAATATTTTCGCATTTTCGGCATTGAGTGTCAAAGTAAGTAAAGTAGACATGGCAATGAAGTGTTTGGTGGTGATTTGGGAGGCGATTTTTGCTTATCCCGTTTTCGACTCTAAAATTTCATCCTTGTCCCCACCCCCAAAAATTGATAGGGCCAGGAATTCTCCTCCACCCTTGCTCTCGTCCCCAAAAATTGACATGGCCATAAATTCACCTCTATCCTTGCCCCTAACGGGGGTTGATTTTCCAAGCCCCACCCCCAAAATACACTTAAAAACTTCCTGTTAAAAAATTAATTATAAACAACAATTATAACTAAATAATTGACAAAGTCAAGTTTCAAATGTATGTAACTAGAATAAAATTCCAACACAACTCATGTAGCTACACTCCTAAACCGATGGAGCCAAGTCTCAAATGTATGTAACTACAATAGAATTTCAACATTAGATATAGTGTTCATTGCTCGAAAATAAAACTAGCTACACTCCCAATTCTTCAATCATTATTCGTTCCTCCAAGTGGGTAGTAATGCCACTTCCCATCATATAACTTGCATTATCACCTGAATAAATCATAAACCAAAATTATAATATAAAGAAGAAATGATCATTTAAAAATTTAAAAGCAACTACAGGTTGGCAGTCACAATCCAACAATTTAAAATAACTTTATCCTATATGTTTATTAAATGTTTAATGATACAACATAAAATTGTGAAGGTACAATCAAGACTTCATCCCATGTATAAAAAAGGAAAAAAAAAAATTTTAGTTCTTTTATTTTATGATTGAGCATTTTAGTTGCTGAACTTTTAAAAATCATTGTTTGTCCTTACTTGCATGAAAGATGAAAACTACTTATTTTTAAAAGTTAAGAACCATGTTGAATAACCAGTCTTATGAATATGAGAGCATAACTGTAGAACAAGTAGAGGAAATGAATGCATAACTGATTCATTTGACGATGATGACTCCAGTTGTTCCTCCAGCAAAGATGCTTTTGGATCATTCTCTTCAAAATGTTTAACAATTAAAAGAGATGTTAAAGGACTTGAAGAATGGGAACTCTCAGAAAGTCCTCAACATTTTTGTGTCAAAGAAAAGCCTTATGCTATCCAACATTCAGATATTGAAGCCATGAAGGAAAATTTTTCAAAGCTTTTGCTAGGTGAAGATGTTACAGGAGGAACTAGGGGCCTCAGTATAGCTTTGGCGCTGTCTAATGCCATCACAAATCTATCAGGTATGCTCTAATTCCATTTTACAAATTACAACAATTTGGTTTTGGTTCCTTTAAAAATTACATGAAAGTGAAGAAATTTATCACAAAAAAGGAATGACTTGTAATGCTTTAAAAATTATCTCTTATAAAATTTCACTTGCAAGAATAGATGGTTGTTTCTTATTCATTTCTCTTTTTTCTTCTGGTTTTATTTTTAAGAAATCTAAGTACTTAATGATCATATGCAGTGATGGTTTTTGGTGAGCTGTGGAAATTGGAACCACTATCTGAAGAAAGGAAGAGAAAATGGCATAGAGAAATGGACTTGTTATTGTCTGCTACCAACTATATGGTCGAGCTAGTTCCTTCAAAGTAAAAAAGCTCGATATATTCACTTTCATCCATTTGTTTCATTATGTATACTTTATCAACTCTATTTCCTCTAAGTATATGCTTATCTCTAAGGGCCATGATTATTCTACTCCCTGGACCAAACCATTCACGACTTCCACACAAAGCATTTAACTGGCCCAATTCATTCACATCATCAAAAGTTATTCTTGTCGCCATATAATACCTCTAATGTTATTATGAAATGCATTTCCCTCTCCTAGATGCAGTTATTGGGGCATTCATCGGTGAAACAATAAATGTATGTTGTCGTAGCAGATGCATACACCTAGGGGATTCTTTATTAATTCATGCAATTGTTGCATCAAGGTCTGTGTAAATCGGTTACAGCTTAACTTTATCCATATTTCTGCAGTATAATATCCCTACTTACGAATCAATTGTAGAGTATAAGACAATGGAGTCCTAATGATACTGCATGCCTACCAAAAGCCAAGGATGTAGATGGATAGAGACAGGGCAAGAGCATAATAGACCACAAATATACAAAATGTGAAAGAGAAATACCATTAAAAAGCACAATAAATATAGAGAACAGAGTGTAAAACCAACCAAGCTCCGATAACTGTGCGGTGGGTTGGTGGTGGCGTGCGACTGTACGAGCAAAGGGACGCATGACCGGTGGAGAACGACTAATGGTAAGTTGTAACAAATTTTTTACAAGATAATATATATTTTGTAACAAATTTTTCTCTCTACATGTATTTTAGAACCGAGTGAGTACCTATCAAATTAATTTATTTTCTTTTAATAACAGTTATTTGAGCTAATTTTAAAATGTCAAACCACATTAGACTTTTTATTTGAATTTAAAAGAAAATTGTTTGAAAAATATTGTAATAATCTTGGAACAAATTTAAGTTTTAATGAGTATTAAAATTAAGGAGCGAATGATTATTGAAATTTGTATTTTCAGGAGATTGAAATTTGTTAATAACTATAAGTTACAAAATATATATTATTTTACAAAATCAATGTTACATTAAATATTTTTTACAAGATATCCTTAATAAATACTTAGTGAAAATAATGTATAATGTATAGAAAGAACAAATGAATCATTACTTAGAGAGATAAAAGGGTATATTAGAAAATTACCTAATATTTTTTAAAAAATTCAACAAATTAATTACATTCCTTAATATTTGCGAAAAACCTTAAACGTTGTATATTCTCAAATGGAGGGAGTATAAAAAAAATTAAGCTAAAATAATTAATATTTTCGCTTAATTCTGTTTTTGACTCAGAATTTTAATCCCTCTGGTTTCAGTTATTAAAACCAAGATCTCGTACTTTTAAACTTAATAAAATTTAGTCTAACTCTTAATTTACCGTGAAAGTTTTAAATGGTGCCTAAAAATAGAGTTTGAAATTTGAAAAAAGGTTGATTGTGAAATTTGAATCTATTATCCTATGCTTTAACACCAAGCATAAGATCGAACACTAAATAAATTGACATATTTATGAAAATATATTACATACAACTTAAATGTGTGGAGAACTTTCCTAAACTACATTTTGATTAATGTAATAATATTTTTATCCATCAATAACAATACTTTATTCTAGTGGCTAAGATAATCTTGTTATTAAAATTAGCTTAAATATGATTTTGATTTTTGTCTTTTAAAAAAAATTGTTTGATTTTAGTTCTTAAGTAACATTAACTAATAACAAAATAACGATACTTGTTGTCCATATTACGTATTTTGGATACTTAATTAATGTAAGTCATATATACTAGAATTACTATCAATGACAAATAAGTTTGAACAATTTTCACCATTTTTTTTAGGGAAATAATTTTCATTAGTTGATTTGTGTGTTTGTTATTTTAGAACAAAAATTAATTTTTTTGGTAAGGGTCAACAAACAAACAAACAAATATTATTTTGCGTGTTAATACTTAATGAAAAGACTCAATCACACAAATATTAAAAAAACTAGTTTAAGTAGTTTTAAAAAAAAAACTAGTTTAAGTGCATTAAAAAATAACTAGTTTAAGTTTTTGCATGTCTTATTTTTTCCAGTGTACTTGGATCATTTTGTGTGATCTATAATTCATATATCTTTTTAATTTCATTAAAGTCAATTCTTTTACACTGGGTCAACAGGTTTATAAAAGAAAATTTGCAACCTGACCGTAATACAGTATTAAGTAGAATTGCAATTCGCTTCATTAAAATAATAATTCCAAGTACAAGCTACGTAATTTACCTACACCCCATATCCTATTTGCTGCCCTTGTATATTAAAAAGCAAGCATAAAACAAAATAGCCGCCAAAATGGAATGGATTCATTTAGTATGTGAAAAACCATTTTTATCAACTAACATGACATGATAACATGTCATAATATATGACATTTATGCACTAGTTGAGTCACTGTAGTAGTATTATTAGATAAGGTTGTTTGCAATTTAGGTTTATGTTAGTAATTTTTTTTAGATTTTTTTTGATAAAAAAGTATTTTTTTTTAGATAAGTCTATGCTAATAACTACATCATCTCATTAACATTCTACATATATATCAGTCTTAAAGTTGTCTTTCCATTCCACCAATTTTTCTAACAAAAAGACAGTAATAAATCATAGACATGTATGACACCATTATTACAAAAAAGACATTTAACATTGGTTAAAAAAAGTCATTTAACATCGATTTTAAAACTCATAGTGTAACTAAAGATGTTGAAAGTTAAACACTTTTAACATCGGTTTTAAAAATCGATCTAAAAAATACATTTTTACATCAATTGTTACTAAAACTAATGTAACAAGTGTGTCAAAATTAGTCTGTAAATTACCAAGGGTAGTAACTTTCTACACCGTTTAATTACATAATCCATGTAGAATTTCATTTTTTAAAGAAAATATGGCCTACTCTAGAATAAGGCCACCTACCACTCATCCTTTTTTCAACGGTCTAAGCAAGTTGTTGTGCTAGTAGAAATAAAAAAAACAAACGGTGCATGCCAATTATTAGTTAATTATCTTACTATAATATGGCTAATATGTAGTTGAATACATTCTCGAGACATTACTTAAGGTTTAAAAAATGACATGTAACCATGATGACTTCACAAAGATAGCTAACATGTATTGTCATGTAACATCTTATTGCTGTAGAATTACCATAAGTTAGGCAATTAACAGATCACCTAGTAGATCAACTTTTACCCCTAGGTAGAATATACAGCATACCACATAATAAAAATTCCTGAAACACAACCTAGTTTAAGTAATATCCTGCAGTACCATTTATTTGAGTCTGTATAAATTCTATCGACCCTTAGATGGTTGTTATGAACATAATTAAACCAACAATATAAACTCAAGGAAAAAGTAATTGATTCCTTCTTGTATTCCCAAATGAATTAGAAAGCAACAATGTAATTTAGAAGCATGCAATAGCAATATGGCAAAAAAATGATAACAAGGGAGTCCTTGGATAATGGGTAGATACCAGGGACTGACTACCAAGCCATTACCTTATAAGCAGGAATTTAAGAAGCTTGTCTAAGACAGTAGTAGCAGACGTGAAGCCAATTCACTCCCCACTCAGTGATTTTAGCCTTCACATTGATGCACAATTCCATAAAGAACGTGATTTTTCAATACAACCACTTTCATCTGGAATTTCTAGTCCACATACCCCTTATCCAAGCATCACCGATTTCCTTAAACAAAACAAGTCAAATCAACTACCAAAAACATAAAAGATCCTCACCTCAAGCATTTTTTATAGGCACTCCATCTTCTGGTTGCAGTTCACTGGATTACAGATTGACCACATCCAACAAGAAACCATTGTCACGTCAGAAGACTAACATTTTCTTCTGAGTGATCCCATGAAAAGAAATGAGTGAAAAATGGTGGCTCATGACCTTCCGTTACAATATAAATAGGGATGTTCAGGGATGGGCCTTCAACAAGGACATCCATTTCCCGAAAATTATGCTCATTACAATTTCCATTGTAAGAAAAACATATGGCAGGAAACAGTAAGTCAATATTACATTAAAACCGTAGAGTTTGATCACATGACTCATTTTATAGATGAATAAGAACTAGTTCCTAAGATGAGACTGTCAAATATTTAGTTAATAGTGAATAATGGAGAAACAACTATCAAACTTGGCTCTTTATGAAGTAGATGTATAAACAATGACTCCTTGTATAGTACAGAGGCACTTTCATGAAGCACTTGGATGCCTTGGCAAAGAGTTCTAGAGTGGCTGTGGTTGAGATCCACCCATGCAGGAAAATATAGTAGAAGTACATAATTATAAAAGTGAGTGAAGTAGTGAAAAGGAATGGCTTAATGAAGACCATATAAAGGTGAAACGATATATTGATTCAAATGCGTATGTGTGAAAACATCATGGTGTGACAATTAGTGTAAAAGCTATTAGTGAGTTCAATATAGATACCAGGCCAAGATTTGATTTGACATCCAAATGTAAGCCAACCCAAACATAAATCTCTCTTTGGCAATCAAGCAATAAAACGTCTTCTGTGTGTATAGTTGTATATCTCTTTCACCTGAAATATTATATCAAGGTCACATTAATCACATTAAAATAATATATATATATATATATGCACAAGAAAATTTTAACAAAAACAAAGTTCATAGATTTTATGAGGAAAAAAAAGGCCTTACTTCTAATGATTCTACTGGAATTTCAATCAGATAGTTTAAATGATTATTAGAAATGCTACTCATGGTGGGTCTTATCTCAGTCTTCTTCAGCAATAATATTTTTGTGTTATTGACTCAAGCTTAGTAAAATGTATTAGGTATTCATATAATTATTTATGACATGTCACATGAACAGACTCAAATTGTAGAAGAAATATACCTTGAAGTCTCCTGAGTTGAAATTCCAACAAATGAGCGTGAGAAATAGAACCACAATTACACATGCTTTCCCTGTCATTTCACCCAGGATTGTTCTAAACCAAGTGAGATCTAGATTACTTTTCTTAAAAGTGTGTTTTTCGTACCTCTCGTTATTTTTAATGCAAACAAATGTGGATCATCTGAATCCTTGAATTTCTTTGCCCTTTGGATACTCTGCCTTTCTACCGAGAGTATCCCAGAAAATATCAGGCTCATTATTCCCTTCCCTCACTGAAACAGGTAGCCATGTTGGCCTATCACAAAAGCGTAACCCTTGTTCATCCTAGTTCTGCAAAGCATGAAAATAATCATCAATCAGCAGTTTCCACACACATGCACACGAAAAAGAGAGTGAGAGAGAGAGAGAGAGAGACTGGCTAAACATAAGGAATTCATAGCGTACTTGAAATCAATGGGCAAATAAACGAAATCAAAAGCTAAACCAATGGGTTCTTTGTCTTTCCCCTTGCAAGCTGCTTCTTTATCTCCACGATTCACCTTCAGACAATCATCTTCTAGAAAATCCACCATTGCTCTCCATTTGTTGCTGGTGTGTGCGCGTGCACAGAGGCTGATGCTGGTGGTGCCACATTGCTCTCCATTTGTTGCTCGCAATCATGGAAGCGAGTTTGTGAAGAAAAGACTTCTGTGTGCGGCGAGAATGACGATGTCGGAACGCTTCCCTCTGAGCTCCCGGATGGCCTGGCCCGTGATTTCCTCGGCGCGGCCGTTGGCGTAGACCTCGTGGGTTTTGTGATTTATGAGGTGTGAGAAATGGAAAGGGAATTAGACTCTTAATTTAGGAAATAACATATCAGATTTTATAAAAATTCACGTTAATAAATGATTAAATAATATTGATTTTTATAAAAATTGATGTTTATATATATAATATTGATTTTTAAATAAACTAATGTTAATAATTGATAAAATAATATTAATTTTTAAAAAATATGTTAACGAACTTGATTTATTTATACTTATATTATCATGTTATTTTTTATATCAATTTTTATAAAATCCATGTTAAAAATTTATTTTTTAGTATAAGTCATATTTCATCAATATTTTCTTTATTTTATTTCTTTTCATTTTCTTTTTTTTTTGAAAAAAATAAACTAAATAGAAATTATACATGCAAACTGAAGAGTATTTTTTTTCTTAAAAAAATTAGTAATAGGAAATATTGGGAGAA
>PYAF01004995.1:844149-923624 GCA_007407185.1 Glycine tomentella | reverse complement strand
ATATAATATCAAACTACTCATATTATAGCTTTAGAATGTTTAATGTACCAACATTAAGGAAAATACCTTTGAATTAAATACTAGTTAATAAAATATTAACTTTTTCTTTTTTACATTTTAAAATGATGAATATTTGTAATATATATATATATATAATTATGAATTTGATGATCATTGATAGTATAAAATATTTTTATAATGTGTTCAATCATAATTATTATTAATATGATTTTTTTAAAATAATTATTATAAAAATGAATAAAATTGTGATTAGACGAAGACGTAAAATTTTATATATAAAATCAGGGTTTTACCAGCCCGAAATTCTATCAACTATACATTACGTTCATCATCACAGCATTATAAATTTTTTTTTAAAAAAACTACAATAAAAGATCACTTCACGTTTATGAAATCACATACAATTCAAATGATGATATTCTAAAACTTTGAAATTACACATTTCATCTATAAATCGAATGAAATGCCCTGTTAAGACATACTAGTTCATGAAAACATACTCCTCAATAGCGGGTGTTTGGCTCTTTTTTGATAAAATTTCCCACAAACTTAATTCATGATACAAAGTACAAACTAATATCCATGGATGATTTGCTATGAACACGATCGGATCGAAGCGAATTGCACTTGGTATGGAACAGTTTCGTTTGGGACTAATTACAATATAAGGTCCTTCAATCGACATGACTTTGTTGCAATTCAAACAAGTTGGCCTGATGAGAATGACATTTGCTCCCCTCATCATTCACTAATAGACCCCTAAATGTCAGAATTCAAATGATATTTTTTGTTTATAGAATGAAATCCTTTAAAAACGACTTTTGTTTTTCGTCTTTATCTTTCAAGTTGAAGCCCGTGCATGTTGACTACTTGATTTCAACGTATTTGCTATTTTGAGTGTGGTACCTTCAATCATTTACGTCAGATTCTTTAACCATTTCCGGAATCTCTGTTTAACCTCATGGCTCATACGGTCATACCTGCATCACTTTGGTATTTTCTACTTTTTAGTTTCTTCAAACAACCTGGCAGCCCTAACAATAAAATGAGTAAATTAAAGTATCTCTACAATATTGAATTCCTCTCCATAAGACAAAAAAACTACTCAATGTCCGTTTTCATTTATAATGCATCAATTCAATAAGAAAAGACAAACCAACAAATATTGTTCTAGTTGGTAAGAAATCAATTCATAACGCACTCATTGAGTCTTATAGTTTGTCTAATCATGATGAATTTCCTAAATGCACCTCATCTAAACTTTTTGTAATAATAATAAAAAAAACGACAAATATTTCTAATCCAAACTCCGTGAAATCTTTGATAAGTTTAGGTGCACTGGGAAAAATAAGCTAAAATTAATTCATTAGATTTTTTTTATACAAAATTATGGTTTATTGTCTGTGTGGCTGGAATCCCCCGTCTACTCAAAATACACAATGTAGCATGAAGAGTTAAAAGCTGGCATTTCTTTATATTAGCTTTCTTTCATTGATTTTTCAGCACGTCAAAATATAAAACCCGGGTCCTCTTCATGTTTTGCGTAGTTCCTTTTAATTACCTGTACAAAAGAAACTCAAGCAACTTGATCTGCTTCTGACTTCTGCATGTTTATACATTTGCATTTAGCTCGTTTATCGCTCAGAGTCTGCATGAAGGTATTAAAAAAAACGTTAGTGCATGCATGAAAAAGTCATTAATTGCATGGTTTGGGAATCTAACTAACTTCTCCCATTGAATACCTTGAACTGTTTCTGAAGATCTTTTATGTAGTCTACAGCCAAGTCCAACATCTCTGCTGTGCTAGTTTGCTGCCAATAACTCAAGAAATGTTAGCATTCCAAACACAAAATACACTATTAATCATAGGGTAAATAAAATTGTGTAATGAATCTTACCTTGTCCATGTTTGGAACAAGTTCTTGCAGTTTTCTTATTCGTTCACTGATCCGACTTCTTCTCACCTGAAAACGATAATCTCTTAAAATTGGTCCATGAATTAGCAATAATCATCCATTTCTCATAGTTTTGGCAAAGGAAAGGTCTATGTACTATAGTAGTAGTATTTCATTTTAGTATTAACAGCTTCATTGTACCCAATGTTTGTAAAAATAAGTTTTGACAAATATAGGGTGTTATATATCTCCTTACCCTTTCGGCAATGCTTCGAGGATGAGTAGCAAAGCCTCTCTTTGCTCTGATTTTACAAGGAACAGAATCTGAAAACTGAAGCAAATTATCCATAGCAAACATATCCGACGACGTTCTTGGCAAACTCAAATGATGCGAAAGTGTTTGAACTTGATTTCCTAGCTCTCCATTCTGAGTACGCCAGCATATTTGCATTATACGAACCATAAATGAAACAAGAACAATACAAATAAAAAAATTGAAATCCTATATACCTGAGAATCAGAAAGTAACTCATCATTACTACTTCGCTGTCTTTTGTGGTGTGAAGGCTCATTCCAAGAAGCATAAGGGAATCCAGGGCCATAATATCGAGCATCACCATTGCTACTTCCCTGCCTCCCATCCTCAGGGCTAGTTACCCTAATACCCTCCGTGCCTATTTTGGAAGTTGGTGATAGCATTCCCAAGGAAGAAGAAGGAATTATTGATGAGAAGCTTATTTGATTCTTCATTCTGTTCATAGATAGACTAAGTTCACCATCATTGCCATTGACCCCACTATAGTTTCCAACACCTTTTATAGTATCATACCCTGCAATTTACAAACATAAATTACTTCTCAGTAACAACTGAGAATCAAGACTTTCTTCTTTACAACATAATATATATAAAGGCGTGTGTCAAAAGCTTATAAATTCTCGAACTCAAGTTACTAAAAAGTATGAATAAAGGTAAGATTAAATTCCCAATATTGTGTTCCGTACAAGCACGACAGCTTTTTATTAACATCAAAGATTTATTCAACTCTTCCAAAATCGAATCTTGGGCTGCTAATCATAAATAATTTTAATATCTAACCACTTTCAACATATCATTGCTGTCTAATTTCAAAAGTCAGAACTTGCAACTGCAATTGAATTCAACAACTATTTTCAATGCAGGTGCTAAAAAAATGTACGGACATCCAAGGAAACATTAAAATGACCTAAAAAGTGGGGAAAAAGAAATGATTCAAAGAGAACTGAATACAGAACAAGAAGGTTACCGTTCTGAAAGGAGATGTTATTAGAGAAATGGCCAGCAGGGAAGCTACTTTGCCTGAGAAGATTGGAATCAAAGCTTTTGGCACTCTGATCCATTCCCATAGAACCCAACATCATAGCTGAAGTTACAGTATTCCGAGAGGGCAACATGGAAGGACTATAACCCTGTTGGGAATTCATGCGACTCAGAGGTGATGATGACTCCTTCGCAGGTTTAATATTATTAGAAACCTTGTTATCGACGAATTCTCGTAAGGTAGGCGACGACGTCGTATCATGGGTGTCCCCGGAATTCAAGAATCTCAAAAGCGGTTCAGAACCCTCCCACGCGTTCCCATTATTATTGGCAGCTTCGCCTTGTTGTTTGAGATTTGCGGGAGGGGCAGAACGAAATCGAAGTAACCCAGAATTGTGTTGGTGTTGCTGCTGAACTTGGTAGCGCGAATTCGAATCCATAATAAATTAATTTGTTACTTGAAAGAGAACAAAGTCAACAAGGTGATATGAGATGCTAGAGAATCATTATGGGAGATGAAAACATGAAAAGGATCGCGTAAGAACTGAGAAGGAACCCAAACGGGGAAGGAAAACTGGAAAAGTAAACCTTGGTTGCACAAAATTCAAGGAGGGATTATAAAGGGAAAGGTTGAGGGGTCGGTGTTGTGCAGAAGCGGAACAGTTAAACACCCCAAGCAGTCAAAAGGACAAACAGATATGTATATATATCGTATACAAAAGGATGAGTTAGGGCAGTTTCAGAAATTTGATTATTTTGTTGCTTTTTGACAAAAAAGAGCAAGATCTCGTGAGTGGAGAGAGGTGGACGAGGAAGAAAGAGAAACACAGAAGAAACTCAACTCAAACCAAGGAACTCAACTGAGGAAGGTACTAATAGTTAAGAGAAATCATATTTATTTTTTCAAACACTAGAAAGAAAATGACATCAAACAACACGTCGGTTAATTAATTGATTTGAGATTATTTTACCTTACATGTTTTTAGAAAATTGAATAGAGAGAGAAGTTTTACAACCGAGACAGAAAAAAATGTTATTAAAATACCGTATGAATGAGTACAATCTAATATTTAATTTTGTCTTTGCAGTACAATTTTTTTATATGATAGTATATTATTGCAGTACCTTCGGCCAATGAGAGATTACAGGAGTACATAAACCAGCGTCACAAGACCGGATACTGTTTGTCTGTTCTTAGATTGCTTGATAATTCCAAACACAGGAAATATTACTTTAATTGACTACGTTATAAAATTTATTTGGTGGTCCAACTTTAATGCTTATAATAATGATTATTGGTTAAATTGGGAACTTTTTAAGTGGGTAGTAATAGCTTTCGAAAATAAAGGTTGATTGAGTCATGAACATAGATTATTAATATACTGAAATTAATATTAAATTATTAAAATAATATTTAAATTTGATCTTTAATAAAAATAATTTTTATTAAATTTTATTTATTTTTATTAAATCTAAAATTAATCTAGATTTTTTTATGAATCGAAGAGTTAAGAAAGAAAAAAAAGTGATTTCGTTGGTGGTGAATTATCAAAAGCATATCACCACTTGCTCAATATTAAATCCATTTAATAAACAAGAAGGGGTACGTGAACTAATACTACAGCGCTAATGGTTTACCGTTTAACGACCCCTCTTTCTTTTTTATTGCTTAAAACACACAAAACACAGGGAAATTCATTAATGAATCAATGGATGAAAGACTTGAGAGCATTAATTTAATATCCAGTGCAAGAATAAATAATGCATGGCGAATGAATAAGCAACCACCATTCTTAAGTTCCTAATATTAACTTCATTTAACCACCAGTTTTTTTTTTTTTTTACATCTTTCTAAGAATCAAATTGTTTTTTTTTCTTGGGTAAAAAACTATGGGTGTCTTACATCCCAGTTGATCAAATCATTTAAAATTGGGGTATAGGATTTAAAAATTATAAATAATAATTTTTATTATTAATTATTTTTTTGCTTTTCTTCTTTATTAATTTTTCTATTATTTATTATTCTTCATTTTCTCTTTATCTGTAAGGATATAACTAGTAAAATAATATTTAATGTTAGGACAATAAAGAGAAAGGTTATGTTGGTGAATATTAGGAATATCGGGGGCTAATATAGCGTAATAGTGTGGAGTTTTATTTATGGAAAGACGGCGCCTGTGAACGTAATCTGGAAGGAGAAATGAAAATGACGAGGCAATGGTGTCACGGTTCACGGAACATAATTCGGTGCGCACCAGACTACGGTCACGTCACTTATAATTTTACCACCACCATTCATCCCATCTCTGTTACCACGCTTTTATGCCTTACCCGGCCAGCAACACACAAAAAGTACCATCCCCCATCTTCTTTTTTTTATAATTTTTTTCGTTTTATCTTCTGAGTTTATTAATTACTTAATAATACAGGAAAAAAAGATGGGATTCTGTTCATGCAAAGTTCTCGATGAGCTGCTTGGTTATCCTCGTCTTAATAGATTCTTCGATCTCTAATTTTGAAGCAAGAGGAAATACTTGCAAAAAGAACTCCGACGAACAAGTCAGTGATACTCTGAGATGTTTATATATCTATGTGGGGGATGATGACAATGTACTTAGAGGTATTTCCTCTAGGTCTGTATATACACGTCCGACGTTGAGGAGGTTGTGTCATATTTGGAGTCACGTTGGCGAACCGCCTTTCTATGTGCGTGCCAAGATTGTAAGAGACGATTGAGGTCCATCATGTGCCGAGTACGTGTCGGGTTCATGGGCTTTTTCCGCACGATACATTGAGTTAATGGAAACGGTTGAGGGCCATCACATGCCGAGCTCGTGGGTCGTACAGTACATAAGCTCCCTAAGCTCTGAATTCATGATGAATGATAGAGTTTTTAAATATGGTCTCTGGCTACCTGTGTTTTATGAGTACGTGTTGAGGAAACTCAAATTTGTATTTGCAGGCGCTGTCGACAAGTTGGTTGATGCTAGGAACACTGGAACAGGTACACGTCCTTCAGACAAGCCTTGTTGAGGTCAGTGTAATCGACACAATCCTCCACTTTCCATTGGATTTCTTGACCATCACAATGTTTGACAGCCATATTGAGTGTGCGACCTCTCTAATGAAATTGGCTTTGATTAACTTCTCAGTTTCTTCCTTCACAACTTGTCGGCACTCCTTGCTGAGGTTTCGTCGCATCTATGTTATGGGTTTGACTTCGAGAAAGACAAAGAGTTTGTGGCATATGAGATTGGGATCTATGTCAGGCATGTCAGCGATGCTCCATGCGAATAGATCACCATTTCATGTCAGCAAGTCTTCGATCCTCTTCTGAAGGTGTTTGTTGAGTTTTTTGCCCCATCTTGGTGCATTGGTGGGGTCCTTTGCTGAGTTAGAACAAACGCAACTACTTGGTTGGTGTTGGCCTCCTGTCTTCCACATCTCTCCTTGGGTTGAGATCGGGTAGCTCGGTGCAACGCCTTCCATGTGGTTTGACATCTACTGTATCGGCGTGTTTCGCAGAGGTGAGTGTGAAGGGCTTGAAGAGTAGGCTTTTGGCGTAACATTCTTGGGTTTCAACCTGGTCTACTTTAACAGTGACTATGTCACCACTTTGGTTGGGGAACTTCATTGTGAGATGGGACGTTGAGACGATTGTGCCTAAAGCGTTCAATGTCGTTTTATTGATTAGAACATCATAGGAGGTGTCGACGTCGTTGAAGACATATTGGACAAGCAATGTTTCCGAGAAAATCCTCTTCCAAAGGTGGTTGCTAACTTTACTACACCGTGGGTGTGGACTTGCCTCCCCCTATATAATCGATCAAGGGTTCGAGATGAGCTTTTATTAGTTTTGGCGAGACGTCAAATCTTTGAAAAGTGCACTAAAAAAGTATGTTTGTTGAATTGCTTTTGTCTATCACAACTTTCTTGATGTCCATGATGATGATATATGTTTTTTTTCCTTTTTATTAGACGTCTTTTATCTTTTGAAAAAGAAATATCTTACAAAATTTTCTCACACCTTATAAATACAATATTAGTTTTTATTTAAAATTAAAAAATTTCTTCAATTAGGATTTTTTTCATAATTTTTTTTAAAGTAATTTACCACTAAACTCATTACTTGTTTAATTCAACTTATTTTAAATAAATAATTATCTTTTTTATCATTCGTTGACTTTTTAAAAATGAGTATTTTCAAAAAATTATTTTACCAAACCTGCCATCAAGCTTATTTATCAAATTGAAGTTCCTACTATTTACCATTTTTATTTTCTGTATGAAAACACCAACCTCCAGAAACAATTTTCAATTTTACTCGTATATTCCTTTCAATTTTTTACTCATATATTGGTAAATATCTTTTGTTGCGTGTATAGATATTTAAAATATAGATAATGGGTTTAAAATATAATTTTAAAAAGTTTAATCGACATGTATGGTGAGTGTAACTTTTTTTTTTTATTAACTAATTTAAAACTGTTACTTTTTTAATTTTTAATATAGTTATTATAAAACCATCAAAAATATTATATACTATGATTTATAAATAAATGATAATATAAAAACATTCACATTATTAGTGAATGTATTATTTATTTTAATCATAATTCTGAAATATATTGTGATACAAAATGTTAATTGAAGTTCATTTTAACATTTACTGAAAAATTTATAAGTTGTCTGGAATTGTTTAACTAATCATATTCAATATAAAATTTGGAAAATATATATATCACGATATAAAAAAACACGTAGCTTCATACGAAAGAAAATACGAACCAAAAAGGAGAATTATTTAATGAAAACTCAAATTTATTACATATAATATGATTTTGAAGATATTTTCCTTATTGTGGAAGAAAAAACATCACTTTTCTGTTTCATTCCCTTTTCTTTTATTGGGCAACAATAAAGCAGAACATTGCATAACGCATAAATCCAATTTCAATCTCTGTCTGTCCCGTCAGAGATGAATATTAACAATCATGTGGAGTCAATTATGGAACAAATTCTCTGTTACTAAAAATCGTATTCAACGGAAATATGCCTCTGATTCCCGAATGAGGAAATTTTTTAGATCATTTGATTCCTAAAGAAAAATACTACACAATTTCAATCGGTGGAATTCTCGCATTTGGAACCCAGAAAGACAACTTTGGATAGAATCTAATCCTGATTTTATTGCTTTATACTAATTATTATTTCTCTTTTACTTGATTATTAGATTTTGTAATTCAAAACTCGATTAAATCATTTTTTAATTAAGAAGCCGCCAAAGTCACATGAAGGATGTGAAATTTAGCTGTCTTCAATAAAAAGATAAAGGAAACTAGTACTATTGTTTTTCCCTTTCATTGTTGTTGTTCTTGTGATATTATTGGAAATAATTTAGAGTTATGTTAGAAAATAGAAACAGTGGTCCTGTTGTCTCTTTCTGCCGTGGTACCTCCTGTGATAACAAAGATAAAGAGAAAAGGAAGCCAGAAAAGGCAAAAAAAGGAAGAAGGGTAGAGAGGTACAGAACAGTGGCACGCATTCAAATCTTACCAAAATTAAAGTGATGTCAAAAGGTACTGTTTCTGTGGAGTGGAACAAAGACACGTGAGCAGCATTTGCTTCCATGCCTTTTCTTCCTTTATGTTTATCTTGGGTTTATTTTTCAACGTAGGAAAGAAAAAAAAAAACTAAATAGCCAAATCCATGAGAGTATGAAGAGGGATGAATTGGTGTTTCTGAAAAATAAAAATAAAAATTTAATTTTTAATATGTAAAAGTAGAATAATTAATTTTATAAATAATTTAATTATCAATTGATTTTTAAATTTTATAACTTAATTTTAAATTGATCCTTAGATATTATAATTTAAAGATAAAGTAATCTCACAAATTTAAGAGTACGACTAATTTGTCGTACTTAGGATTAAATTTATATTTATCATCTTTAATGATCAATTTATCATTATATCATACTTTTGATAATAAGTTTTACTATTTACACAAAAAATATTACTCTATATAATTATTTTTTATAAATAGATATATTTAAAATACATTTTTAAAATTAAAAATAATAATTTTTCTTACCTCACTTATTATACGATTATCTTCTTTTAGCTTCGAGCAATTTATTATATTATTATCTTTTTGTAAATTTTAACAATTAGCTCATTAAAAAATATAAATATCGTAAAAGATTAGAACATATCCAATATCCAATATGAATTTTGAAACAAATTACAGAAATGACAGCCCAAAAGTTATAGTAGCCCAAAAGTTAAACGGGCCTCATGTGGGTTATGTAGCAAGCAATCGTAGGCCCATCAATTTTTATTCCACGATCATTTAGTGGGCATTGTATATATCTGTTTAATGGGTTCACTGTTCAACCCAATAAGAGTTGGGCTAATTTATACCTTTTTTCTTGATTTTGCCTGAGATTTGTTTCTCAGATATTAACTTTCAGGTAATGGTCTGGTGTCAAAAGTAAAATTCTCTTTGAAAGGAGTTTTTTCGTACACAAATTCTAAAGTTAAACTCGGATAGAAGAAAACATTGACAAAAAATAATTCTGAAGTTAAACTAAAATGGCATGTTTAATAGATTGATTTAACTGTGTTTTACTCGTAATAGCTCATGCTAATTAATTGTACTTTAGGTTTGATTTAACATCTTCAACGTGACAGTTTATAAATTACAATAAAATGTTATACGTAATGATTATTTATTTATTTTTCTGTACATGATTAATTATTTTAAAACAATGATGCTTCTATTCTCTTTGTTTTTGCATTAAAAAAAATTAGAATCGTGTACAATTGAAAATATAATTATACTTTAATATTTTATCTGTAAAAAAACTAAGGAAAAGTGCATTAGTGTATGCCCAAATGATGCAAAAAAATTCAGGTAAAAAAAATTGTCGTATCTCAACTTCATTATGCATAACAGGTAAAAAAAAAAAAGAAAGAAAAAATCATTATGCATGTATGATGTATCCCACTATATCAAACTTGAGAGCATATATATCGTAGAACTAGAATAAACTAAGCTGAAGTGACCAGTTAACTTTGAAGTTTGAAGTGATGAGCTAGCCCTTCACCCTCAAGCCATGCCACCACACAATTACAAGTCTTGCCTTTATCCCATTGTTAGTGTGGTCAGAATTATTTGGTCAGTTTGGTGGGGTGCATCCTCAACGTCATCATGTCTTCAACGAAGAAATTATGAATCAACGTTCCTTCTTTGCCTTTGCCTGCATACTTTTTATTCAGTATGCAATACCAACTAATCTAGAAAAGACCCTTTGTTGTAAAGTAGTAAAATAAATGTCTATAAATTAATTTTGAACTGTTTAATATAATCAAAATGTGTTTAAACTAATCTCATCCGTAAATTTACAAGGAAACATGTAATTTTTATTAAAAAGTCTGAGAATTAATTATCCAAATCCTAATCAAACAAGGACATAGATGAAAGGAGTCGCTAGCTGATATTTTATCTCATTAACTTAAGAATGATTCTAAAATTTTCTGTTTTGTACCAGTTCTCATAAATAGAATATTCAACCAGAATCTCCACAAGTTCGTATGAGCTGAATCTAATGATATACCTAAAAGAATTTCAGCCCTCAAGTCAATATATATAGAATATAAATAGAGGGTAAAGTTTGAGATAGATTATCTCAAACCTTATTAGGTTTATTTATGCCCTTATTGATTTGATTATCTTTGTGTGTTTCTTAAGTTGGGTAGCATGAAAAATGCGTCATTGTTCAAATTTTACTAGAATCGCTATCTCTAACGAATTTCTAACCATGATTCAGTGCTTCACATTCATATTGAAGTTCATCTACCACTAGAAAGTTCTCAATACATGCTTTTTGTGGCCTAGTTATTAGGTTTTAGCCATTGAACAACACAGACGTAGCGTGAATTTGTATCAGCATTTGCAAAATTCGCTTTAGTCAAAATTGATTTTGAAATCTGTCAAAAAGAATTTGATTTTGAAATAAAATGATTTTAAGTATAGATGTTACATTGAAAGCAAATTTGGTGTAAAACATTAAAACATTTCAATTCAACATGGAAACTAATTTTATTGAATATAGTCAAACAAGGATTTGTATGTTGACCATGTTCATTAAAATAAAGATTCCCAGAAAAAATCAATTATAGTAATATGTTTCCCTGTAAAACCAAAACATACACTAATTTGCAAGATTGAGCCCAAATTATCCAAAGAGTCCTCACTTCCTACAGCATCCTCATGCTAATTCTTCTACTTCTTTGTATGATAGTAATAAATGCATTTTATACTTTCAAAACATTAGACCATTTACTTTCTCATTTAATACTTCCTTTATAAAAATCATAGAAAGATTTGCAAAAAGATACGACGCTACACTTACAATTCTATTATCTGCGTGTGATTTGAACTTCAAAGCACTAAAATTACCACAAAGTTAACTTGTGCATGGTTTTCAATGCTAGGAGCTGTAGGCTTTTGCATTTTGAAGTAAACAGGATGTAAAAAGAATGAAAATATTTACCGCAACTATCAATTTTGGCCGTTCCTTGATTTCAGATGAAGATGAAAGGAAACAATTTCCATTGAGAAATGGAAGAAAGGGATACATCTACTAGCCCTTGAGTTACAAAATCAACCCCACTACACTAAGACATCAAAATAGGACAAAGAAAAGAGTCAAGCACAAGAACCAAAACTTTACATGGCTTTCTCTTGTTTTTCACTATATTTTGATGTGATCAAGGCTTTCTGACACAGTTTTCATTCTAGGTCGCAACTCTGGATCGAGTTCAGTGCAGTTCAAAGCGATATGGAATGCCGCAATGACTTGCTTCTTAGCATAAACTTCAGGGATAAGTGCTGGGTCTATGATATCAGACAATGGCTGCTCCTCCTTGAATGCTTTCCTTACAAAACTCTCTAGTACCTTATCATCATTTTTTGGTCCAAAATCTGGCGTCCTACCTGTCAAAAGTTCTAACAGCACTATACCAAAAGAATATACATCACATTTCTGTGTGAACTTGCCACCAGTAATGCGCACCTCAGGGGCCAAGTAGTGGTTAGAGGAAGCAGCAACCTTTGAACTAATTGCAGTTGTTATAGAAGACTGGTTCAAGCTGTTTTGTTTTGGAGCCATTGTAGTAGACTTTGTTGGGCCCAAACCGAGCCGAGCAAGTCCAAAACCTGACACGTATGGATGGAGCTCATCATCCAGCAATATTTTTGTTGACTTTATGTTGCCATGGATATATTTCCGACCACTGAACTCGTGTATATACATCAAGCCCCTTGCTGCTTCTTGAGCTATTTTTAACCTTGCTGCCCATGATATTGGTGGCAATGAATTGGAAGGCCCACCTGCAACCATAAAACACCAAATATTGAGCAGAAAATGCTTGAAAACGGTCCTAACAAAGTGGAAACTGAAAGTCACGTCAGAACCACCCATAGCAGAGTTTTAGATAAATTCAGTATGAAGGCAAAAAATGAGAAGCATTACATCCATAATCATGCGAGGTTTCACATGTTATAGAGCAAACAATGTCAATGACCTTGCCAAAACAACAATACACAGGTGATAGAGTTACAATATAACCATTCGTTTTAACATCAAATTTGATAGATTGTGACTTCATTGTTAGAATGCTCAACACATCAGAGCAGAACATAAATCTTTATACTTCGAGGACCACCACACTACAAGCAAAGCATAAAGAAATCCAGTGGATATGCAGTCAGAATCACTAAAAGACGACGATCATCAGCTGCACTTAACCTACCGTGGCAGATCACTGAGGTATGACAATGATTGCATTGGGACCATGGGATTTTCAATTACCCAAATGGGGTCAGTTTTGCAGCTATCACCATCGCAACAAAACAAGGACCATGCAAGATATTTTGATTGAATTAGATTAAACGGCCACAAGAAATCCTAAAACAACTGTAAGTTAATACAAGTCATCTTTAAGAGAAATGGTAGGCAATTAGCAGGACACATTGTACCATACTTTTTTCCAATTTACTCCTTTATACTGGTTAAAGCAATTAGCAAGGCACAGTACTAATCTACCATACTCTTTTATGTTTGATTCATTAAAGGGAGTAGGACCCATCTTAAATAATGGGTCATGCATAAGTGTGTTGCCAGCATCGCTCATAACTTCGGATACCCAATATTCATTCACCAGCATAAAGCTATAGCTCTTGTGATCACAAACAAAAGACACAAAAAAGGGGACTTTGGTTGTCGAGCAGAGGCACAATTCACAAAAGGACACAATGGCCATGGCCCCCAAAATATGTAGTGCAAATACGGAACACCACTTAAAGGCTAGAAAAAGTGAAAGTTACAAGTAGCAAGTTGCAACAGGTAAATGTTTCATCCACCAGCTCCTGCATACTATGTCCCAGTACAATTATCACGATGCTCTAATGGTCACATGATCACATAATTGACACTTGAAAAGTAAAAGTTAGAATTTGAATCCATCACATGGTGCCCATCATCAATTCAAAGTCGCACACACATAATAAGCTGCATGTTTTCACTTTCCCGAAACCAAAAAACCATCCGCATTGGCCTTATGGCACTACACTAGATAGCAATTTCGTCCCATCTAAAGAGCAACAAGAAACCCCATAATATATTCACTACTTGGCATAATAAAGCAAAAATTAACGGATTAACCTCATGTGACAATTAATTGAAATATTAAACTAGTAAATTACCCCAAATGAATAAAGCAAGGAAATTTAATTCAATTTAATTGAACAAAGAAAGACAAAGAATTGATACCATGTAAGGCAGTGTGCAAGCTTCCATTGCGAATGAAATCCGTGATTAGCAGCTTCTCATCATGCGCAAAGTAATAAGCTCTCAAAGGTACAATATTGGGGTGACGAACCCTGGCAATGGCCTCAACCTCAGACTCAAATTCCTTGAACCGCCACGTGGCATCACCCTCACTGAGTCTTCGAACAGCCACCACATTCGCCGCCGCCGCCGCCGCGGAGGAGGACCCTTTTCCGACTCCGACAACCTTGTACACAATCCCACTCCTGCTCTTCCCAACAACATACGCAGACGCCCTCAGCAAATCCTCCAACTCCAACTCAAACCCTTCATCCACAACAACAAATTTACCCTCTTGCCCCTCTCCCCCACCCACTTCATTTTCTAACTTTGGCCCTCCCAATTTCCCTTCCTTGCCGCCCCACCGTCGCCGGAAAACCCACAAAGAAAGCGAAACTGCCCCAACCGCGACGGAGAGCCCGGAGATAACAAGAACAGCAACAGACCCGCCACCGTGCTGCTTCACTCTCTGATCATTCCCATCAGGGTGAAGCGAATTAGGGTTCTGAGGGAACCCATCTTCAGGGGTCGCGAAAATTCCAGGCTTTTGCGCTTCAGGGCAAGCGCTCTGCAATGGGAACCCGCACAATCCAGGGTTACCAGAAAACGCGGTGGGACCCTGGTTCAAAAGTGACCCTTTCTGTGGGATTTTCCCGGTGAGGTTGTTGTTGCGGAGGTCAAGGCTGACGGACACCGGAAGGTTACCGAGGGACTCCGGAATCCCGCCGGAGAAGTGGTTGAAGGAAAGATTGAGGGTTCCGGCGAGGGAGGTGAGATCAGAGAGGGTTTCGGGGAGGGAGCCGTTGAGGGAGTTATCCGATAAGTCCACGTGGCGGAGGAACTTGAGGGAGCGAAGCTCTGTAGGGAGGGAACCAGAGAGAGAGTTATGAGAGAGGTCGAGAACGATGAGTGACGTGGCGTTGAAGAGAGAAGGGGGAATCGCGTTTGAGAAGTTGTTGTGGGGAAGGCTTAGTCTTTTGAGGGAGGTTAAGAAGCCCAGCTCGGAGGGGATGTAACCGCTCAGGTTCTTGTTTGGGAGGGAAACTTGGGTTACCTTGTCGCCGGAGCAAGAGACTCCCGGCCAGTGGCATGGGGTGCCGTCGGTTTCCGACCAGGAGGAAAGAACTCCGGCGGGGTCGGAGTCCACGGCAGCTTTCAGGGCAAGCAGGGAGAGGCCGTCGGAGTTGAGGGAGGTAGTAGGAGGAGGAGTGAGGGAGAAGATAAGGAAGGAAATGAGAAGATGGTGCATTGGCATTGTTGACATGATACAACGTTAGTGAAGTTGAAGCATTAGTTGTTATTGTTTTTAGGCAAGTTGGTAATGGCAAGTACAGAAGGTGAAGGAGAATGGTGTTGTTTTTGAAATTGGCTTACTTCTCGAGGTCATGTGGCTGTGTTGTGTTGTTTGAATTTCTCGGACCGTCCTTGCTTCCCTCTGCTTCTACTGTAACGCTCACTATAAACAAATACAGTAGTACTTCTTAAATGAATAATTAAATACTTTTTCAAATTGGAAAATTGGTGTCCGGTCTTTGTGTCTTCAAGTGGGTTCAGTCAACTTGGTTTCCCATTTCAAATTCAGATCATCCCAAAAAAAACAAAAAAAACATGAACATTTGGTCTGTCATCCAGTTAGATCATGGGTGAATAACATTATATTTTGATATGAAAATTAAGTGTGTGCTACTGTGCTTGACTTTTCCTTAAATCTTGATTTGGTTGCATTGTAGAGAAAATTTTAAAATATGATGTGAATCCCAAGTCTTTATTAGTATATATTACACTATTTTACTGTAATTCAAATATTTTTTCTTAATTTTCATTCCATTTCACACCAAATTTACCCTTGGAAAATTCTCAAATTGTATTTGGATAATACACTAATATAAAAAGGATATTGTGTGTCTGAGCTTAAAATTATATATATAATTGAATATAACTTATTTTGAAAGATATAATTATCATTAAAATTTAAAAAATGTTATAATAATTAAAAAAATATTAAAAATAAAAATACATCAAATAATTTTTTTTTATTTATAAATAATAGATAATAATATGAGGTTGTTTCGCCTGAAACCTTTATCTTATTATAAATATTTTGTATTGTATCGTTATAGTAATGAGTTCCTGCTGTGAAAGCATAGAGTACAGTCTGTTGGTAATTTGGCATATTTGTTGGCTTTTCTGGTGTCAGAAAAATGACTGATAAGTAATGAGTTTGTAGTTTAGCGTAGTTTTATCTGGTGTCAGAAAATCATTTAACAAGGACACCACGCCTTTTAGTCTCCTTTCACTTTGCAGTTGCCACCAAAATGGCCTTATGCTGTGCTACCTCTCTAGATCCAGCAAAATCTATTTATGGGATTCAAAATATCATATCGTATGTAATTAAGATTCTTTTTATTTTCTGAATTTACTTTACGTCCTCCAAATGAGTTTAATTTTAATTAAGCTAAAGCCAAAATCTGCATGCTCGGGCTGGTGAGCACATGTTCGAATCCGTCGTTGATCAGTGCTCCATCATCATTAACAAGTTTTTTTCTTTTCTTTTTCTGTGAGCAGACAAAAACAATTTGCACTTGTTTACTATTGGGCAAATTTTGAATGCACTTTTCTAAGTATTTTTAATGTTGTTTTTGAATTACAATTAAAATTTTACTACATCAGTAATTTGTATTAACTTTTAATATAAACTTTTATCATGCAAGTTGCTAGCATGAAATTCTAATTCAAGTAGAAAGAGCCACAATTAAAAACTTATAGACATGCATTTAAGTTTTGTCATTTATTGCATGGTTACCCATCCTTTTACACACAAGTTCTTCAATTTCGATTTGTTTTCAACGTGTGAAGCCTTTTGACTTCATTGAATACGAGTATGGGTGTGAAGCCTTTTGACTTTTCGAGTCCGTGTGAAGCCTTTTATTCCTACTATTCACTTATAATTAAATATGAATATATTGGCCAAGATGCAACGGTTATATTTGGAGGAAAAAATAATCACTAAGTGTTATATTTGACTTTTTAATATCATATTAACTATTTTTTAATAATATCTTTAATATATATCATTGTAATTTTTCAATGTAATGTTAATAGTAAGATAACTTTTAAAATTATCATTCTTTTTTATCTACTCTCTATTCCTATATTTATAAGACAATCAATAAATTGTTTTACCCCTTATTATAAAAATTTCTTTCATCTTTCTTGTATATTAATTATTTTTTAATTAAAATACCCTAAATTATCTATTTTTCTCTTCTATGAAGATTGAAGAAAATGAGTAAATTTTCAATAAAATTAAAAATAAATTTGGATAAATATGATCAATTTAATGTTTATAACTAAGTTAATTAACTTTTTTAATAAACATAAATTAATCAATTATGTTTTATGATTAAAGAAGGAGGGAGTATTTATTAATTTTTTTGTTTGTTTGTATAAATAACTTAGGATGATATTTATTTTGGGGATGGATGGAGTATGTTTGAAATTTATATTTAAGATATTTAGTTTGTTTAATATTTTTATTGGTTGGTGTATTTGGATATTCTTAAAAGAAAAATGTCGAATATCTTTAGTTGGGTCTATAAATGATTAAATGGTTTAAAAAGACTAGTAATCATGTAGCCCACATAAGGCCGGTTGCAGGTCTCACAAAGCTAAACTATTTATTACACAGTTTGAACTAAGTCAGCCATGTAATTAAGTTGCCACTCATCATGAAAAGGTTAACTCCACTATTTACTACATTTTAGTAAAAGTGGAATTAAACAAAATCTAGTACTGTTTCTGGTAGTGTTAATTAAATGAAATGGAATTGAAAAAATATTTAAATTAAAAAGGTACTATGGTAGAGGTACTACAAAAGAGAATCAAATTTATAACGACTTTTTTCCACCGACAATCGAGATATTTACAAAGATAGATATCTATTTGACATTGATATTTGATTGTTGTTGGAATATGATTTTATTTTGTTAACAAGGTCAATATTGCAGAAAATTACACATATCCCAATGGTAAAATTTGTAATGTCTATATCAATGTGTAAAATAAATTTCAATATTGCAGGAAAATTATACTTATCTTAAATGATAAAATTTGTGATTATCTATATCGATGTGTAAAATAAATTTCTATATTAGCATCATGTTTTCATTAGAAAAAGTACTACTTAATCACAACAATATTCATTCTTACTATGAAAAGTATAACTAAATGTCAATATTTAATGTCGTTGTGATTTTTTTTTATACCAACGTATTTGTTATTTTTAGATAATTTTGTTTAAACTGAATATAATTGTTATCAACAATAAAATTCACTTTTTAAGTATTTAATTGAATTGTGTATCCAAAATATAAACCTGAAAGCTTTGGTTAAGTTGAAGTAATTCCACACCGGCTGATTCACGTTTGCCTTGTGGAAAAGAATATGGAACAATGGAAGAAAAAAAAAGGCTTTTTAACAGCAATAAAAAGAAACACTTTTTTAATAATTTAATGTTATAATAGATTGGAAAAAAAGGCCATTAACCATTCAATAATTACAATATTTTAACTCATCCATTCAACTTATTTTTGTTTTCTGAAATAAATTAATTAGATTGAAAATTTTTAATTATTTAAAATTGTTCTCTCATACACACAGTGGAATGCTGAGGTGCCTTACAATTGCAGGGAATTTCGTTACTGCTCCTCCGCGAATCACGATAGCTCAAGGTTTACTCCGATAGATTTAAGAGATGAAGGGTAAAATGATAATTATCGTGTGATGGCTGATCCCAAGTTTTGGTTTTGGTTAACTTATGTTCAGAAATAAATATTGATTAGTTTGTTTCCAGAATGAACGGGGAAAAAATTAGATTTAATACAAATTAAATAAAAAAATTAGAAAAATGGTATAAGTTGGTCAAAATTCAACAAAATATGGCACTCAATCACACCTATTTGGGACGTGTTTGTGCTCATGGTGATAATTGGCAGAAAAAAATGAGACACGGTGTTTTTTTAAATTTATGAAAGTCATAACTTTTAATTGAGATGTGTCCTATTTTGTTAAATTTTTCTCTGCTTACACCATTTTTTTAAATTTTTTTATTTAATTTGTATTAAATCTAATTTTTGGCATGTGGAATGGTTATTGACGATTATTTAATTTAAATGCCTCACCGACCATTGTTGTTCATAATATTTTGGAATAATGTGTGGATCAGCCTACCTTTTCAGCCTCATGAATTGGTAGTAATTAGTTCGAATCGATGTTGAAAACAAAATCTTAAATATAGTTAAGTTTAAAATAAAACTTAAAATAAAACAGCCCTAATGTTTCACAAAATCTTCCTGATACTTCTATCTTTTTTACACATATACTAACTACTTTACTTATTTAAAAAATATTACAGTGACATCTCTTAAAAATATTATAATTCCTAAACCAAACAGGGAATGTACAGCTGTCGTGTCGAGGCTTCATCACCTTGTCCGTGTGCAGTGTTCCAACAAGGCAACAAGCCAAAAGAACATAATACCACCTTCCTCCAATCAATATACTCTGCCTGCCTATCTCTTCTTCTTTGCAAATCAACAATGGGTTTGGATTTGTTCTTTTGGCTTGTGCTTTGTTTGCCTCTCAACTTTGCTTTTTTAGCCTCAACGTTCTACCAGGTATTTGACTTTTCTTTCTCTTGCCATTTCAAGCATTTTTTCTTCGCCAAAGCTCGTTATTTTACTCCAATGTGATTGAATAGTAAGAGATGATTCACGTTCATGTTGACTATTTTTAGCTTCGATGAATCTAAAAATGTTTGCTTTTTTTATTGGGTCGAAGGTTTTGATGTTGTCTGACTTGGAAGCCGACTTTATCAACCCCTATGATGCTTCATCTCGGATTAACTACTTTATCGTTCCTGAGTTTATTGGGCAGGGATTGTTGTGCGCTTTCTGCCTTTTAACTGGTCATTGGATCATGTTTTTGATTACGGTTCCTGTTACATGCTATCATGTGATGCTGTAAGTACAAAATTTTACAACAAAAAAGTCACCAAAATGTGCATGTGCCCCTCAAATTTTATGAAATGCATTACATGATTTTTTCCCCTTTTGCAAATTCTGCTTCCCCTGCCTTATAAAGTTGCTAAAGTGGATTTTTTTTGGTATAGTCTAAGCTTGATGTGATTTTTGCCCTGAGGCTCTCCCACCTATTGGACTAGTATTTTGGATTAGGCTTTTGTCTTTTTCTTTTCTTCCTTGCATAAATTACAAGCCTGGATCTACTTTATTTTGGGGCATAAAGGGAGTGAAGAACTAAGGAAAGGATAACAGTTGGAGGCTTGGAGCTTAGATGCATTCACTTAAATAATAAGTAATTGATTCAAAGAAATTCTGTGTCACTGATGGAGTACTCTTCATTTGATTATCTTTCCTAGGTCACGGTTTATAGAAAGTTTTCTGCAACAATTTTTCATTTGAGAATATGGGTCAACTCAACTTCATTTTCCAATATTGTTATACAATTGATATTAAAGACATTGCAAAATTTTTAAAACATAGCAGCTATTCATGCTGTTCACTATCAATTTTATTTCAGCATCGTAATTGAGAGTGGAATGATACATGAATAGTGGTTTTGATTGCCCTGGCCAGCAGCTTTAACTTATTGGTTTTTCCTCTCTTTGTTGCCATCTGGGTATTATGAATTTATGATTGAAACTGCATCGACTCGGGTTATATTTTTCTTTTTTCTTCTTTTTTTAACTTTAGGATTATTCATGCAGACAAATTAGCTGGAATTCTGTAAACTTTCTGTTTATATTGAGGGTTATTGTTCAATTAATGGGCATTACTAGTTTGCATTCTTGAGGTTTTAATTTGTTGTATCCTGCTATCTGGTTGTGCCAATAAAATAAACTCATGGTAACAAGTTTTATGTTTGAAAATTTCTGACTTATATTGTGAATTTACAATTACTGTGAATATATATCTGGTCCACATAAATATCAAAAGTAAATGACATTGACCAGAAATAGAGTTAATTAAATGAACCATTGTGCACATACTTTGTTCTGTACTCCCATATAAGGCTTAGCTTATGAACTTGTATGTTCTCTTTTCAATTCATTATTGTTCCATTCAATGATTCAGGTACATGAAACGGAAGCATCTCATTGATGTTACTGAAGTGTTTAGGTTACTTAATGCAGAGAAGAAATTTCGGATAGCCAAAATTGCTTATTACTTAACAATCATCTTTATATCTATCTTCAGGTTAGTTTTTGATGCCCTTAAAATAACATATGCTCATCTCCTGTGTTTTGGATTTTACATTCTTGCTGCTTAATTTTATGTCTATTTATTTTTCGAATTAATGTGAAGCATTAGGATTGTGTTAGGCAAGCCCAATGGGCTGGTTTCTGTTATGGTTAGCTGAGGGGGATAGAGTTAGTTATTGTTAATGAGAGAAGATTTCAGGTATTCTGTTATTGATGAGTGGATAGGTTTAGATAATGACAGAAGATTGGAGGTACTTTGTTTAGTTTGTGGTCGGGTTTTGGAGGTAAAGTTCTCAGGCAGGCTTTCAAAATCCTTACAGCAACTACTTGTTTCATTATTTCTCTTCACAACCTGGGTTTGTCACTCATCCCATGCTAAATCTTTTCATTCATTCATTATCTGATCACCGAACCAGTAATTATCAGATTCATACTTTAGCCAATACACATGTAATCAGCCATGTGTCTAGTTGCCATTAAAACCTTCTATATAGATACATTGCTGGGGCAAATAAGGTGTACTAAATTTTCCTTTAAAGTTAATTAAGGCTATATTATGGCCTTATGTGAATTCACAAATTTTGTACCTTGTGTCAACCTCCTTAAACAAAATAACTTCCATGCTTGTCATCACAAGGCAGAGTTGCTACTTTTGGTTGATTCTTGATGAGGATGGACCGTTGAACAGGTTCCTGATTTCCTTCCAATTCATACCAATAGTAGTGTCTTATGATTGTAGCTAGTCAAGACACTGACTGCAATGACACACCTTGGAGGCTGCAATGGATTGCATCCAACACAATTGGGAAGTCCTGTTTGGGTCTTTAAACGCATCCATATATTTAGGTTATCATATGAGAACATTGAATTTTCTTTCTTAGGATTCTAGAAATATGACAAACCTGTATTATATGGTGTTGAATGTTGACAGCATATTTTTGGCTGTACTACAAGTGTGCTAAACTGCCAATATTTTCACTTTGTTTGCTAGTGCATTACACTTCTGGACCAAAATTTTAGGATTAACTAAACACAAAAAGTAGGAGTTTTTACTATATTCAAGTATGAGCTTCATATACTATTAGCTGACTGGAACTCAACGATCTTTGCTGCCATATTAATTTGTTCGTGAGCAAAGAATCCTTTTAGGAAGGTTAAGTGAGGGGTGTTAGATTGGTGAAGTTGAACAGTAATATCTCTCTCTATTATAACTGTTGGAACTATTAGTTAATTTAGAATTGGAATATATCCAATTGCACAAGGTTCAGAATCTGAGTAATTAAGATGAACAATATAATCTACTATAACTGTACAAAAATCAATTTAAATAGAACCTGTATGATAAGTATGAATCAAACACAGATGCAAAGAGATGAAAGGATCCGAGCCCAACAATGTTGTCTCCTTAAGACAATTTGGTCCCTCCAATTGATGCCAAAGATTGATGAACAATAGTTTCCCAGGATAGAATGGATCAACGTCTGAAGATTAATGGCACTTCAAATCAACAACCCAAACGAACAAAGCTAATGCTTGAGGAACCACAAAGTTATGTGATATGGAAATGCACTAGTCTCTAAGCGAGACTATCAGAAAAGATTAACTATCAAAACTCTATCAGTTTTCCTACTTCCTATTTTCTGACTGTCTCTGTGTCTATTTATAGACAACAAACAACCCTGGTGAAGAGTTGCCAGTAAACCATTGCGACTCTTGGCGATGAACCATCGTAACCGTTGGTTATCAGAGCGGTTGGGAGTAGTTATTTTTCTAACCTTTCCCAAGAGCGGTTAAGAGTAGTTATTATTTTGAATTGTTAACTGCCTCTTATTCATAACCCATGGAGTTTAAACAAAAACTCCAACATAACCATTCCAGACTGTATGGATTGCAAAGGGAAGCACCTAGCCTTCACTTGCTTTCTTGCCTTTTCAAATTTGATCAGTGTTCTTTCCATTTATCTTATAACCAGAAAATAAGATGAATGTTTTGCTCACATGTGAAATACTCTACAGTTATTTATATATTTGGAGTTGGGTCTTGGAGGGGAAGGAGAAGGACAAATATTTTATTTATTAAAAAACATATAATGTTTATAAAATAAACAAGAGATTAACACATTAAATTTATGTTAATCTATTACTATTTATTTCTTTTATTTTTAAAAAATTATCAAATAAAAAATTTATTATAAATGAAAAATCTATCCTCTCTTCCATACTCCTCCAAAACTTTACTCTCAAACACACCCTCAACTTTTCTTGCTATTTATCGTTTCCTCAAGGAACCTGAAGGTCAACTTCTCTACCAATTTTCCATTTGCAGGCTTGTATTGATGCTTGTCTACTATTTAGACTCTGAAGATGAATGAAGTGGACAAACCTTTGAATACCGACTACTTGTGCACTATGGTGTAAGGTGGTGCGTCTTTTTCATTTTCTCTGTTTTTGAGGGTGTGATTGAGTTCTGTAGCATAAGATTTAGAACTAAAAAATCACAGCTGTAGCCTCTAGGAGGAAACAAAAATCTGTCACTAATTTGAATGAGTATTGCCAACTCAGGTATACCATTGTTTGACTCCGGTTAAGCATGCTCCCTTGAAATAGCTTTCCAACTGAATTTTTATGGTAACTAATTATCATAGAATTGGAAGATTATATTTGGCAATGGCAAAGGCAAGGGTGATTTGAACATTGTATATTATTTGGGTGTCCTAAGAATGCTACAACTTGTTATGAAGTAGCAACACCTTGTGTAAATTTAGCATGAACTATTGTAATTGTAATACTATTACGAGGCTTTCACGTCCACCGTGCTTGTTTTTATTTTTTTGCGTGAAAGACTAATTTTTCTTCCATTTCTGTGGAAAATGCATCTTAGTTATTTTAATTACAAGGACGTCCAGAATTAGTGTGAGGAGATTCATATTGAATTTCAACTTCATGACCAGGTTGTTTCTAAAGAAATTTGTGCCCTTGAGATATATGTTCGTATGACCTTTTCATGTTTTTTGCACTCAATATTTGTGTTGGTTGTGTTAGCGACACAATCACAACATGTTATAATGAAATTAAACAGTATAATTTTTAATATAATGATAAATGTGATAAAGATATTTTTCATCATGTTCAGTGCTGAAAACAGTATAATTTTAAGGCAACATGGGCCCAACGCTGGTATTTTTGGACATGACATAAACTTGCTACGTCTGAGCCCAAAACGTATGTGTGTTGGGTTAGGCTGGGCTACATGAGCCTCGTACTCATTGCAGAAAGATAGTAGTATAGTAACCTTTAGGCTGTTGCTTCCTGCACCTCCTTTTTGGCTTCCTGAATGGTCAATGCGGAATTTAAAATCACATTCTGGAATACCCTCCCTTTTCTGGCTTCTAGAATGACCAATCCAGAAGATCAAAACATTCCGAAAAGGGTGTAGGAAACAACTTGGAGGTGCAGGAAGCAACAACCAAAGCTTTATTATGCTCTATTACCAAACCGTGATAAATATGAAGCCACATATATACTCCATTTAGATTTGTTATTTGTACTAGTTTGTTGAGAAAACTAGATTGTACGTCCATCAAGACAAATTTTTTTTACTGAATAATAGATTTTTAAAAGGTTCATCTTTGAAATTCCTTGAGCTGAAAAAGAAAAAATGTCTAAAATGCATCTTTGAGAATCACTTTCACCTAATACTTTTCATATCAAGTGTCTATCATAGTATTAATTATGGGAAGATTCTTCAAGGGCAAAGATACAAAGGGTATTAATTGAAAGATATATTTTGGCCTTAGGATGAAAAGATAGATAGATAGATATATAGATAGGGGCTGTTGCTGAGTAGGTTGAGTGATCCTTGAAAATGACTGAAGGCAATAAGCATCTTGGGAGACCCGACATACTGTTAGCAGCTTCAAAATAGTGTGCCTTTCTTTCCACAACTTTTTTCCTTTATGCTCTCATCTAAAAGACGCTAATAACATTGAATTGATGATGCATTGGGTCCATTTTGAAATTTTCCCTACTCCACCCTTTTCTCCCCAATGTCCCAATTGATCCTTCCTAAGGAAGTTTATAACCACTTGATGTGTTGACCCTACACATTTGGTCCGTGACGTTAAGCAAAATGTTGGGTCATTTTCGTGTCTGCCTGTTTTTTTTTTTTTTTTTTATGTGGGCCCTTCGCCATCAAGGTCTAGCTTTGGCTACTGCAATCTGCCAATAGTCCTATTCAGCCTTGTCTACACATTTATTCTTGATGGTTAAGTTTAGGGCTTTAAGGTAAATTCACGAAATTTGAGCCCATAATTGAAGCTTCCGTTTGGATTTGGAAAAAAAAAATCCAAAAGGAAATGGGGATTTGAGAGATTCTTAAGTTTTAGTTTTAGTGCTCCAAAACTAAGGAAGAAAATTCTGTTGCTCCATGGTCCTGACAAATGAGAAGCAGCTAAGTATGAATCTTCAGCTAAAAAAATCATGTCACGGGTGGAATTTGGTGTTTCATGTTTGTCTTACTTTAGCTAGTTACTTCTTAGTGCATGTTTGTTTTAGTTGAATTTCACGTTCCAATGCATGTCCAATGTTAATGAACTTCTAATAAAGGATTGACATTGAACAAAATCAAAGTCAATTCAAACACATCCTTAATTCTCATTTGTCACAAGATTAAACCCCATATTTGATCTCTTAAAATTATTCACTTTAAATAAGTAATTAATATCAGTCATTAATAAGAAAATTGACGATTAATATGTTACATATGCATGCATAACAAATTATGAAGTGTTGAAATATCAACCCTTATTCCTTCTAATTGATAATTTATGTTATTTTTTCTTTGTTCATTTTAGAGGAGTCAAATATGAGTATACTCACTTGATCATATTATAAGTATCTGTACTCTAATACTACTTTTAGAATTCACAATTTTTTATTTTAATCCTTAATTTTATAAAATGTCATTCATTTAATTATTATATATCTGTTGTTTTTTTACTAACGTAAGGAACTAGAATGAATGTTATTTGATAAAAAAAAAAGTTAAAAATAAATAATGTTTTATAAGTCAGAGAGTAAAGTGAAATTTCATAAGAGCATACCAAACTGAGGGTTTACCTAAACTTGGTTTAATAATCAACAACATTAAATTGGATTTCACAATTGGAGTCAGTTGATTTTTTTTTTTTATCTTATAGAAACAAAGACCCTGGAATCATGTCAACAAATTGAGTTAAATTCTTTAACAAAGATAATTGATGAGATAATTGCATTTATGGGATAATTGTTTGAATAAATAAAGTTATAGATGTAACTTGTGAGATCCATTAAAAGACATGAGTTCTTAAGTTAGATAAAGCTTTTAAAAATAATTTGTCATGATGGGAACTATATAAACAATAAATTATGTAACTCCCATAAATTATTCACTGAAGATACTATAAAATTAGAGACTTATCTAATAAATACTGACAATCTCCATTACTAAAATAAGAATTTACTCATTTGATGTAAGATTTGAGTACAAGTCTTAACATATTGATGTTAATTTTAATGACTAAATTAATTTACTATTATAAAAACTAAGAATTAAATTTACATTTTTATTATATTAGTAAATAAATTAATCAGTACATATAATATAATTTCAGAAATTAATTTAATATATTACTCTTGTAGAAGCAAACTTAGACAGGCCAACCTTTATATTATATATATAATCACCTAAGCTAAAAAAGGAGGTCGAAAACTTGAAACTTACAAAGTTATTAGGAGAGTATGAAATGAAATGGAATGAAATTAAGTTTTTAATTAAAGTATAATATAAGAGTACTGTAGGCTTCACCTCTCTTTATTGTTTATTCTACTCATTTTCAACTCTGTTTGGCTACAACTCTACAAGGAAGAGCTAAAGTGAGTTGGTCCCTCCCTGTAGCACATATTAATGGTTCACATCATGAAAGTAGCAAAGAAAGAAACGACAAGCTGAACCCGACATTGGAGAACAGCCCTTGCTGATAAAACTCCGCGTTCAGGATATAATTATTGTGTCACATCATCTAACTTCAACTTGTTCACAAACCTAAGAAAAACATCAAAAGAAATGAAAGAATCGTTTAATATGGAGCCCCAAAGTTAGTTGCCCTAATACCCTCATCTACATTATGAAAAGATCGTTAGTTTCAGCCATCATATGGTCAACATCTTGCACGTTATTAGGTTTGATCGATGCTCAACTTTATATTTCAATAATTGTTGATATGTAAATAGTTTTCCTTTTCCAGGAACATAAAAAAATCCTCGTTGAAATAGCTAGCAAGACCTGCCACGATTATCTACATTGTCAATTGTAAATTGATGACTATGACCTATCTAAGATTCACAGGCAGTTTGAATGAAGGGGAAAGTGGGCTTTAAGGTTGAAACTTGAAAACATTGTGCAATGCGAAGAAATTAGGATATTAAAGACTTTATGTTGCCATGTTGGTGTTGAGTTTGTTTTCCTTTTAAGATTAAATCACTGCCTTGACGGTGATGTGCTTGAGCATCCATTTGATAAAATGAACGCGGAGAAATTAGGAAAGACTATGAAAAGGTTACTCCTCATCCTCATTTTTCAATGGGGACGACAAATGGACCATACTGTGCTTCCCAAAGAGTTCTAATGTAGCAACAATGCTACTTTTTTTTTTTTACTTAACTTGATTAATTTTGTGAGGTTCCATACGGGTAAATATTTTATGATGACCTTCGGTCTTTCTATCATTGCATGACCTGAATAAATGAGGAATGATGCTTGCACTCACATACTATTTTTACAATTAACATGGTGTGGTGTGGTATATTCGATTGATAAGAGATCTCATAAGGAGTTGATATAAGTTTCAATTTTAAATTTATATGTATGAAAGAATATTGGTTGAGAAATGTTAATTTTTTAAATGAATTCCAGTACTTAAATTAGTTTCTAACTTTTTGACAAGGAGATATTCCGGGTTTATAAAAAGAAAATTCCTACACAAGCCATTGATTGAAACCCCGATTCCTTTGTATTTTTTATATTGAACGATGTCTATTGTGCACATACCCAACATTATTAAAAATTTCAACAACGATTAGATATTAGAACATCTTTAATAACTCAAGATCTGGTCTTTATTATATCTATTAATAAAAAAAGTATACAAATCTCCAACTTGAAAAATGAGATATTGTAGAAAAATTCTTTAAGATCTGCAAAGTATTCAAAAATAATATTTTTTTTTACTCTCTCTAAGATTTCAAAATGAGATCTATGACTAAAAAAAAAATAGGAGATATTTTCAATCATATGTGATATTATGGGTTCTACAAAAAAGTGGTCTAAAATCTCAATTTAAGATGTACTACATATTCTTATGCTATTATTTTCAAAAGCCTAGTGACATGCTTGGTGACCAAAAAAAGGTGAGTTGGGAAGGGGAGTCACGGCGCAGAGAGATCCATCACTGCGACCAGTCATGAGGTGGAGAGAGGCAGCAAGATTGTGGAGATAGGCCATGGAGTTGAAGGTGACTAGAGTGATGAGGGTGATGAGAGAGAAGAAGATGAGTAGTTATTTGAAGGAGGGAATTCATAATCTTGGTTTATTAGTTTGGTTAGTGATGTTGTTGGCTTGATATGTAACTTTCTTTTTTCTCAGGTTCTCAACTTTAGTGCTATTTTATCCAATAGCTTGATATTATAACTTCTTTGTGGCAGAAACTGGTTGTTTTTCTCTATGATACCTCTAATACTCTTATATTAATATACTTATTTATTTGTTGATTAAAAAAATACCAAACATTATGTGTACAAGAATGGCTTCCTGTGCTTTTATCGGGTTTTGTTAAAAAAAGTGGAATTTGTCTACTCTTTCTTGAAACTTGTCAAAAATGAAAACCCTGACTTTCCTTTGTTTATTTTCGTCATTCTCTTGTCTTAAACTTTCAATACTGTCATATTAGATTCTGATTTAATTCGAATTTAATAAGATAGATTCATTTAAAAAAGTAAAACTGTTTGAATTCTTTTTTTATTTTATTTACAAGCTAATAATTTACTTAAGTGAAAGGAAGTTTCTGTATCAAAAAGTGAAACGGAGTTTTTACTATTTAAAATAACGAACATTAATTTATTTATTTAATTTTAAGAGTAGTTATGGGTTATGACTTATGAGCCAATCATTGAGCATAAAAGTAGGAAGCACCTAAATGGTACTGTTGTTATCTAATTGAAGAAAAACAAGGTGACTTGTACGATACACTCTTTCTTTAAGGTGTATGATATGCTAGTTTAGTTTTCATGTGTCATACTTAATAGTAAAATTTATTTTTTCTCTGTTTTTTATGTTTTTTAAATTTTTTTACAAGTATGCTTCTTTAATAGAAAAAAGTTAAACTACAATTAATTACCTTATAAATAGCTTTCTTTATATTAAATAAACTCTTGTTGATATATATATATATATATATATATATATATATTAATTTGCTATGATCCAAGTAATGCATGATAATTCATGAATGGGCCTTTACCACTGTTTTAAGTCTTCAATTAAAAATATTAAATATCACTGCGTCAGCATAAAAAAATCACTGGGCCAATGGGTCACGTGCCACGTGGGCTATGACTTCCTTCATGCACTCTCAGGCTGACATTCTCTAGTCTTTAACATGTTGATCTTGTTTTAGGAGGTATTTATTTTATCTTGTTGGGGGGAAAAAGTTGTTGTTGTTTTTATTTTTTATTTATTTATGTTACAAGAAGAGAAAGTTGTTTTCGATTATGATGCAACACACAAGAAAAGTTGACTTAAATAACACACACCAAAAAGTTAACTTAATAATATAATTACTAACTGTTCTCGCATTTTATTAACTAAATAAAATGACTCTTAATTTCTTCATTTATTATAATTAATACTTCATCTATTTTAAAATAGATATTACATTTGAATGAAAAAATTGTTCCAAAATAAATATTATTTTAATTTTTAAAGTAATATTACTTGTTTTTTTTCATTAATATTTCTAATATTTGTCACTTTAATTTAAATTTTTTAAAATAATATTAATAATAAGGTTAGTTTTGTAAAATTATTATTCATTTTTATTATTTATTAGTTTTCCTTTGATAATGACAACATTTATTTTAGAACAAACATAGTACTAATTATTCTGGTGTTTTAATTATTAGCTAAAAAAATATACAGCTAAACCAGAGTGGGTTTTCTGATGTCAATTGTGACATAACTTGTGCAAGTAGTACGACATCAATTCAGAATTCTTTCATACGACAAACGTAGCTCTGAAGCTGTTAATCGGTTTTTTCTTTGAATAAAAATTTAAATGTAAATTTGAATTAGGAAACTTATGTTGGTTGAGGGGAAAGGGGAGAGAAATAAAAAGGAAATAATGAGTTTTATCTAAATTTTATATCTTTTACACTCTTTTTTAATTTTAATATTTTTTTTTTATATTTTCATCTTCTCAACTACACATAACATTAGATTTGTCAATCTCATAAGATTAGATTGAAGTGAAAAGAAAAGAGATAGACAGAGAAAATAATATAATATATATACATGAAAAGAAATTAAATTATATATGTATAATTTTGATAGTTATTATATTATTTCATAATTTTTAATTAAATAATATTTTTTTAAATTGAAAATTATTTCACATAGATCACATATAAAAAATTTTATATTGATCCAAAATTATTTTTTATCTTATTTATATAGAAAATCGAAGTAATATAAACATTTCAAAATATGTTCATTTGATTACTTTTTTATTGTTATTTAATTTTGCCAAAATTTGACCATCTTGATAATATATATATATAATATTCAACAATTGGTTAATAAAAATCATATTTTATATCAAGTTATAAAAATAGTATAATAGTTATCAAAGTTACATCGGAATAATTTAATCTAAGGATGTTCATGGGTTGGTTCGAATGGATTTGGGCCAAATTTAGGACCCAAATTTTGGTCAAATTTAGGAATCAACCCAATCAAATTTGATCGGTTCGATTCGGTTCGATTTTTTAAAAACAAATTGAAACCTAACCCAACCCGTTCATGAACGGTTTGATTTGGTTTGGACCAACGGGTTACTCATTTAAATTTGATATTTTTTTCTTAGAACTACTATTTTATATCATGATTCATCCAAAATCCAATATAATTAACACAATAAGGTAAATAATCATTTTTGTCCCTGAATGCGTAGAGACCTGACAAATTCCGCGAAAGATGAAAATTCAAGTTTTATTCCTCGAAAGTGAAAAAAGTGCGACAAATCTATTTATCCGTTAACTTCTGTCTGTTTGTTACTGTTAATAAAAGAACCTACGTGACATATAAAGAGAAAATTCACAAAAATGATTATCAACATGACTGCAGAATAGATTGGATCAAAATGTTAGTAAAAATGTGAGTAAGTTTCCATTGGATAAATTTGTCAGATCCTAAATTTCGTTTCATTTAAGGATAAAATGTAATTTAGGGTATATAGTCATTTTCGTCCTTGAATGTGTAGAACACAAATTCGTTCTAAGGGATGGAAATTCAAATTTTAGTATATCCATTTACATGCATTGCAAATTTGTTACAGTTATTTGTTTATCTTCTCAGATCATTGACACATTATTGGAACATAATAGTATTATAGGATATTTTTGTTGAATGAAAATTTACTGCTATTTTGGTCAAATGAAAACTAGTTAACATTTTGGTCCAATCTATTCAGCATCCATATTGGTAATCATTTTTGTGACATTTTCATCCTTCTGTACCAGGTACGCTATTTCATTAGCAGTGCATATGAATGAATTTGTCGCATTTTTTTCACATTCGAAAATTAAAATTTGAATTTTCATCTTTCAAGAACGAATTTGTCAATGCTCTACGCATTCAGATATGAAAATAACTATTTACCCTACATTACATTTTAGGCTTAGTGAATATGGTTGGTTAGGCCCTTTCCTAAGTAAAATTAAATCCTAAAGAGCTTCATGGGCTTCTTCTTCAGGCTATGCCCTTTTCCATAGAACAAGTCCAACTGGTGTTGTCAGCACATGTCTGGTTGCTGTCTGTCTTGTATCAATCTTCCAATACAGTACACCTACCTAACCAAACCAGCTCATGTTTTTGTTATCCACCAAACCTCATTTACATTTCATGCTCTCATTAAGGAACACAGCTTTTTCCAAGTATTAGTCATCCTTATAGTCACCATATTTTTTTATCATTTAAATTAAAAATAAAAACCTATCTTGCTTGATATAAAAACAATTGATGTTCTACCTAAATAAATTGATTTAATATGTACAGATTTGACATAAGTAGTCTTATTATATTAAAGTATTGAATAATAGAAGAGTATAATTTCTGACCAATTTTCTGAGAACTGTCAACTGTACAATTGTATGTTGGCCAGATTTTCAACAGAATTGAGGTAGAATTTAATAGCCATGGACAATTATATATATATATATATATATATATATATATATAGGTACATGTATGGATCATGGTTGAGTCGTAATCAGAGCTCTATAACAACCAGTTACTACTTGAAACTGAATAGTGAGCAGTAAGTGGGTAACTCTACTTCTTTCATCAATAATCAATAACATTTAATAAAAATGGTGAAGTTTTTCAATATATTTTAAGGTTTAGGACCACGTATAACTGAGTGCACTGTTGTATATGAATAGCATTTAGCTACGTACCCTTTTGCATCTGAATCCACACAGAGTCCACCGTTCACTGATCCATTTCTAACTTAAATCAGGTCGCAGAGATGTGAGGCTACAAAAAAAGTTGAAACGTGTCAGGTCAACCTCTCATAATCTGTTATGCACTTATGCAATTCTTGCCCTCAACAATTTTTTGTCATTAATATCAAAGCCTGTAAGTGCTATCGCCCTAACAGTACGATAGACAGATTTTACTGCTTGTTAGAGATTGGAAACATGCATAATGCATTCAGCACGTTACACTTTCATGGTTTGAATAAACAGAAAAGTATTAAATGAAAATGCAAGTAATAATGTTTTATTAATAATAATCTTTTGGTTGGTGCCCCTTCTACTAGTACATACTTAATATAGTTGATACTAATTTCTAAATAACAAAGAAGAATCACAACATCCATATTGGCCAAACTCAGGAATGTAATTGGTTGATAATATTTGTTTGTTGGGTGGTGTGATTATATAAAATTATAAATATATATTTTTATATTGAATGGATAAGTTTTCCCCTTCAAGCTATTTTCTCCTTCTCCTTACGCAGAGAATAATATATGACGATCTTATCTCTTCAATTCGGCCTTACAGCCTTGCTCGTATGTGACAATATACCTTAATGGCCAGCTGCAACTGCATAATAAAAGTTTCTTTTATATGGTTTTATTTCCTACATTAAATGATCTAAACAACCGTGCTTTATTTTTTGTGGGGACCAAGCAAATTAGTCTTTAAAATTATAAAATTCAATTCATTTAGTTATGGAAATTACAAAAATGTTATTTAAATTTCTAAAGTTAATCATTATTTTTGTATTTCTTAACTTTTTCCCTAATATACACATTGGCAAGATCCTAATTCATATATAAATATATATATATATATATAAATTAATAAAAAATATTACTAGAACAAAAAATTAGATACAACTACACCTAAAATCTAAACTTATATACTAAATGTAAAAGTTTGACTTATTTGACAAATGAACCAAGATTTTCAAATTTAACTCGTGAGCCTAACGAAAACTATTAGGGGTGTGCTTGAGAATAAATTATTTATTTATTTATTTAACTATAAATAATTTAATATTTGAGGATAAATAATTTTTTTATATAAAACCTTAAATTTAACTATATATGGAACTTACTGAAATAAATTAAAGAGTTTATAAGATATTTCTATCAATTCAATTGAATTTCGTATAAGTTTTTCTAAGGGTATTTTTCTTTAAGAAAAAAATAATGAAAAATGAAAATCAGTAGAAAATGAGATTATTTTTAATATGTTTGATAGAGAAGAAAATGAAAAGAAAGGAAAATTCTTTTTTCTTCTCATTTAAAAACAACTGGGTAATAAAAAGAAAAAAAAACATGACATAAATATTTTTAATAAAAAAATAAAATAAGGATAAATTAGTATTTGCAATGCATAAAGTCATCTTTCTGACCTCTTTCTCTCCAAAACGGAAAGATTAAAAAAATTGTTGAACCCCACTTAACTCTTTACGTATCACTCCTTCAAATAATGAATAAGTCGAGTTAATTATGAGTAACATGTAATCTAGTTCAGAATACTTTCGATCCTATATAAATAGGTACAGTGTTCATCATCCTCTCTAACCCTTTTATATCGCGGCTTGAAGCAGAGCAAAATTAAAGAGGATAGAACACTATTTCTCCAACCTCTAATCATAATAAATGAAAGGTACACAAGCTTTGCATATCACTTTATTTACATGTGTCACAATACATTAATGGGAACACCTACATACATTAACTTACCATTACCAAAATCAAACCAAAATTTTGTTTTGTGGATAGCGCTGGATGTGGGAGGTTAAGTGAGTACAAGGGTACAATTTGAAACTTAAGGGTTTCCACTACCTAACCTTGGTTACTAATTATAACTTCTGGTTTCGTTTCCTTTCATGTGTGTGACTCTTTAGTAGCATTGCATGAGAATGGGAGAATTAATGGTACATTTTCCATTGTCCTTGGTCGAAGAGTCCCCTAAAGTCAGAAGATAACAATTAACTGGTATAGCCTTGTCTCTCTAACAAAGAGGTTTTCATTATTCACTTTTATAATTGTTGCAATGAATTAGATGCATAGATGGTATACTAGTGTTGCATAAAGGAAAACCAATTTCACTTTTATAATGGCATCGTTAGACTTATGTGAGGTCAGGGTCTTCCGAGAGGATAAACCAATTCCTCATCCTGCAACTGCAATGCAAACTTGTTAAATGAATACAACTTGTTCCAGTGATATAGCCATATAGGGGTACCAGTGACTAACATATACTGAATAGGACTTGACTCTGCTTGTCAAGTCTAGCCTAAGGCTATGATATTGTTTTTAAAATTCTTTAGAATCATTTTCAATTAAAAAGTTCTAAGAGAAATTTAGAATGACGGGGTAGTTTCAGGGATTTTCAGTTTCAGTTTCAGCCCCAACAACAACATCTATAGTACGTGCTAGAAGATAAATGTTGTTCATCTTGTTGTCATTTCTAATTACAAAAATTGTTTTATTTTATTGATCAATTTAATAATATTTATTTAGAAAGACATTTTTTATATATTTTATCGACCTTAAAAAAAAGAATTCATAATTTTTATATTTATGTTTTATAAAATCAAACTCATTTAATATAAGTAGCTTGCCATAATTTCTTTTTAGAAGTTATAGTGAATAAATGATTAAAGCTTATGGAAATACTTGAGGTCTTACTAAGAAGCTAAAAGTTTTAATTATGATAATTAAAAAAATATTTATCCATTTTTTTATGTTAATCTTTGTTGTACTTTAAAAAATAATCATCACTCTAATTCCCATATAACAATTCGTTAGGATTTTGGACTATAAAATCGTACGAAAAATGCAATAATTTTAATTTAGAAAATATTATTTTTGTGGTCCTAATTAAATTGTCTAATAATAACTTGATTTAGATCTGGCCAATGACAAGGAAAGAAAAGAAAAATAGTATAAAAAAAATTAGAAACTAAAACAAAATTACAATTTTATTACAACGAAAAACGTGTTTAAATTAAATTAAAATAGCGTATTTTTTTTACACAAGTCGTTTGAAGTTTTTTTTAAACCACGAAGGATCATGATCCTAATCATAATTAGTAAACAAAATTAATAATTGTATAGTAAAAACAAAAGGTGTTGATAAAGTAATGGAATGCAATATAAACCACAAAAAACGAAAATGAAAAAAAAAACCATAAAAACAAATATTTCTTATTATAGATTGGAGTGGATTTCAAATATAATTAGTAAGTTGCTCGTGCCTTTGCAGGGTTTTTATTTATTTATGCATATTCGAATGTGGTGTTTGTATGTATTTGCACCAACAAATATTTGTAGGGGTGATAATTAATCGAGTAAACTCAAAATTACTTTAAAATTTTATTCGATAATTAGTTGGTTGGATTTTATTCATTAATTATATGAGTTAAATAAATAAGTTAAACTTAAATTATGTATAGTTTGACATGTTTGATTCATGAATAAACTCGACACATATATATATATATATTAAATTTATATAATTGATTGAGTTTTCTTTTCTTTTATATATGCATGATAGGATATTTTTTATTTATTTAGACTTTGGTTGTAATTACGTTTTTTCTTTGTCACACTTTGTGTCTCTACAAAACTAATAGAATAAGTTTAGTTTTTGTTTTTTTTTATTTAAATTAAACAATCATTTTATTTAAAATTTACTAATAATCTAGGATTTAAAAAATTTGACTCTTGATTCATGTGATTGGAGTTAATTAGCTGTTTGCGAGCTTGAAGCTAATTGAGTTCGAGCTATAAAAGAAGATTCATGTCACCACTTAAGTTAAATATTAATGAGTTGAATCTAGTTGAACCAAACTCAACTTGACTAATTTTTAATGGTAAATATTTGTTTCCACGTAAATAGTAAATAATAGTATCAAATAAAATAAAACAAATTCAATATCTTTAAGTAGTAATAAATTGTTAAATAAAATTAACTCAAAATAATTTTAACTATACCAACAAATATGTAAGTTTAAGATAAAACTTTTAAGTTTTAGTGTTTGTGTAAAATACAAGATAAAACTTTTAAGTAGATAGGTAAGACTATGTTGAGATAATGAGTCAATTATCTAATTGGTGGATCAGTAATTAATCTGATTTGATTCAGTATATATTAAAAATTATATATGTATCTATTATATATAAGTATATAATTAATATTATTTGATTAAGGAAAGTCCATCCATATTCTAAAATCTAAAATAACAATTGATAATAATTCAAAATTCCAAACTTTTTTATAAAAAAAAATTATAAATCAGTCGGGTCAAATCGATCCCAACTAAGATCCAATAATCTAATCGATTGAGTTTATCTGAATCAACTGCATATCAGGTCCAATAATAGAACTAGTTCGATTAAGTCATGGATCTCAATCCAATTGATTTGACTAATCTATTAGACCAAATTTCACAACACTCTAATTAGTTGTTAAAGCAAAGTAAGTTCTTTAGAAAAAAGTAAGTAATCAAAATAGTTTTTTTTTTTTTTTGGTTATCAAAGAAATCAAAATAGTTGAACTCATTTCATCACTTGTCATAAATTTGTTCCGTCAACATTAATAGAAAATTATCCAAAGTATTCAAATTTAGATGCAACAATGTCTAAACAGAAACCTCATAGAACTTAAGGATTATACCAAGGTACTATCTAGTCAATCTAACAGCATCCATTTGCCCCTCTCAGTTTTTGCTTGAATCGGTTATTGTATCACGACAATACAGTGGATGTTTGCTTGCACGTCCCATAAGTGCGTTTTTTTAGAATTTTCACATCAAATTTCAAATTTACGTGAAAGCTACAATACGTTGTGTTAGACTAAACGCGCCAGTAGGGAGAATAAATGCAGTTCCAACTTAATATTTACACAAAAAAATTGAGATTGTGTCTTAGCTTATACTCTTTCCACTCCTTCAACTTAATCTTTTAGAGAACATTATTTTGCTACGAGCCTACATGTATTATTTAAAAGAGATTCGAATAAAGTAGGATCATCATTAACAATAAAACTTTCCATTAAAATGTTTAATGTAATTATATTTTTAAAATTAAATTAAAATAATGTGATATCCATTAATCTAAGTGTTTAAAAAAGAAATATCTTATTTTAAAAGTGCATATAATATAAAGTCTTTATATTATATAATAGTATATAATATAAAGATCACTTATTAATATGGATCTTTTTTGCACTCTAATAGCTAGGTGTTTGATTGGGTGTCCTAACATGATCATGCATTAGTTTAGAAGGAAAAAAAATACTTACTTATTCGTCATTTAAAGTGAATTTACACTCAGATTTAAACACAATTTTGATAACATGAAGATCAAACTAGTTTTACCATTGAGCCCCTGAATTAAAAACAAAGGTAAACTATTGATTAGACGAGTTTTAGCGCTAACTTTATGCTCATGTGAAGCACGTTATTGCGGGAGCAATAAACTATTGAAGGAACGAGCTTATGCAAGGTGGGAAACTTCCAGAAAGAGATAATGAATGAAATAGAAGTGCTTTCAATGACCCTAGACATGGCAACTTGACCCGCACCCGTGGGCATCCGTCCGAGTCTGCCCCGATGTTAACGGGGAAAAAATCGAGTTGAGCGGTTTCGGGTTCGGGTTTGGTTTTTCCCCGCTTGTTTAATTCGGGGGCGGGGGTGGTTTCGGTAATGCTGATAATCGCCCCGCCCCCGCCCCCGCACTCGCCATGTTATATTTAATTATTTACAAAAATACTTTTATACATGTGGAATATCTTGGGATAAAGACTTAATTTTATTCAAGAATTAGGAGTATAACTAATTTTATTTTTCAGTAATAAACATCTAATGTTGAAATTTTATTGTAATTACATACATTTGAGACTTAGCGCGATCAAATTTTATGTTATGATTATTGTTTAAAATTAATTTTTTAATAATAATTTTTAAGTGTTCGGGGAAGGGGCGGGACGGGGGCGAGAGCAATTTTTTTAACCCCGCCGGGTTTTCAGAGGCGGGAGCGGGGGTGGTTTTGAGGGCAGAGACGGAGGTGGTATAAGTAAAAATCGCCCCCGACCCGCCCAGTTGCCATGCCTAAATGATCCAAATATAGCAAAAACTGCTTTATAATGTGAATATCACGTTTCCGATCGATAGCTTATTACCAAATTAAACAAGGTTCATAACCAAGTTACCGCAACAGAACGATTATTACTTATTAGGATAGGGAATGCTCCAACGGGCTTCTTTTCATCCACAGGCCTATTGGTTTCTATCGAATCTCCGTAATCGTAAAAGTAGGAAACTGATTTTACGTTTAAAAAAAAAAAAAAAAAGAACGAAACCAAATCAACGGTGGAGATCAAAGAAAGCCTCTTGAACTGAAAATTCTGAAATCATTAATATTTCTGAATAAATAAATAAAAAAATGATATTCCCAGATGATGGGGCCCTCAATGGGTGGTGGTCCCAGCCTACCCTTTAATCTTACCTCAACGAAACTGTATGGCTAGAACCGTACGCGTATGATTCAACAGTAGTAGAGTAACCGTAGCGTAGCAACGTTGCTTTCGCAGTACTTCAAATGGCTGAGAAGCAATCTCAGACAGAATCACAGAACCGGAGAGAAAGAGAAAGAGAAAGAAAGAGAGAGAGAGACTTTCATTGACGGCCATTGAAGCTTTACTTCTTCTATCTCTCACTCCACTCGTAACGAAATTCCCCACACACATTCTTCATTTCCTCATTTTCTCCAATTTCAACACTGTCACGTTTCAGAGTTCGTCCAAGTAAAGACAAAATTCTGGGTGTGTACGGTTCAATTCGACCTTCTACGCTGCGTTTTGTTCGCTCAATGGACCAAGCTCCCGGAGGATTGCGCGGATCCGTTCACGACGGCGCCACGCTCGAGTCAATTCAATTCAACGAAGAAATTCAGGGACTCATGGCGCCGGCGCCGGAAAACGCGAGCTCGTTCACCGCGCTGCTTGAACTCCCGCCAACGCAGGCGGTGGAGCTCCTTCACTCGCCGGAATCCGACGGAGCTCGGAAACCGCCTAAGTGCCACGTCAGCGCGAACCAGAAACCCTACCTGCTCAACTCTTTCGGCAGCAATTTGACCTTTCCTTCCAACGCCGCCTTAATCGAACGCGCCGCGAAGTTCTCCGTGTTCGCCGGCGAGAACTCGCCGCCTCCGCCGGGGGAGGCGCGCCTGATTTCGGCAGGAACCGGTTCGAATTTGGACAGAGTGAAGAACGAGCCGCAAGAGACCGACTCGAACCCGTGCTCGAGCTCGAGGCTGGGTTGCATTTCGGATCCCGCGGTTGAAAACAACAATCGGAGGACCGCCAAGAGAAAGGAGCGAGAGAAGAAGGTAACGGTAACGTTACTTCCTTCCCTGATTGCAACAAATTCGAGAATTTGGGTTTCTTTTTACCGTAGAAATGAATGCTCAAAACGTGAAATAATATACGATTTTGTGGAATTCAGGTTAAAGGATCGTCGAAGAAGAGTAAGAGCGCCGCCGATGGGACCTCCGGTGACGGCGAGAAGCTTCCCTACGTCCATGTTCGAGTTCGTCGAGGTCAAGCCACTGATAGCCATAGCTTGGCAGAAAGGGTAAACGGTTGATTAATCACTAATTAGTTAGTTTAATTTCGATCACTTTAGTGTATTTTATAGTTTTACTAAGCTTTAATTTTTTTTAATAATTATTAGTATTATTTTATTATGATATAACTGAGTTTCTGTTATAGGCTAGGAGAGAGAAGATCAATGCTCGCATGAAGCTTTTGCAAGAGCTGGTCCCAGGCTGCGACAAGGTCCGTCTCTCTGCCTTTGTGGTCTTAATCTTAAAACCTTAAACCCTTAGTTACTATAATTAATTAATTAATTGTGCTTTGTTCGTTCTTTAGGATTATGTCATCCTTTTCCGTCTAATTTGTCTCCCAAAAGTGTAATTATGTATTAGGTTACGAGCTATAACAACGGTTTTTGTCATTGTCACCTTTTCAACCCCTCTAAATAAAAGTGATTGCTCTTACATCAAGAGAAGTGGCCACTGGCGCCGAGTGTCAAACATGGCATTTGTGTAACTTCACCCTCTCTTTTGCATTTGCCTTTTTGGGTGGTTTCTTTCTGGTAAGTGGTTAGAATTTTTTTTCGAAGGTTAATTTAGTCATTTCAAACTCGTAACTTTGAAGATCTTCTAAGATATTAGCCTGAATAAAGCGAGGTAAGTAAAGGGTTTTTCTTTTTAAACAAATTAGTCATTTTCGGAAATAACAAATTAGAATAAATTTTTGTTTTTTTTTAAAAAAAACAATAGGAAGGCACCCACTTGTGTACTCTAGTCCATATTTAAGTCCTGACCCAAAAAAAAAGTCTGGAAGCTCAAATAAGCTGAGCTTTAAGATGCAATATTGTGTACCATCCAATCAAATAGAGCTTAGCCCTACTACATACCTTGAACCATACAAAAAAGATGGATTATTCACGGATAAACAAACCTTAAACATTGCTAATTAAGAGCCTCTTGTCGTTTTGACCTGACTTATTTTTAAGCTGAGACATTGAGGGTATTTATATTATCTTATTCTATCTTTACTCGAGTATAAATAAAGATAAACCAAATAGACAAAGAATGAATTAGGATGGTAATATTAATTTTATTATTTGTTCGATATAAAAAATAATAGGGCAAAAAGTTTTTTGAGTGAATTCCATATATAAAAAATTTCTTCCTAAAGTGGGATTGTTTTACTTTTTAATATTAAAGATTTTTTTAATATAAAATTATAAATACTTTTATGTTAATAAACTACATAATATACTAAAAATTTAACTTTTAATTAGTATTTAAAATCATATATTTTATTTATTTATTTATTTTTACTTACTCTTCTTCCACTTATTTAAATAAGTAAAATAATTAATTTTTTATATATATTTCTAACAATTGAAATAAAGATTTTATTATTTATTTTACTTTATCTTTCTATTTCTTCTACTATTTTTTTTTCTTTGATTTATTTTCCTGTTTCATTGAACAGCCTAAGTGGACAAGTCTTAAGGCGCAGCTTCATGTGTAATCTTGTATAAGCCACGTGAAGTTGGGCCATCTTTACAAGACTACGCTTGATAAGATAATAATGGGACACGTGTCGTCACTCAGTTAAAGGCATATTATTTTTTTTCTCCATACAGTTAATTAATGCACAACCTTTTGAGTTTTGATGTGATAAAAAAATATATCAAAGCCTGATACGCTGAAAACGCACACGCACACAAAAAATAGGGATTTCACCATGTAGCAAGCAGTACTTACTACTTAACGCCTAATGGCTTTTTACAAAACGGCACTAGTGCTTTTCAACAAGTGCTGTGCTGTCACGTGGTGAAGGCCCCGCACTGGCAATTATTTGTGTATATATATATATCTATATATATAAATGTTTGAAAAAGAATAGTTTAAAAAATGAATTCTTAATCTTTTTTATGAATTTATGGAATTTTTATTATAAAATAAGTTAATTTAAACATACAATTAGTAAATTAAACTGAATTTATTTGATCTTTCAATAGTTAGGGGTGGTGATTGAGCTGTCAACACTTGGACATGGAGCTCAGTCAATGTCAAGGGTACGCTCGCTAAGATTAACTAGAAGTTGAAAAATTAATTGAAAGTTAAAAAATTAGTTAATAGTTAAGAGTTGAAAAACTATTTTATTAAATTATAAGTATTCGGTAAAATTAATTATTGAAATAGTTAAAAAGTGTAAAATGACAGAAAAATTATAAAATCACAATTTATTTAAAAAGGTTAACAAGAAAATTGGATAAATATGTTGAAGATAAATGAGCTGATTTACTTCATCATGGGCCACTGCGGGTTGAATAAAGAAAAAGGAAAGAATAAAGGAAGAAATAAAGAAGGTGGAATTATTGGTAGGGATGATTATTGGTAGTGTTTAAATAGGAAATAGAGCATTGGTGTTCATACTCAAGCTCAAGAAAATGTAAATAATTTCATACTTACCAGATAGTGTAATTTTAGTATCTATGGACATGGATTTATTACTTGCCTTTTGGTTGAATGGAATATTTGGTGCTTTTAACAAATTAGTAAAACAAGATGTTATTTTAATATTAAAGTTAGAGCTTTATGATCATGCATTCACAATGTAAATCTGTTTTACACTGTAAATTAATAAAAAATAATCATTAGTATGATTTTTAAGATAATTATTATAAAAATCAATAAATTTACTATACATGATGATTTATTATTAGATAAAGATGTAAAGTACTGTATAATCTATTTTATCTTAAAGTTAACTAAGAAAAATCAACAAAACAAGAAAAAAAACATTAATTAAAATTGCAATGTATAAACTCAATTCTTTTTTTAAAAAATCAAATCCTGGTTATAAGATAATCAGTATGTAATTGTATAATAGTTTGTATTATATATAATATAGGTGCTGTGGTATGAGGTGAATATTATAGTATCTAAACTGACCCTTGTACTGGCAAATAATAACCCAAGCCTAAATTTTAGACCTATTTGATGAGTAAAAATCTTATTTATTTTGAGTGGTTTTTTAGACACTTACAATCTTGGTTCAAGCAATCCCTAAGAGCCAGGGAAGAGAGGGGTAAAAACAGATTAATGTGTCAGGGTGATGTGCATGTTAGCTACTTCGCTACGTGGCAGCACATGATAAAGGGCACGGGCTTAGGTGAATCCTTATTTTGTCTTAATTTATTTGTATTGCATGTTAGTCAACATTTAATCAGATTCAAGTAGTTTTATGAAAAAGCAAAATAAGTTGTGCGTTTTACGCAATTGACAATTATGACCAGCGTTTGTAGGGCTGCACATGGGTTGGACTAACTTGACTAACTCATCAAACCCAATCAGTCCAACTTCATCTAACTAAAAAAGGTTGAATCATGTCAGTTCAACAATTTGCATTGTGTTGAATTATGTTAAATCCAATCTAATTGAGTAAGCCATCTGGTTAATATATGTTGAACCCTATCTAACTCAACCCAATCTCAATTGATTGGATCAATTAATTTTTTCCCCGAATCTGACTCAACGTGGCCTATGTCTAGCCTGCTTTAATGCATATTTGGATTACAGTTTGCACACCCAAACCTTGGCTTGTAGAAAATTGAGTTGTATCCCCAAATATGTTTGGCAAATTCATGATCAAGTTGTTTTTAAACATGATTTTGAGTTTTGTCCACAAATATGTTAAGGACTTATTATGGCCCCTAGCGGAATCACAGAGATATTCAACAAATTCAGCTCAATTAGGAATATATTTTACCAAAGTATAACTGTGATCCCGAGAATTCCACCTGTCATCAAAGCTCCACCTAGCATAAATGAGCAGGCAACAGAGCTAGGCCACATCTTCACCGTTTGGTCTTTCAGGCCAGGTTTAGTTAGGCTGCCCTCACTCTGCCTTATCAGGTCTTGGAGTAAATTGTTTCTGTAAGAGTCATAGTTTGGTCAAAAAGCCCAAGTAATGATAACTTCGTTCATCCACATTACAATTTCCTCTAACATTTGTTTTGGGCGTACGCTCTGTTCATTCTTCCACAAGGAGTATCTATTGCTCTCAGCTTTTCCATTACTAATTTTATTTTTACTTTTTTCTAAAATATTTTTTATTAGATAGTTGAGTTTAAGTTTGACTTAAAATTTTTATAAAAAGATAATTTAACAAAATGCAGAAAAATAGTTAGTACTCCTAAAATTGGCATGTAGAATAGTATTACATATAATAAAGTGGTAGTTTTTTGGTGATAAGGTCATTGTCATTCCTTGAATAGGACAATACATGCATACACAAACACACGTCATGGATTATTATATGCGACAATTTTGGTAGTCCCCTATTGTTCCTTTCTTCGGCCTTCTGGCTTATTTAAGAGACAGAATGGTGGGCGTGTGGGGCGGAAGAGACAGAGAAGGGGGGGGGCAGGGGGAGGTTCTACTTGAACTTCAAACTAGTATCCATAACCATGGTTCTCTTTGGCAAGTGAAAAATTAATATTTAATCCATCTTTTGACGGTGATGGTATCGTTATCTTTACGAGTTTGGTATCCATCATTTATGGGATGAAGAAAATGGTCGAGAAAAGAATGCGTACTTTTGGGGTGCAGCTGCCAACCAGCAGACCTTTCACCTAACTGGCTGGGGTCAATTGTACGATCAAATTAATGTCACCTAAACGCATTTTTTATTTAATAATAATAATAATAATAATAATAATAATAATGTCACCTTAACATAAACTAAATACATACTAGTACCTCAAGATTTATCCCAAAAGAACAGGTTATAATATACGACTTGTGCATTGATATGGAAAATTAAATTTCAATTGTTTATATTAACATCAAACTCTTCACAGCATGCAGTCATTGAAATCACATTTACATATTTATATGTAAATTGCTGTCTTCATGATATTGACAGATAGAAACGTAAGCAACAAAAACAAGAAAAGGTTTATCAAACTAAAATGTGTAATATATTTCAAACAGACAACTATTTTTTTTTTTTTATGGTACTAGAAGAACAAATGCGAATAAAAAAAATGTGGTATTAGCATTATAAAGTATAAAGAAGAAAATAACCTCTTGTCTCCGTTTTTAATGTTGTCCAATTAAACATGGTTATATTTCATTCATAAATTCTAAAAAAAGGGATTATTCCTTTCTATTCTTTATTAAATAAGTAATTGCTTGAAAAAGGCCAGCCTACTGCTGTAACGTTCCCACTATTTGGGTAGTTTTGAAAAGGGTCTGTTCAGAAACATCATACGAGTTTATAGCGGACAGCATAGGCTGATTCCACAACCTGAGGGGAGAATAGTTGCACCCGTGGATCATGGTTATTGAAGCTTCAATGAACAATTTTCTCTTTTTCTTTTTTGTTTGCTAGCTCATGTTTTGGACTATGTTCTCTTCATTAGTCGATTATTAATTGCAATTGCATTTTAGCACCATTTTTTTATGTATTTTTCCAAAACTAAAATTTATGGGTTGGTTTTAAATTGAGTTGTCAACAATAGGATGCAAAAATAGAGATTGGTGAGCTTTGCTGCAATGCATAAAAATTTATCATGCATCTTTCTTGATGATATGGAAGTACTATTTAAATCATTCTACTCTGTAATATTTCAGAGCATGGGGGATGAATAATCGGGTATAAGTTATTACCAAAAATATGTTCTCTCATTCTGGCACAATTACCATGTACCATTTTTATGACACTTGCATACAGGTTTCAGGCTTCAGGCTTGTTCCATAAATGAGCCCCCTGTTTTTGTTTGATATGGAAGCCTTAATCTATGATTTTGAAGTGCATTTGGATTGTGTTAATATTCTAAAAATAGCTAATGTAGGTCAAGTATAGCTGACATGAATTGATTAACTGTGCAGATATCAGGAACGGCAATGGTTCTGGATGAAATCATCAACCATGTGCAATCTCTACAGCATCAAGTGGAGGTCAGACTCTCACATTGCAGACATTTTGCATAAATATTCTTCCAATGAGCAGGCTATGCTTGTTAATTTATTATCTATTTGGTTCTCAATTAAAATTATGGATTATGCTTAGAATTTTTTGAAAGAAAGGGCCTGGTTTCCTTCCCAAATTCTGAATTCATATGGCGTCTTAAAATTTCATATTTTGCCTTCTTAAGTTAGTGTAGTGTGGTATACTGGAACAATTTGGGGGTTATTTGGAACAATTAAAGCATTGGTTGCCTGTAACTGTAAGGAAGCATTAATCATTAGCAGTAATAATGGTCATATTATTTTAGGCTATATAGCTTGTAATCTACTTGAAAATGTCCTAATAGGTCTACCTACTATTTTCCCTCCATAATGTGGACTTAGGCATGAAATTGCTTACTCCTTGAATTATTCATCTGTTTGTTTACTGAATATGCTCAAAAGTTACCATATTCTAGTGATCATATTTTTTCTACTTTAACTTTCACCAATATGATTTTGATCTCACTGTTTTTTGCTCTGGGTGCAGATATTATCAATGAAACTGGCAGCAGTTAACCCAAGAATGGATTTCAGCCTCGACAGTTTATTGGCTACTGATGTAAGTTATAAATTAATCTCACTCAATTTTATCTTCTGTAGAAGAAAAAATAGAAAATACAATTTATCTTTTTTATTTTTGACTGGGGGAGTAATCTGAAGACTCTAAATTATTTGGCATAACTAAAAGGCTATACTCGAGGGATAATGCATGACTTCTCTTTCTGCCTTTATTGTAGCTATTGATGCCGTATGCTTTATGCATCATGCAGGTGAAATGTAATTGATAAAAAATTCATAATGATGTTATTGTCCTATTTAATGGTCTTTGCTTAATTAATAGTTGTCTGAAAATTGAAATGGTACATGTGGGAAACTGAAAGAGATGCTTGTAGACAGTTACTGTGATTTATGCCATTCTGTTGGATGTCAATGTCATGCCAGAGCAACTAAGTAACATTGTGCATGTCAGACGAATGCTTTCACTTGACTGCCTAAATCCATCCTATTCATTAATTAAAAATCCTCTGGCATATTTTTAATTTGTTATTGCATCTTAATCCTTAAATCAGGGTAGGGGTTGCCCGCTTGGTTTATAGAATTGAAAATGACTGTTCAAATGTCTTCAGCTAAAGGTAGAGTTAGGCATGTGTGATTGTGATGAAGTACAATGTTGAGAACTGCTGATAAAAATTAAAATATCCTTTGTAACTTACAGGGGGCATCTCTAGTGGATAGTAACTTACCTAGCATGGTGACACCTCTCATGTGGCCAGAAATCCCACTCAATGGCAACCGGCAGCATTATCAACAGCAGTGGCAATTGGATGCGTTCCACCAACCGCTATGGGAGAGGGAAGAAGTCAACCATAATTTCATGACTCCGGAAAACTCACTTTTGAGTTATGACTCATCGGGAAACTCAGGTAGAATAGAATTTTAGCCTCTATCGTCTACTCATTCACAAGCCCTTTTTTAACAAAAAAATAATAATTCTGAATCCGTTGCATCATGGTTCCTACTGCCATTGGCCATGGACTTCATAAATAGATAGCGATTGGAATTGTTTTCTTTGAATGGGATATTCTGATAACGAAAATCATATGGAGATCTTGGAAGGATGCTTTTTGCTCCTAAATAATAAATTACGCATTTTAGTCGTTTAATTGAAATTACAAATAGTTGGAAAGGAGTCAATTCAAATACAATATACAAAGTACAGACATGTTTTAAAGTTTTTTTTTTTTTTGATATATTTCTGGACAATATTTTAAAAATGAATTTGAGTTCAGTTTAAACTGTGTTGCAGCGTCTCTGCACTCAAATCAATTGAAGATGGAGCTCTGAAAGCGTACAGAAGTCGTACCAGTAGCTATTAGCCTAGTAGTGTATATATCAAATATAGTATTCGCATTAGCAGTGATTTGAGCGGTCTCAACATTTAGCAGGGTTTCCATGTCTTCTATTTGTCAGAGGCAGTTGGAAACCTGGATTTTCTTTGGCCAGAAAGTAAGATGAATTGGCATGCTATTCTTATAGTATGATATTATTATTACTATGTATACTAACTATAGGGGTTATTCAATCCATGAGGTGATTGATTCAAGATTGTAAAATCATAGAACGGACTGTTACTGAACTATCATGGGAGTGAGTTGCTTTCTTCATTAAATGCTACTTAGATGATTGGCTCTTTATGAGGATTTTCCTGAAAAAAGATATTTTAATTCTGAATTACTTGCAGTGTTTTCTTTCTTTTACATTTTTCTTTTCTCATTCAAATCGCAAAGCATTAAGTCCCTTGGTTATTGTTGATTCCAGCAGCAGTGCAGCCGGTTTATCTTGTTGTCTTGCCCTCGGATTCCCTCAGTTCTACTCTGAGACATTGCTTTATTCGTTCACTAAAGAGACTTTTAAATATTTAATTGCAAAATAGATGGGGTTTATAAAGCATTGAAGGTTGAATTTCATTTAGAAACAAAAGTGTCGTGAAAAACACTTGTTACAATGAACTAAAAAAAAAGACCCCTTAAAATCACATTAGACATTTCAATAAACAATAATTAAATTTGAATGAAGAAAGGTTGACAAGAACAAGACCCAGACACGGGTCCTAGATGAAATAATACACTATATGAATAAATAATTTAATTAAGATTTTATTTAAATAAGTATTTACCATTTTTTAAAGTTTTTTAAGCACTTACAAAAATATTTATGTTACAAAATAAGTTTAAATTAGTTGTAGATAAGTTCTTTCACGTCTAATGAAAAATACTTTTTATAAGTCTGTAATTCATGTTAAATGCACTTTTCACATAAACACATAGCCAAATATATGCTGCACTAGTATTTATCATTGTCAGATCTGTCATGTTTGACTATGTGTTTACGTGAGAATGACTTTCACTTACAATAGGTTGACTTCTACTTACAGGTGAGAATGAAGCTATTTGAACTCCTATAAGCATTGATTTGTAGCAAGATGGTACTTTGTGTAAGTTTTCATACGCTTTTGATTTTCATCTCAAAATTTAAATGTTGTTGAAATGTTTTATTTAGTTTTTTTATTAATATTATTTAATTTATTCTGTTATATTTATGTTTTAAATAGTTTATTATATTTTTATTACTATTATTATTTAATATGTTATGGTTTCTTTAATTTATTATTCCTGTTGTTATTTAGTATATTACTCTATGTTGTGATTATTGTTTTGTCGTTATATGTTAAGATTGAAATAAAAAATAGAGAAGTTAAAGTGGACTGGAGTGAAGCCCAACAAACCAAAACAGAAACGCATGACCCATTTCCACTGAAGTCCTAATTCACTGAATCAGAGTTCGAAGAAGAGTGGAAAATTGCGGGGGCAAGAGGAAGGTGGTAGGGCTATCCGGTGACAGTTTTATTCGCAGATTGCAGACGCTTCTCCGGCATCAGCGACGCTATTGACTACATAGCTTATAGTAAGATGTCTATTTCAGCGCATGAAACCATTTCAATTGTATGTATGAGAATTTGATTGAAATTCTGTTATATATTCGGTTCTCTGTTACTGCTGCACTGGTTCATTTGGCTTTGCCTTTGCATCTATATTAGTTTCCCGCCTTGCCTTTGCATCGATGTATTTATTTGGGAATTGGCAAATTCAATGATCCTAATAGCTCTCTCACCTCTTTGATAAAAATCATGCAAAGTTAACGCTCCAAATTACATCCACAATAGGACACGATAAATTCACTGATTCGTTCTTTGATTTATGTTAATTTTCAGCAAATTTGATTTGCTTTTTGTTTTTACTCAATCCTTTCAAGTAAACTAATATAATCTACTTAATGGTTGTGTTAGTAAGTGTACAAAATTGCTCATGTTTGTAAGTTGTGAGTTGGCCAAGCAAATGGTAGAGCCTTTTCCGTGCATTCTGCTAATTTTTTGGGGAAACTTGAATCTTTTCCATCTTTTTCTTGCAAGAAATTTCCTATCATCTACCATTACCTTTTTGATTGACTTGGTTTTGAAACATCTGTTTACTCATTTTGTAAGTCCAAATGGCACCAAGATGGAAAGGAAAAGATGCAAAAGCTAAAAAGGATGCAGAAGCTGAAGCGCTCAAGGAACCCATGTCAAAGATGGTATCTCAACTTCAGTCGTCTCTAGTTCAATCTGATACTCGTGGACTTCTCTCTGGTAACAGTGTAAACTTAGTAGCAGTGGGAGCAGAACAACTTGATCTGCTCAAAAAAGCATGCTTTGGACCTGTGAGAATAGATGAAAAGGACAGATACCAGTTTCCATTAAGCTTCGAGGAGGCATTCTATCTATGTTATTCCTTGAAATGCCTTAAGATTAATGGCAGTGACACTGGTCCCCAAAACGATCAAGAGCTGTGGCATTACATGAAGTCAAAGAAAGAAACATTCCCTTGTTTCTACAAGGCTTATTCCCACCTGAGAATGAAAAACTGGGTAGTGAGGCCAGGAGCTCAGTATGGTGCAGATTTCGTTGTCTATCGTCATCATCCATCTCGGATCCATTCTGAGTATGGTGTGCTTGTTTTATCAGATGTAGATGATAAAGATCTAAATGGAAGATTGAGAGTATGGTCTGATGTTCATTGCACAACTCGACTTCTTGGAACCGTTGCAAAAATCTTATTGGTTTTGTATGTCAATAAAAATGGTAACAGCAATGAGTCTCCATTATGTTTGGCAAACTATAATGTTGAAGAGCGCACAATCACTAGATGGAATCCAGGAGAGTGCCGCGAAAAGATGGTAGTTCATGCTAACACTTCATCACATGGACGCAACAAAATATATCAAACATGGAAAAAATAATAGGTATTTTTTATAGTCTTTGTCCAAAGATATTAGTTATTCAAGCATAACAATATTCTTAAAGATTTATGCATTTGTAATATTCTTAAGATTTCATTCCTTTTTCAATTAATGTTATTGTCGTTTCACTTTTTATTTTTGAAGGTTCTATATATGCTACACAGCAGAAACTACACAACTAGTTTCTTTTCTTTTTCTGTACCAAAAGAAAAAAGAAACTAAACAACTAGTCTTCTTTTGTTCTTGCTCTTTTCTGTGTTTTGGTTTGAACCAAATGTTTAATCACTGGTGAAACCAGTTCGTTTTATAATTTAGGTTTAATTGTATTTTTAATTCCTAAATTTTATGTTATGTGTGATTTTCTTTCTTAGTTTTAATTGCTCATGTTTAGTCTTCACAGTTTTTTATTTGTTCAAATTATGCTCCTCTAAAATTTCATTTGATAATTAACAGAAATATAAGAGGTATAATTTGGTATTGATTTGTATGAATTCATAAAAGAATGTAATTATTTTAAAATAAAAAATGTATAAAATGTAAATACTCCCTCCATCCCAAAATGACTGCAATTTTTGCCTTTGAAATTCAAACATCTATTCCAATTTTACCTTGTATTAAATAATGTTGTCTTGAAAGACTTGATAATACATTTATTGAAATTAGGAGAGAGAACAAGGATATTTTAGTAAAACTATCCCCTAATAAAGTACTAATTCTCTTGGAATATTTGCTTTCTTGGTCTGTGTGGAAAAACCTTAAGCATTAGTCATTTTGTGATGGAGGGAGTATTAGAGATATAGGATATTAATGTTATTAGGATTGATTATATAAGCCACAATGTGCTCGTGTATGCTGACTTTTCACATTTGAGTAAAATCCTTCTTTCATTTTTATACTTTTCCCCTTTTTCCCCTCCTTTGAACCATGTATTCTAACATGGTATCAAAGCGATACCACCTGCCTTGATTTTTTTTTTCCCACTGCTTTGTTTGTTTGATTTTTTCTTATCTATTTTCATTTTCCTGTGAAAATTCCAACAGATTGACCATCCCTTTTCTTTTTCTCAAGAAAACCTTTGCTCTGTTATTCCCTTTTTCTTTGAATTGGATTTGGTGAAGAAATTCTTGCCAGCCTTGAACGTGCCCTAAAAGCATTTCTCGGTTTCCTTGAGAGCGGTGTTTTCGATTTTCTTTTGTGAGAGCGGCTTTTTCAGCTGTGGTGATTGCAGGTCGCTGTTTCTGGCAGCGAGATAGTGTTTGATGATGAGTGTTATTCTGTGATTATTGTTTGACTAGATTAGCGAGCACAGGTTAATTGTGATGATGATTTTGTTTCATGAACGATGATGATTGTGGGTTTTACAGCTGCTTCAAATTTGTGGACTGTGTGATTAGAAAATTGAATTTGAAGGTCTCTTATTCTGGTTTGGTGAGCTGAAAAATTGTGCTCACATATGTTTGTGAAAAATCCTCAATGAAGACATCTTGGAGTTTGGATTTCAAGAAGTTCTTTGGTGGTTCAATGGTTGAAATATTTGGTGATTTGGAGATTGTAGTCAAGTTGTTTGATGAAATGCCTGCTAGACTGTTGCATTGTTGAAAAAAATAAAGGTTTTTTTTTAATAGGTTCATCGGTTTGCTTCTTGCTTGCTGCTAAGTTAGTTTTTGCCATCATTGGGAATTGCGGATATTGAAATATTTAACACTGAATCTTGGTTGACATTTTTCTTAGGAAGCTATTGATGGTGTTTAGGTCTATCTTCCTCTTATGCATAAGCCAATTTATAGAACATCTCTCATCATTAAGAGAGATATTACAAATTAGCTTTGAGGTTTTGGAGAATGTCATTTCACTTTTTTTTTTCTTTTTTAAAGTACTTTTAAATAAACTTATTCAAACAGTCGAGAAGTTGTGTTGTTGTCTGTATCCTTTCTCATTTTTTAACATTTTTTCTGTAAAAAAAAGATACACAAAATGTCCCACGCGAGTCATGCATGTTTCATTTTTAAATAATGATTCATTAATTGAAATACAAACAAAGAAGTTATATAGATTTGATTTTAATCTATATTAATTAGATAGTGATAGTCTATCAAATTTAAAATAAAAAAGATTAAATTATTTTTCATTTATTTAACTATACGGATCAATTAATCCAATTCTAGCGACATTAGTTACGCTCATAGTTCGTATGAATAGAACTTGATCATAGATTATCCAACAAAGAATAAAGAATAGTCGTTAATCAAGTTAGTAGGTACTTTACACATATAACTGTATTTTTTTAATACAACGGAAGGAATGGTGGACATGGATCATGTAGAAAGTAGAGCCTCCGAGGGAGTTTTACAGCAGAAAGTATTACTACATTATAATAGAATTTCTCAATTTCTTAACTCGGTGTCTTTTGTTTTGAATTATGAGAGTATAATAACATCATGATATGACAAGTGAACCTATAGTATATATATAAAATTATTAATTATTTATAGAGTATGTGGTGGAGCGTAGAGAGTGAGAATCCAGAAATGGACAAGCCAATACTCTTACTCTTCCTAATATTTTTCCTCCTCACCCCATCCCTTCTCGCCACGTCACACCCTCTTAACCCAATCCCAATCACACTCTCCGTCGCCGACTTCGGCGCCGCCGGCGACGGCCTCCGCTACGACACGGAGGCAATCCAGTCGGCCATCAACTCGTGCCCGGAGGGAGGTCCCTGCCACGTTACCTTCCCGGCGCCGGGAAAGTACCTGACGGCCACCGTGTTCCTGAAATCCGGCGTGGTGCTGAACGTGGAAGCCGGGGCCACCGTCCTGGGCGGCACGAGGCTGGAGGACTACCCCGAGGAGTCGTGGCGGTGGTACGTGGTTGTGGCGGAGAACGCGACGGACGTGGGAATCCGCGGCGGCGGAGCGGTGGACGGGCAGGCTGCGAAGTTCGTGGTGAGGGAAGATCCGAGGAAGAACGTTATGGTTAGTTGGAACCAAACAGGGGCTTGCTTGGGAGACGAATGCAGACCTAGGCTCATCGGTTTTCTCGATTGCAACAACGTTCAAGTCTCTAACATTACTCTCAACCAACCTGCTTATTGGTGGTTCGTACAACTAACGATTAGTATTGCATTTTCATTTAATCCAATGATTTTTTTTTTTTTTTACCCAAGTATGTTTGAACTTTGAAGTTTCTGAACACGTAAATGATGGGATTAGATTATTCTGTAAAGAAAGAATTTCATATAAAAAGTAAAATGTTTTTCTTATTGGTAAATATTATTTTGTTAATTTGTGAGGAACTTTAGTAGGAGAGATTCGACTTCACTACTTCTCCTCCCTTTATCCTTAAATCCTCACTTTCTAATTATTAAGTGAACCTTATATTTTTTATAAAAAGTAACATGTATTCCTTAAGAAATAAATGGTACATCTAATCATGATGTTAAATTTATTTACTTTTATATTTAGTACTTTAAATGTCATTAAATGATTAATTTTTTAGTAGTTGATTTTAATAAATATGAGGATTAGTGGGGAAATTTATTTTTTGGTACATAGATTAGTGGGTAAATGCCATGGAGTATTTAGAATTATTAGGAGAAAAAAAGGGAGAGGGTGGCTTATGAAATTGACTTTTGTTTTGGGGGTGGTACAAGTGGGGGAATATGATTAGTGGTTATGGACAATTTTGATTGGGTAAATTCATAACGGCATCAGAATTGGTTTGTGGATGTATGTCTTGTTGTGGTGGGGCTCAGACTCAGTTGTTGATTTGGTACTTTGCAGTATATGTGCACGCTAAGGCAACATGAGTATTGGATAAACATATGACAGAGATTGGGTCCCATAATAAGTAAACCATGCTGCTGTTATTAACCACAAAGCTATGCTACAATGGTGTTTTGTTTGATGTACAACTTCGTTGACTGTAAATAATGCATTTAGATTAGTTATAAATTTTAATCGTCTGCTAAATTTTGAGAAGGGGGGATAGCATTAGCGGGATGCTTTTGTTTGAGAATGTAAAAAACAAAAACAACTAATGAAAATCTCTTCCCTCTTGTTTGGAGTTAAGTTTCAGTTAGAAGAAAAGGGAATTTTTTAGATTAGGAGAAAGTGTGCCCCTACACATGATTAAAGAAGAATAATAATTAATAGTCCTACAGGTTTGAACAAGATTGCCTTCAATAAACGATGCATGTGGTCTATATATATATATATATATATATATATATATATATATATATATAAACTACTAATTTCAGCATGTTTTGTAGTGAGGTTATGTATTGCCCAATAAATTAGTTCAAGAGTTAATTGAAATCCTAATTTTATTTTAGCGGAAGGTTGATCTGGTAAGCCAACTCCACGTTGGGTAAAAAAAGACTTAATAATCTATCTGCAAAAATATACTAAATTCTCCTTGTTTAATTTGAAAATAATTTGTTTCATGATTATTCCAATTGGACTGGAATTTGGAGAAGGGAAAGCACTCCCTCTTTTTTCTTTCAATTCTATTCATATAAAATTTTCCAAAAGAATGCCTGTCATTTTTCCAACTTCTGCTTCCTCCTCCTTATTCCTCATCCAAACGTAACTTATAGCATAATGGTAGAAATGTGTAACATTTCACTTGGTAAAATTTACTCTGCAACTTCTTAAATACAGTACTTCCCACAGCCTAACTAGCAGACTATATACTAACTTGCAGCTTACACTTGGTGCGGAGTAACAACATATGCATTCACGATATTGCAATTTATGGGGACTTTAATATACCGAACAATGATGGGATTGACATTGAGGACTCAAACAACACAGTAATCACTCGATGCCACATTGATACAGGGGATGATGCAATCTGTCCAAAGTCATCCACAGGTCCTGTTTACAACCTTACAGTCACTGACTGTTGGATTCGATCCAAATCTTCCGCAATTAAACTTGGCAGTGCTAGTTGGTTTGATTTCAAGCATTTTGTGTTTGACAATATTGCTATTGTTGATTCTCATAGAGGGATTGGATTCCAGATCCGTGATGGAGGTAACATGTTTCTTCTTACTTCTCTTCAAGATGAATAATTGCATCAGAAACAGAAACTATTGCTTTGTTATGTGAATGCTATTTTTTCTTGTCTCAAAAATGTTGAATGCAAAGCATGTTTGGCACTAACTTGGTTTTCATTATGAAACAAGAATTTCTAATTGACGTAAATATCTCTCTAAACATTCTTAATTTTTAATTGAACACTTGAATGTTACTAACACTTTCTTTGATTTACTCTTTGACACTTTGCATTATTGGTTGGAAAAATTATCTAAGATCCACATCATATTTAATGGCTCGTACTCTCAATTTAGTAGGTCTCATGTAAATATCAACAAATAACAATTGTTAGAACAAATGTGTCAAGACATGTTTTACTAGCATTTCTCTTAAACTTTTGTAACTTGTGCTTGACTTAGTTAGACTCAGTTTTATTGAGCCTGATTAGTATGAGTACGCCTGTTATCCTAGACCAAGACTCCACTTTTTGCTCCGTCCATGGAGCGTATGAATTTCCGTGTGCCAATAAAGATCTAGCCTTAAAACATAGATTTGAAATGCTTTCAACTTCCTTGTGCAGGAAATGTAAGTGACATTGTATTCTCAAACATGAATATCAGCACAAGATACTATGATCCATTATGGTGGGGGAGAGCAGAGCCTATCTATGTCACGAGTTGCCCACGAAATTCAAACTCAAAGGAGTCTTCAATCTCAAATGTACTTTTCATTAACATTACTGCAAATTCGGAAAATGGCATCTTCCTGTCTGGTTCAAAGAGAGGATTGTTAAGAAATTTAAGATTCATTGATATGGACATTACTTACAGAAGGTTCACCAATTATGCTGGTGGGTTATTGGACTATAGGCCAGGATGCCAAGAGTTGGTAAAACACAGGACTGCAGGGATTATGATGGAGCACATTGAAGGGCTTGAGGTTAAAAATGTTGAAATGAGATGGTCAAACGATCAACTAGAGCAGTGGAATAATCCTCTAGAGTTCAGGCCATCTACTGTGAATAACATCTCTTTCCTTAATTTTAATTCTGGTTTGTATACAAATAGCAAATCAAATTATTAACTTTGGATCTGCAAAGGGAGAATGTCCAAATCATTGGCTGCATGCTTAACCATCAAGGGAACGGGGGAAAAGATCAAAAGAAAGGGAGGAGCATTTGCTCTGTGCTTTAAAAAAAATAATAGAGAGATAAACTGTTAAACCTTGATCTAGTGCTTCGCTTTCTGCATATGTAATATGAATGACATTGATTTGTAAAATTGATACAGTTTCAGTGAAATTTGGATTGACTTAATTGAGTATAGAAGGTACATGCTTTAATAGACTTTTTTTTGTCAATATTTTTAGTAAAATAGAAACACTTTTTATTCAAAAGCCAGGTAGTTTATTTCTTAATCATATACTTGGATAAAATATTAAATTTTGACTTAAGACATTAGTTTAGCATCAAAAGAATAAATTATAATTAATTAATTAGTAATAATATAAATTTATAAATATTAAGAATTTTTTTTATTGGAATAACCACTAAGTGGAATTCACTTTTCATCATATAGGCTCATCTTTTAGTAAAGTGATCCTTTAATTATCACTTTATGTTCAAGTCAAAAATCAAATCTCGAATTTTGGTTAAGAAATTCAAGTATCAAATCATTTATATCAATAATTTTTGGTAATATTAAGAACTTTGATTAATATATAATCATCTAAATTTTTAAGAAAAAGATATGTATTAACTAGGCTTCTTCGTACCTTCAAATTTTGTAATATACCCGTATTAGCAATTGATGGTTGTGTATCAAATTAATTTAAAATATCGTCAAGTGTGTATCTCAATTTGCGTGAAATTGTTTGAGTCATAGTTTTGAGATCGAGTTTTGTGTATGCATAATAGTTTTGTCTAGTTTAAGCAAAATTGCTTCCTGTAAAACATTTTTTTTTTTGTCATAGTTTAAGCAAAATTACTGGTTTTTAAAAGTTTAAGAACCAAAATAGTCGATGATGAAGTAGAAAAACTAAAACCAACAATTTTACACAGTACAGGAATTAAAACATATTTTTATTTAATTAATTATAATTGTAAGGTTCATTTTTCTAAAATATCATGAAATATTGAAATTTGTCTTTTAATTAAATAACGAAGATAATATTTATTTTTGAATTATTTCATAAAAATTCATGTTCCTATATTTAAAAAATATAGGTCAAGTACATTAAAAAAATTATTAATTAAAGAATTTCTCTACAGTAAAAAAAATTTATATAAATACTTCAACATTAAAAAAAGAATTTATGTTATGAGCACTCCAAAAGACTAACGCTTAATCATCCTTTAATTATCGGCCTGTTAAAGCCCAAAGGATGTGCAATGTCAGTAGGGCATTTTCAATGGTAAATTTGCCAATTGGAGTGAGCAAAGCCCAAATACTGGACAACTAGGACAATTCAAGCCCGATGTAAATCACGGTTCTCATAATTGGTGGACCAAAGCCCGATTTCTACATCGAGACCCGAAAGCCTTTCATCAGCATCATGTGGAAATCCTTTGCAAACTATATCTACGTTAATATCAATAATATCTTTAACTTAAATTAATTAGAGTAAGTAATAAATAAACTCAATGATAATTCAGAAATGAAACAAAAAAAGAGAAAAGAAGAGGAGAAGAAAAAAAAAACTAAAATAAAAGAGGGGTGAAAAGAAGAAAGAAGAAAAGAATTAAAATAAGAAAATGACTTGAACATATAATTACTAATAAGTTTAACCTTCAATAAAAATTAAAGTTAAAAATTAAAAATGATCATACTTTAAAAATTAAAAATTTAAGTCAAAAATTAAAGCATAAATTTTAGGTTCCTTTTAAAAATTTAATAAATTTACTTTTTGAAAATAATTTTAAAAGGATTGATTTTAAAAGTTTAATCATGTTTTAAAAGTTAATTTTTTTTATCCAAAGAACATTGTAAGATAACTTTTAAAATGTAAATATGATCATGCTTTAATAAGTCTGATAAGTCTTTACATTTTAATGCAGTCAATCCAAGACCTTAAAAAAATTTCCTCTAAAAAAAGGGGGTAAATTTTTTACATCTTTCAAGTTCAGTAATTTTTACATCTTTCAAAATCAATTATAATGATCGCTTATTTAATTTTGAGAATCCAAAAAATTCAAATACTCATTACAATTTGGGCACTAGATGTTTTTATGCACGCAAACTAAAATTTCCGAGCCAATCAAATAGGTTCTAAAAATATATTTTTGAGCAAGTAAAAAATAATAATTTAAACAAATGTAGTACTAACACATAAGTTATTCCTATTGCTAGATCGTGCATGTGAGAAAAGAGATCCGGTCTAAAAATATTCAAGTGTGAGAATTAAAGCTTAGCTATTTTTTAGATTTAATGTGACTTATATAATAATGTTGTATTTGGATCAAATTATTCGATATTCGAGTTAATAGATCTTAGTCTGATTGATCCAATAAAAAGGTAGAATATACAATTCCTCAACCTCAAATGCATAAATACGAAAAAATTTGAAGTAATAAGAATGATTGATATTAAAAAAAATACATAAATACTATTATATATTTTTAACACTTTATTTTTTATGAACTTACATGTTGATTCTTGTAAATACTAACTTGAATCCATTCTTTATTAATAGGAATAATATAAAATGAGAAAAAAGTTATTATTAATAGTATAAAAATTATATACAATTATCTAAATTAAAATTAGATGATAATATAAAAATATTTTATATTATTAACATATAAACATTAAATTCATATAAATTTTATTTAAAATATTTTTTACTGAAAAGTAAAGGATTTATTGTTTTGGTCTGATATGATTCTATGCATATCGATCGTCTACTTTACAGCTACTTGAATTTAACGGTAGAATTGATATTTAATAGTGGGATATAGTCAATACATTACTCAACCCTAACCTAGATAACCTAGCTAACAGTGAATTATGAAGCGCACCCCCTCCTATGACATGTCACTGTTTGGTCAAGCAAAAACAGAGACAGCCAAATTATGTGGCAACCATGCACCTTGAAATGAAATCTGAACAAGACCATTTATACTTTTTTTCAAATATCTCATTGGTGCTAGCTATAATAAGCCTAGAAGACAAGAAGACAGTGTTTTTAGGAGAAAACCTTACACCCTTGCTTTTATAAAAATAAAAATCATATAGTAGATGAGATCTAAACGCGCTTTTCCACATGTTTATGCTGACACTTCTCCCAACACAAACAGCATGATCTCCTTTGTGATCTTCTATTCTTTGTCTCAATCGCCATATATGCCTGTCGGTGGAACCTCCCTCCTTTCTTTTTGCGCTTCACAGCTTTGGTCCACTCTTCCTGCTCCCACCACACCCTGCATGGATCTGACCTAAGTATTCACACTTCATAGCTTTTTACACGCTTGTTTTAAAATCATGTAACTATTTTTTTTCTTTTCAATCATTGAATTTTGAAACTGCAAATAATTTATTCAGAATTACGATAATTTGGTTCAATGGTAATTAGGCTCAATGCAATTTTAATCTTAGTATTGAAATTTATAATTTTGATCCCTTTATTTTAAAAATATATATTTAATCTTTTAATTTTTAAAAATCTATAATTTTGATCAAAGTTTTAATTTTCTTACATTTATTTTTCTTTATATTTTAATTAATTAAATGTTTTCTTGATAGTATTTTAAAATAAATATGTTAAGATTTGTGGATGAGAAAAATATAATTGGATATAAAAGAATCTTATTATAAGTAGTTAACTAATTTTTTTTGACAAAAATTAATCATCAGTGAAATTAATAGATATTTCCTATAAATAATATGATAATGTCAAGACTAAAGTTGAATTAGATTAAATAAAAGAATATACTAAATTACCACTAATCTTTCCTTGTGCTTCTCTACCCCGTGTTTATGAACATAAAGGATATCTCATGAGCACGACATAGTTTCCATCCATCGTCAAAGCTCCAAGCACATTTGGTTTAAACAAAAACTCAAACTATAGTATCACATCCACTAAGCCATGACCCGCGAATCACATGAACCATAAACCAATACCATACATTTTCGAACCAATGAACCGAACACATGCACTATCGAATTCTCACACCCCAAAGAACAATACAAAAAAGAAAAACAAAGAAAAAAAGCAAGCATATGCAAGTAAAAAGGAAAGACAAATGATTAGCAGAAAAGTTATAAAAAAAAATAAAAAAATAGAGCCACCATGCTCCGCTGTATGTCATTGTTGTAGGCGATTTTCAACAATGGCTTCCCTTCCCTCCATTTCTTTTCTCGATCTTCTCCCTCCTTATTCTTCCCACACCTTATGCTTTGTTTCCCTTCCTCACTAATGAACGTCCTTTACTTCTAGGAACTTCTAGAGGCCCAAAGTATCGGTGGAGGCAACAACAAAGGGGGTTAAGTGAAGAACTTGAGTTCATTGTTGTAATAGCCTTCTATGTGGGATATAGGAGTTGAAATAAGTTAGGTCAAACCGAGTTTAAAAGACCTAAGTTTGAGTTTTACTAAAAATATAAAACTTGAGAGTGTATCTATTTATTTACTGTAGGTTTTTTTTTCAAGGTTTGGCCTTTATAAAAGTTTTACCTAATTTAAAAATTTGTTTAAAATTTTATTTATTTATTGTGAGCCTGTTGGCTTAGCTAGACCTATTATCCTAAATATACCTATTAATAACTATACAACTTTTATATTATTATGCAATATATATATGAACGAAACCTTTCTTTTGGGCAAAATTCTATGTGATTAAACAAATTTTCCTTTGCATTCTAAGTTATTTGTATAATGCTAAACTTTCATACTTTCATATTCTAACATTATGAGTTTATTATTTGTAAACATTATTTGTTTGTAAAAGTTGGGAGTAACTTGAGTAACTTAATGTTGGAGAATATTTAAGTTGACAATCTCATGTTGAAATCATTCATGGTTGTAGTAAGATGTGACATAAAAATAAATAAGCATTTGTTTCAAGTTATAAAATTATATTATTAGGAATTATATTTCTAGTATTGTACACGATAATATTATTTCCAAGAACATGTTTGGTTATCACTAGGAATTTTAGAAGAAAAAAAATTATTCAATTGATTTTTTTTAAAAAAATAAAAGTGAAATAAAAAATGTGAAGAAAGAAATGGGAATTGATTAATTATTGTAGAGAATAACTTTCATTTCCATGGGAGTGCAAGATACCCATCTGTTAGCCCGATAATAAGAAGTAATAAGAACATGTGCATTTTATATAATTTGTAAAACTTATAATAATTAAACATGAGAATGTGATATTTCTAAATCCACGTTCTTGAGAAATTTTTTGATTACTTGAAACAAACACTTAATACTTGTTTTACCTAGTTTAGTTAGTGAAAATCTTTAAGGTTGAATAAGAACTACAGTTCAAACTGAATAAACAGTATGAAAACGCTCATGTTTTTTATTATGTCTTTTTGGACAAAAACTTTCAAACTTAATTGTGAAAAGTTTTATCAAAAGTTTGTGAATTCACGTACATGCTTTTCAACTTTTCATCTAGTGTGCTTCTTTTATTTCAATTAAAAATATAAAAATATCCATGGACACCTAATACTCATAGAGAAATAGAAAAAAATTATATATAATAAAATAATATGACGTGACAAATAAAATAGAAAAATATCAATAAACCGAATAACAAGTCTCTATATATCTCCTTGAAAAAAGTCTCTATATATCATTGGTCTTAAAATGCTTCTATTTTCCTTAAGGGGCCCGCGTTGATCTCATTTTCACCTGACACTAAATAGCATTTGAGTTATCGCAACTCGCCCACCAGATCTTTGGTGTTGACGTCTGGTGTGGTCCCATTCAACCCACCCATTTTCATTAACCCTTCCAAATTATTGAAGTGAGCCCCATGGTTTTTCACTTTTTTTCATATATATCTTTTTCTATTATTATTTAAAAGAGTAGATACATTTTTATTTGTTATAAAAATAAAATTAATTATATTTATAAAAACTAAAATACATATTAATTTATTAAAATACTTATATATTTTAATTATTTTTTTCTTCTTAATATTTGGTCCTTTATCAAGATAACAGTTAATGTTGAAGATTTATTTGATATAATTTAAAAATTTATAGTTGAAGACACCCTTTTCTATTTTAAAATATGAGAGAATATTACGGTAAAAAAATCATTAGCAAATTTTAAACTTTACAATAAACATAAACATTCACACATTATTTATTTTTTTCTTATGGGTTTCGACCTACTGATTTTCCATATCTTGAGAACCTGCTTTCTTACTTCTTTGTTCATATAATACGATTCCACTATACCTACCAATCCCATAAAACATTATATAGCTTCCATATATACCTACCATTCTTACGACAAATCATATTATACCAATGTAATTTATAATAACTATTGCTTTATTTAATAATTTTAATTAAATAATTTTATCTTAAAAAATATTATTAGGTTGAAAGTATATTTCTCAAATTATATATACAAAATTTTATATTAATTTAAAATTATTTAATATCTCATTTATATACTTAAAATTAAGACTAAATGATATTTTTTGTCCATTATTTTTTATTGTTTCATTTTTGTATTTTAAATTTTAAAATTTTTATTTTTGATCTTTTAAGTTTTCAAAGGTTTTATTTAATCCTTTGTGTTTTCTAAAATTTTATTTTGATATATTAAGTTTTATAAATTTTGTTTTGATCATTTATATTGTTAAAAGTTTCATTTTAATCATTTCTTATGATTTATGTTAGCAAAGATGGTGTGCCATTAACTTTAAATTTTAAAATAATTAATTAAAAATAATAACGATTAAAAATCGTCACTATCATTTTAAAAATGCATTCAACACTTGCTTCTTTAACCTTCGTCATCTTCTTTTGCAAACTCTTTAACCGCCACAATATAAATAATGTAACTTCTGCATACTCAAATTTGTAACCTTTGTAGTACTACAATTATCATCAACAAACAAATTAACTCCGTAACCTCCATCTACCAAACAACACCATCGTGTCATCCCATAGTCACACAACGACCCAACACCAACATTTATCAGAAACACTAGATCCCGACAATGATAAGAAACTTCATATTGATGTCGCATCGGTGAATTTGAATTTTGTGTTAATTTGCTAATATTTGATAATGAAAATTAGAAGAAATGATCAAAATAAAACTTTCGAAAATATAAAAGATTAAAATAAAAATTTAAAAAACATAAAGAATCAAAATAAAACTTTTAAAACTCAATATACCAAAATGAAAATTTTGAAAACATAAAGGATCAAAATAAAACTTTTAAAACTTAATATACTAAAAAAAAGATACTAAAATATAATGAACCAAAAATAATATTTAACCTAAAATTAATGTAATATATACTTTAATATATATATATATAATATAATATAAACATTCAATATAATATATAATTATAATTACATTCTATATGGAGTTATTAATATTGAAGATATAATGTAAGTTATATATGTGTAAGTAGATAAATACACATTTTTTTATAAAATTTTATTATGCATGTCATTAAATTAATTCAATTTAAAATATAATATTGTTTTAAAAACTTGTACAATGTACATTGTTTTCTTTTATTTGACAATTTTATATTTCTTACAATATAAATGATTTTTTTTCCTATTATACATTAAACTATTTACTGTATTATAGAATGAGAAAATAGAAGAAGCATAAATGAGAGAGAATCTCATTAATATTTATGAAATTGAAAATATTAGTCGCATTCCTACTTTTTTTTCAAATATGAATCATTCTCCATTTAAAAATGTTTTGCATAATATGTTTTTCATTCCCACTTTTTTCAAATATCACTACCTCTTTCACGAATTTGGAGTGACAATGAATATCCAAGCTAACTCCTGAAAGTACATATGACTTCCTTAAATTAGTGCAAAAATATACCTACAATCATGAGTTTGTATATCTCATTAATTAAGCCCTTTACCTAATTAACACAACATTAAACATAAATGTCAATACAAAAGAAACAATTAAAATAAGAGAAAAAATTGAATATTTAAATCTAAAATGTATTAGTATAAATTTTAGAATGTTTATATTTAGTACTATTCGACTACGCCTTGGATAAGATTGTATCTGAAGACAAAAATTTCATTTGAGAAACCAAAAATATAACTTTTAAAAATTTAAAATAAAAAATTAAGTGATCAAATTAATTCAAGTTAGAAAAGATAGATTTTTTAATAAAGAAATTAAAGGATTGTAATTAGATTAACTTTAGTTTGAAAAAAAGAGTCAACTAAACAAAGTATTTCAAATTATTAAATCTTTCAAATTAATATCCCTGTGTAGAGTCTAGCCAGAAAAATATAAGAAAAAGAAGAATGAATACATTGAAACACTTTTATTTATTTATTATCTATTTATCAGCACAATGAAACAATGATGAACTGAGAAATGCACGTTATCTCAGAGCAGGCAACTCGTTATTACTTAATATATTTCCAATGAAAAATATAGAACCAACTCACAATAGTCACCCCCGCAAGAAAAGCTGCTTTTCTTTTTGCTTGCTAAAAATGCATGCTTCTTCAGATATTCCTTTTCGTTAATATATATATACAAAATGTAGTAAAGAGAGATCAAAGAACATAAAAGCATGTGGATGCATTTTAAAAAAAGATCCTAACAAAAAGTTAATGAGTGAATGAAGTGGGTTGATTCGATAATACAGTATGAAAGAAGAGTTTAATGATCATCCATTATAAAAAAATTATATTATCATTTAATTATAAATTATTATTAATATAATTTTAAAGTAATTATTATAAAATCAATTAAGTATCATATATGATGAATTGTAATTAAATAATAAAATAAGTGCATAATCTATTTTTACATCAAATATATGTAAAGATTTACATCAACAAAAAAAGATGAGAATAAAAAACAAAAATAGCTGTTGTAAAAAAAAAAAAAAACTAAAAATAGCTTATTAATGCTCTATTGCACTTGGCCACTTGCAGAAAATAATGCTAACTGACTGAGAATGATTAGATTTATAAACTTTTACATGTTAAATTAATTATACTTGCTGACATTCCAAGTATCTATATTATATGAGTAATATATAAATGTTAAAAAATAGATAAAGTTAATACTTTGATCATATTTATTTTTTATTTGATTCTTTGACGTCTCATTTTGTTTGGATCTTTTACCAATTTTCCTTTCTAATTGTGACAGTTTTTGACCTTTAGGAATTATGACATTTTTTAATTGTAATGTTTTGTAAATTATGATCGATTTTGATCGTAACTAAGCTAATAAATAACTTGACAAAATTAATTAAAATAAATAAATAAATTGTAAAAAAATGTAGCGGAAAACTAAAAAATAAAGCAAAAAGAGAGAGGACTAACTTGTTAATTATGATAAAAGAATGTTATAAAAAAATGAAACAATATTTTAAATCATGCTTTTCATGAATTATTTATTCAATTCAATTTGGAATATAGCATTATACATCCATGATGAGAAAATAATCATATATACAGAAAATAATTATGTATTAACATGAAGTGAGAAATTCTACAATTAACGTTTAAGCAGTAATGCGTGTTTTTATTTTTGGTTGAAGAAATAAAGAGATTTAATTGCCCTTTAAACTACTTCCTAGGTTCTTCTTGGGGCCTAAAAAGGCCACTCGAAGTAGAAGCACATCCACAAATAAATAGTGAATTACTAGTATAATAATATATAAAAGGTGGCCAAATGGAACATGAGAGCAGCCAATGAATGCGACCATGGAACCATAAGGAATTAATTAGCCTTTTCATACCATTTTAAGGAAATTATCACTGAATAAATGCCGTATGAAATTGACTGAATTTTTTTTTTAATTATATGTGATACTCTATCATTTTAATAGGTTTAATATTTTTTTGTAATTAATGTGCAATTTTAATTCTTTGATAGTTTTTACCCATTCATTTTTTATAATTAAGCTCTTCTATCAATTTTATATTCTTAAAAAGTTGAAATACTTTTTTTTACTATGTAAAACCTTTGTAAATTGAACCATATAAAATATTTAAATTTTTTCTAAAAATTAGAAATTAAAATGTTAAATTTAACCTAACATCAGAGTATTCCTAACATCTCCCTTTTCTCATATTTCTAATTTTACTTTCTGAAAAATATTTTAAATTTTATAAAAATCTTCTTTTTTTACTTTCCGACATAAAAGCATTTCGTATCCGAAATCTATCATAAACTTCAAAGTACTTGAGAAAAATAAGGATTCAAAAATTACAAATTAAACATATTTGATGAAGAAATTTTATTGTGGAAATTTTAAAAATAAAATATTATTTTAACAAAAAATATTAAGAGACAAAATTATTATTATAATTATAATTATTAGATATAGAGAGAGAGAGAGAGTAGAGGAACTTATCACCTTATTACCAAAAAAATATACTACTATATCACCTGTCTCTATATCTTTGTAATTATACAAGTGTTAATTGTTCATCTAAAAAATAAGTGTTAACTGTTAGTATTTTTACTGAAATAAGTATACTACTGTATTTGTGCAGTGGTTTAGTAATGGACTAATGGTATTTGTGCCAGGATTGAAGTACCGTTAAGAAGTTAGTAGTAGTACAAATTTAAAATTTTAATTTTATATTGTTAAAAAAAAAAACAAAAAAAACTTGTTTTGATACTGTAGCGAACGGGCAATAAATGAAGGGATAAAAATCAGATGCGGATATTTTGTGTTATAATAGTACTAGTTTCAATTAAATTAAAATTAATATTAAAATGTTGACATCAGTTATGAAAGCAAACTTTTAATTTTAGTTAAAAAATAATATTAAAATAACTTAAAGAACATATAAAGTTTTATTCATAATTAAAGACACGATGCTTCCATGTCTAGAATTTGAGTTTGGTAAAAGGAATTTAACAAACGTCTTGTTAAAATAGTAATTAAGTAATTAAAAAATATTTTTTATTGAAAATTACAAAAAATTGTATTACAAAATTAACAATTGATATTTTTTATACTTATTTTTGCTTTAGATTCCTGAATTAGTTTTTTAGAAACACTTATATGTACCATTTTTTTAATAAATTAATTTTGATAAAAATAAGTTCAAATTATTAAATATAATTAAGCCGTGCTTAATTTACCCGGCATGTTGTAATGTCTGGGCCCTAAACCTAATTATTAAAGGGATTAAGACAAGAAAGCATAATTAAAACATGTAATTAAAAGTAAGATCTTACTAACCCATGTTACTTAAAACATTGGTTAAAAAATTAAAATTAAAAATATTTATTTGTAAATAATAAAAAAACGTAAAAAAATTATAAATAACATAATTTTTCATCTTTCAATAAAAATATTTTTACTTTAAAATTTTTAATTGATACCCTTAAGAAACTATTTTCTTCTTAATTCATTTATAAAAAATATTTAATTTTATACTAATTAAAAAAATTAATTCATATCATTTAATTTTCCTAATATCAAATAAAAATAAAATTATTTTTAAAATACTTTTATTAGAATTTACTATCATAAATAAAAAATAATTTAAAATAAAATTAAAATTAAATAAAAATATTTTAAAAATAATAACATAAAAATAGAATAAAATAAAATAATCTAATTATATTTAATCAAACATACAAAATGATTTTTTTACTTACTAAGCCTATTATTAGCATTTACCTTTAAGGCTTTGTTTGGGAGAGGGATTTTGGAGGGGAAGGGAGGGAATGGAAAGGTTTATGCATATACATCTCCTTGTTTGGGAGTTTTAATTTTTGAGGGAAAGGATTTGAGGATTTTCAAAACTCCTTTGAAATCTTCCAAAGCCTTAAAATTGTTGTTCCCCCTATTTGGGGGGTTTTTAGAAGGAAAAGTAACTAAAATTATTATTATACCAGTCAGTGTTAATAAAATTACTATCCTACCATAGTCAGTGTAAAAAATATAATGTATTAATTTTTTAAATAAGGAAAAAATTGTAAATTTTTTTTATTAACTCTCTATTTCTCTCTTTTAATATATTTTTAACTCCCAGATAAAGGAACTTCTCTTATTTTCCTCCTTTTTCTTCCCCTCCTTTCTCCTTGAATCTCTTTCCTTCTCCTCTCCTCTTACCTCCCAAACAAAGCCTAAAGATATGGAGAATGGGACGAGGAAGGATAGGAAAATAGGGCCCCTGCAAGGTTGACTATGATAACCGGCTATACCCGGTGACCTTCGCTCACCGACACCCTTTCCCGGTTACCCTCCCCTCCCCACCCCTTGTTCCTTTTTAAAAATGCGTGCACGTTCCCGCACTCTCTTCTTCCTCTGGTCTCTCTCTCACCTCTCATGGAGCGTTTGAATGTAACAAAAACAACCCAAAGAAAACAAGAGTGACAACGTTGCTAATCCCAAGTATCCTTTGTCTGCCACCATTTTTGCGTACGTACCACTTCAACAACAAAACAAAACCGCGTGTTTGAGACTGAGTGGTAAGTTAAGTTCCAACGTTTTTAACTGTTCATCCCATCCTCCTTTATTATCACATTAGAGCTTTTTACTCTCTCTGCTTTCTCTTTTTACATTTCTCTGTCCGTTTCACGTGAGATTATATATCATACCGTCACGAACTCAAAACTCCCGAATTGACTACACACTCACCCGTTTCCTGTTCGCTTGTCTCCTCCAACATCGTGTTCGTTTCTTCTTCTCACTACTCAACTCCCCTCTTTGGCTTTTCTATAATTCTCCCTTTCCCATTTTTACGATTTTATTTTTTGTTCTCATCTCTATGTAGAAACATATAATGTTTGTGGGTACGGTTATATTATACTTGTCTTTTAACATATATCTTCTAAATCCACTTTGTCCTTATGCATTAAATCTTCATTCGTTTTCTGCCTTTTCATTTATTTTTGCTTCTGCTTATTAAATAGTGACTGTGATGTAACTTCCTTTTCCTTCTGTTTTGGTTTTGTTTTTGGTGGAAATTAAGGAAATGTTGTAGCAGTTGAATGCCTAAGCTTCTTCCACTGCTAATTTTGCTAATTTTCCTTGATGGGTTGGGTTGGTCAAAGTTAATAGTTAAAAAAAGACAACATTTTTAGACTGATTATAGTGACAGTTGTTATATGGGGTCTCCATTGAAATTATTGGAATATAGCCAGCTAGCATATTTGATGTATGTATGTATGTGATGACGTTGGCGATGGAGGCTAGATATTTCTTCACCCTCTATTAGTTCTAGGTCTCTGCTTGTGCTTGGTTTATCGCAAATCGATCCAGAGATTCTTTTATTCATTTATTTGTTTATTTATTTTTTACTCTAACATGGTGGCCGCATCTTGTTTGGTTGGCAATTTTTCTTTTTTGCTGAGAATATTTCCAGGGTACCACTATGTCCCTGTCACTCCATTCTAATTCGACTTGGTACCACAAAATAAGTGTTTTTTTTTTTTTGTCTGAAATGGCGCAAGTCTTACTCCTGTACAGACTACAGAGTAAAACACAAAGAAGTGATGATATCTTAGACTTGTTTAATCTTAGGAAATTTCTTCAATTTCACTAGTGTGGACAAGATCAAAATGGATGTAGAGTTTCTTATCAAAGAACTCGGATTAATCCATCCGTGCCTTTCGTAACTTTTTTTCCTGTTGCATTATTTTTTTTTATTGTACTATATGTTCACATTTTGATTTCTGCCGCTGCCTACCCTCATGGAGTAAGAGTTATAGATACTTTCTAAATGAGATCTTGATCTATTTTATGCATCGTTTTTGTGGCCTGAAATTGAACATGGTCCCCCTTCAGTTATTGCAAATTGTATGTGCTATATAATATTAATGAACTTTCTGCACTAGTCATCTTTCTGGGTTTTCCATTTTTGACACTCATTATGATAAATGCTTCTAATGTCTTCACCTCACCTCTTATCCCGATAATCAAAATTGGTTTCCTTTTACGATTTTTGCTTATTACTCTCTGAGAATTAAGCCACTTATTTTGTCAATACTTTTGCAGGTAGAAACTTGTTGTTTTGAGCCCCTGGAGAAACAGAGAGGTTCTGCAAGCACTTCTCTGGTGGTGGAAAAAGCACTATTCTGGGGAGTAGGTATTGTTGGTGGTTACAAACAGACTTTAGGATTTGAGAACTAGCGCTTACCAAGCTCGCTAAGGTTAGTTACTGCTATCATTTCCCCCTGTCACAGCATCTTCGTTTGATTGATATTTGAAGGAATTTGAAAGCATGAAAGAAATTGAGAAGAGAAAAGCTTCAAGGAATAGTCAGACAAAGGGTTCAAGAAGAACCGAAAGGAGAGAGAATAAATTGCATCAAGATAATTCTTACAAAACATTGAATGAAAAAGGAACTGAATCTAAGACACCCCAGGATAGTAGACCAACTGCAAATAATTTTATAAGTGATTCAAACACGGCCTCAGAGAATTCAGAAACTTATGAAAATGTGGTTATACATTATGTGGATGATGTCAACAGGTCTGAGGAGGCACTTGCCGAGATGAAAGTTAATGAAACGGTTGCTAATGAAAACAAAAATGAAGTGGCTGATGATCGTTCCAGTGATTTGGAGAAACAGCAAAAGGAAGGGAATGAAGAAGTCTCGGATACTGACACAGTAAAGGATTCAGTATCTTGCCAAGGTGATTCTTTCACAAATGAGGATGAAAGAACAGAAAAACCTTCGAAAGATCCTAAAAGCAAGGTTAAAGTGAATCCTTCAGAAAGCAATCGTGGATCAAAGGAGAGATCTGATAGAAAAACAAATAAATTGCAATCAAAGGTATCAAATAGCAATCAAAAGAAACCTATGAACTCAAATAAAGGGCCCGCCAAAGTTACAAACAAAAATACTTCCTCAGCCAATTCCAAGACTGCGAAAGTTCCTATAATTGTATCATCGGAATCTCCTGAAGGTGTAGATGAAAAACCTGTTCAAGAAGTCAAGGAAATTGATATTGTGGATGGATCTTCCAATGGTGCTCAGAGTGTAGGAAGTGAAGATGAAAGTCATGAAACAGTTAATGATGAAGAAAATGGTGAGCATGAGGATAATGCAGCTGCGGAATTAAAAATTGAAGAAATGGAATTACGAATTGAAAAGCTTGAAGAGGAGCTTAGAGAAGTTGCTGCTCTTGAAGTGTCACTTTATTCTATTGCACCAGAGCATGGCAGCTCAGCACACAAGGTGCACACACCTGCTCGGCGCCTTTCTAGGCTCTATATACATGCTTGTAAGCATTGGACCCAAAAAAGGCGAGCAACGATTGCCAAGAATACTGTTTCTGGTCTTATTTTGGTTGCCAAGTCTTGTGGTAATGATGTTTCAAGGTATGTGCATACGCTTTATTAAAATTCTCTCATTTACTGATTTTGAATATGAACAATAAATATTCTCTTCTTGATTTGTGTTTTAGGTTAACTTTCTGGTTGTCAAATACCATTGTACTGAGAGAGATAATTTCACAAGCTTTTGGGAATTCCTGTCAAGCTAGTCCCCTTAAAAGGTTGGCCGACTCAAATGCCGCTGGCAAGAGAAATGATGGGAAGTCTATGGCACTGAAATGGAAAGGTAGCTCCAATGGTAAACCAGGAAATGGTTTTATGCCTCTTGTTGAAGATTGGCAAGAGACAGGAACCTTTACATATGCTTTAGAAAGACTAGAATCGTGGATCTTTTCTCGGATAGTGGAGTCCGTGTGGTGGCAGGTAGATGTTGTCTCTTGTGTTAGATATTTGATCATGCATTCACTAATGTATGAAAATAATCATTCTTACATATTGTCCAGTACAGGGAGGAGTACATTGTCTATTCCAACCATCTTATTCCCATCATCTCATGTTTAACTTATCTACTAGTTTAACTCCAAATAGGAATTAATCATTATCAATAACATTATTTATTATGTTCTAAAGTCGATATATCATTAGTATGTTGGATTATTCATATACTCTAGGATGCCATTGACGCAGTAGATCTCTGTATCATTCTTCGAAGCATTTTTTATAACTTGAGAAGCATGCTATATTTTCAGGCTTTGACTCCCTACATGCAATCTCCAGTTGGGGACTCTTCAAATAAATCCATTGGGAAGCTGATGGGACCTGCTCTTGGTGATCACAATCAAGGAAACTTTTCCATCAATCTATGGAGAAATGCTTTCCAAGATGCTTTTCAACGACTATGTCCTGTTCGAGCAGGAGGGCACGAGTGTGGTTGTTTGCCTGTATTGGCCAGAATGGTGTGCTTTTTTATTATTAATGATATCCTTCCGTTCTTGCAGTGTTTATAATTTCCCTTTCTTTTGCTCAGGATTAAGTAGATTTAAATTCTTTTACCAGGTCATGGAACAATGCATAGCTAGACTAGATGTTGCCATGTTCAATGCTCTTCTTCGGGAGTCGGCCCTTGAGATCCCGACTGATCCTATATCAGACCCTATTGTGGATTCGACGGTTTTGCCAATTCCAGCAGGAGATTTAAGCTTTGGGTCTGGTGCACAGCTAAAAAATTCTGTATGTATTTAACCCTTTTACTGCTTTTGGTGTTCAGACACTTTGTTTAAAAGTTGAATTTGAATATTTGAATTTCTAATCTGCCTATAGTAAACATTCATCATCAATAGTGCGTCAACTTCTTGGAGGGACAGTTCCTGATGGGAGCTTTTGAAAAATTTGTTATTGAAATTAAGAAAACTACAAAGAGACTTTATCTGCTGACTGCTGAATATGTTTGCTTTGTATAACTTGGACAACCTGCTTGTGTTGAAACTAAAGCTTGTAATAAGAAAATTTGTTTCTCATGATAAGAACTGTTTGATTTACTTGTTCAACTGATCTGATTAGTGTTTAATTGATACTTTATATGTTTTCTTTCTTCGGAAAAGAAAAGCATGATGATTGTTCATGATATATTTGATGTATTGAGCCCCCTTTATATTCTAACTTCATACATAATCTTAAAAAACCACCTGCTTAGTAGCTTAGATGATATCATGTTGTATGCATCTGTGATTTTATACTGGGGAGTGGGGAACTCTTCGGATGCCTTGTGGTTTTGATCTTGTTCTTGTGGCAATGTCCAAAGTAAACCACTAAAAGTGTTATAATTGAAAGAAAAAAAATGATAATATGATTATCAATTAACATAGTTGGCATAAGTCATGTTACTACTATTATATGAAGTATCAAGGATTCATCATGTAGCAAAGTTATTCTATGTTTATGCTTATGGAAGAGCGACTGCAGGTTGGCAATTGGTCTAGATGGCTTACTGACATGTTTGGCATGGATGCTGAAGATTATCTGCAAGAAGATCAGGAGAACAGTGAGAATGACGAAAAGCAAGGCGGGGACGGTGAACCTAAATCTTTTGTTCTCCTTAATGACTTGAGTGACCTTCTGATGCTACCTAAAGACATGCTTATAGATAGAAATATCAGACAGGAGGTTAGTTTCATGAATTAAATGCTGATTTTCTTCAGTGGCATATCACTCTTCACTTTTTGGTTGGTTTGTCATTGTCTTTATTCCATATCTTTTATTGTTGTACAGGTGTGTCCAACCATCAGTCTTTCATTGGTTATACGGGTTCTCTGTAACTTCACTCCGGATGAGTTCTGTCCAGATCCTGTTCCAGGAACTGTCTTGGAGGCCCTGAATGCGGAGGTATGCCTTACACTACATCACTTTCATTTTTAACAGCTTAGAAGAATTTAAGAGTTGGTCCAAAAGAAAAAACTGAACATTAAATTTTGTTACTTTATAGTATGTTGTTATGAACACCAACCGGGTTATTAAATTTGGTTTCTCTCATCATACTTTGTCTATAATAACTAATTTACATTAGCTAGGAAATAATAATAAATTATTGAGCAAACTACATTCGCATCCCTTGACTTTTTCTCAAATTACATAACACCACTCTTTTTTCTATTCCTACATTAACCTCTTTTTATGTTTGAAAACATTACATTGACATCCCCTTGTATGTTTGAAAAGATACTGACATTCCCTTATATGTTACATTAACACCTCCTACTAGAGAGGTGATTGTAATGGTTAGAAAAGTAGGGGATGTTTGTGTAATTACATAAAACCTCAGGGTGATTAGTGTAATTTACTCTAAATTATTTATATTCTGAAATTTATATTGCCTTGTGTAATTTCATGAAGCATATATTTTGTAGCTTTCTGCTCTACTTTAATAGTGCAGTAATTCTGGAAGCTAGTTTGTTGAATTTTTTTACTTCATCTTTCAGACTATTATAGAGCGAAGATTGTCAGCAGAATCTGCAAGAAGCTTTCCCTATGTGGCTGCACCTGTTGTATACATGGCTCCCTCTTCTGCTAATGTGGCAGAGAAAGTTGCAGAGGCTGGAGGAAAGTCTCACTTGGCAAGAAATGTATCAGCTGTTCAGATGAGAGGGAATACCAGTGATGAAGAGCTAGAGGAACTTGATTCCCCTCTTACATCCATCATTGATAAGCTTCCTTCATCTCCAACAGTCACTGAAAATGGAAAAGGTGATAATCACAAAGAGCAAGGGGGCCACCCCACCACAAATGCTAGATACCAACTCCTACGTGAAGTTTGGTCCATGTGAACCTTGTCAGTTCCACATGTGTACACCTACCATGGGAAAAATGGATACGTTAGAGATTTGGCTGCAAAGAATTGTGAATTAAGAAAATTAAAAAGAAATGGAATAGAAAGATTTTAGATACTGTGAGAATCTTCACCAATAGCAGAGCTTAAGCCTGCAGTTTTATTTTTTGTATATAAAAATAAGTCATTATAGTGTAGTATTTGAAAATTTGTTCTGTTCAATGTTTACATCTTCGTGTCTGCTTTATATTTAGCATGCAAGATATATTTGTAATAGAAAATTTAATATTTATTTGTTGTTATATACAAAATCTTTTATAATTTACAAAGCTTACGTATTAGAATGTGATTAGTTGTTTAACTTAGTATTGGCTTGGTCTATTCTTTTCTCGGATATATTGGAGTTATGAACTCATAACTTGAGCACTTTGGTAAATTAAGTGCACTTCAAACCAGTATTACATTTGTACAAATGAGTTTGTCAGGATGATATATCAGTTTTTAAATGGATGATTGAGATATTTTTATTTTCTTTTCTCTTCATTTTTCTCAATTTGTCCTTGAAACCTAATGTCCCACTGCTTCTTTCACTGCTCAATCTCCCTCCCACTCCTAAGGGTGTGTTTGGTTTAGAGGAGAAAAATAGGATAAATAGAAATAGAAGAGAGATAACAAGAAATAAAGTAGAATAAAATGATATGTTGTAGTGTTTGATGTAAGAGAAATAGATGATAAATAATATTTTTTGTATCAAAGAAAATTAATATTTTGTACTTGAAAAATCAGTTTGTTTGCCAAAAAAATTGATTTTTTTACCTTAAAAATTGATTTTAGTGCAACGGGAAGAATGAAAATGTTAAGCTATGGATCTACCACTTGTGACTTTACTCTGTTATACCAAACTCAATCAGTGTGTTTCTATTGTCAGTCTTTCAATTCTCTCTGCCCGAACGCAGCAATAAGTCTACTTTCTTCCTCTCTGGCTTCTCCCTTCTCCACACCTCTTCATCCACCAAATCTTAGTTGAGATTGGAAGAAGCTCCATCGCGTGCTTGTGTTTGCAGGGAGCCTTTGTGTTGTCGTAGCACTTGCATTCATTCTCCTTCACCACTGTGTTGTGTCATCTTTAGTTCTACCCCTGTACCCACTTGTCGGAGATCATGCATTTCTCTCCAACACACTGGAACTTGTTTAGGTTGTGGATATTGTCTCTCTTTAATGCATTTTTTGGTGATTTGTTGGTTTGACGTTGACGACTATGGTACGGTGCGGTAAATATTGCATATGTGTGTTTGTGGGCTGGGGAGAGGATTTGTGTGGTCTAGTTTCATTGAGGTAAAGAAGGGATGCAACAAAAGGAGTGATTTTTGTACGATAATCTCATTATAAAAATATCAGCCAAAGTTTTAACTTTTAACGACCCCTCTAGGATTGCCATATTAACATAAAAACGAGAAAGTATATATAATATTCAAGCTTAACATAAAATTAAAGAGCATGCATGCAAGCTCACCAGTTCTTGCACCGCTACGGTGCCATAATGTTTAAATTCAACCAAATGCTCTAAATTGTTGGACAGTGAAACCTGTTCAACATATGGTAATTAAGGTAAAACTCTAATCCAGAGAATTAACTAATTCACAGCCATAATTCTGAACTTCTCCAGTAATATCATCAACTTGGTCTAGGGGGTTATAAAATTAACTCCCTCTTTATGATAAGTATTGGTCATTTCATCCTGAAAACAGATGCAGCTGGCTTAGCTTCTCTGACCATCGTCCTCACCACTTCTTCTACAGACCAAAGATTGCCCCTCAATCTAGTAGGGTCATTTTAACCTTGTGAGGCCATTACCACATAATTAATTTAGGATGTTCTTCTGTGTTTCCTGATATTGGCCTTTGAAATACATTGCTTGCCGTAGTAGTACAATACAACATTGTTGAGGAGCCGCGCTCAATAATGTTCTGAAGCACTTCTAAAGGCTACATTGCTTCCACGGGGACAGTGTCTTTGTTACGGTGCTAAAATTAGGGCTACAAGAAACCAAGGTAAAAAAGGAAATAAAGCCTTACAATAAAGATCTAGATTTTTCATTCATTGATGATTTCCTAAAGGAGAAATACATTATAGTCCTAATTGATATTAATAAATGTGTCAACTCCATGTTATTCTACACACACAAAAAAAAACTACAACATAAATATCTAAAACATCCTGTATAATATTTTAACCATTTGAGTTTGAGAATACATTATAATATTTTAACAAAGAAACCCTTTACACCTCCATAATTCATGTTCGTCGTCTAGGTTTTTACTTATGGTTTACACTAGAGTCACACAAGGCTCAACCACACAATAACTGCAAAATAATTATTGCTACTCTCAATCATACAACAATGGGAATTTAAATTTTGAGCAAAGTATGAGGTCCGGTGTCAGAAAGACTAATCACACAGATAGTTAAGTTGAAAATAGCCTGGAATAAATGAGAAAGGCCTGCAATTCTCAAAAGGACATGGTTACGAACTTATGTGAAGAGTGAGTCACAATTTTATGTGATATCACATGACAAAGAATTGTAATTCAATTTTTGGTTTTGTTACGGAAGTAAGAGTTGGGCCTAATTGTGTAACGCCCCAATTTACTAATCAGGGTCATTACTAACCACACCTCACAAAGAATCAAATAATCAATCAGAGTTTAAGCAGTTTGGAAGCATAAGCTAGAAGTGACATCATCAAAGTCACTATCATAACACTGTACATCAAAATATGGTGAATATACATTAGAGTTATTACTGTACAATACAAAACTGTACAAATAACCCATCAGGGTATATCAAAATACATAACCCAAAATATATGAGCAACATGCTCAGATCCTCTAGCCTAGTGTGTCCCTCAGCACCTAATCCTGCACAGGCTTCTTGCCTTGGGATCTCTCTGCTGCTCTAGAAGAATCACCTGCAAAACATAGCCCCACAACAAGGGGTGA